>JAOXNX010000001.1:23005083-23019106 GCA_028566075.1 Solidago caesia | reverse complement strand
ACCCGACACGGGTCGGGTCAGGGTTGAGATTTCTAACCTGAAACTTTTAGTGGGTCGGGTTAGGGTCAGAGGTTTTCGACCCGTCAACCCGCCAACCCGAACCCGAACCCATTGACAGCCCTACTTTCACTGAGAGAAGTTATATACAAAAATATGGGTTGTAATCAGATGAAAACTAAAAAAATGTTGAAAATCATGAGACAAATCTAAGCCACACATTTCTCCTTTATTCTTTTATTTTTTTTTACCTTATGTTTTTTCATTTTGTAATTTTTTTTATGTTTTTTTTTAATAAAAACCCATAACAAATTTTTTCCCCCGGATGATGATACGGTACGAGCTCCGCCCTTAAGGGTATTAATAAAGGGTAGCTGGTGGGGTGATAGGTCATAGAGGGTGATCGGTGATGAGGTGATCTACCTGACGGGCTTTGTCCTTTGAATGTTTTTGTTTTGGATTGAGTTTTTATTTAAAAAATTAAAATTAAAAATGAAAAAACTAAGGTAAAAAAAATAAAAAAGGAAGAAGGGAAGAAAAAAAAAGTAGGAGAAAATGTGTGACTCAGATTTGTCCCTTGGTTTTCAACTTAATTATGGTTTGCAAATTTTGCTACAAAAATATATAAATAAATATATGATTTAACCTTCAAAGTGATATCCATTTGACTTTCTAATTTAAACATTTTCCACATGGTTTAGTTTCTTAAATTTTGGTGGACTTGTTAAAAACAACATTATTACTCTTTATCATAGGTTTATACTTAGAATAGAAAATATTAATTTGACAATTTGGGAAACTATTTACTTTACTCCACAAACATTCAATAGTTTTGACCGATTAACCCTTTGACGGATTAAAACAAGTTAACAAAAGTAAAAGCAGTAAACCACGCGGGTAACAGTTGAAAAGTTAAAATAACAAATAAAAGAAATCTGGCGATTAAAACATTATTAAACCTGAAAAGAATGACATAATTCTTGTACACTCGTAAAGATGCAAAAGGGTCAGTAGGTCGATCTCTTATGTGACATCCATAGGGACATGAAAATGGTGTAATTTTCATGAAAGTTAATATGACACAAATCAAGAAGATGACACATTTTGAGCAGAACTATATCATAGATATACATGATATGTAGTAGTTGCAAAGTAACTATGCTTTTTGTAAAAGCATCCTTTCTACTACCCAGGCCAGGAGGTCATGCTACATTCTTTTGAAGAGTCAAACAAGGAACACTATCTATGTGGGTATTTTTACTACCAATGTAAATTTATCATTTTTACTACTAATATGGTCTTTGAAGAGTCAAAGAAGATACACTATAAAGAAGTAGACGTCCATGTGGGTAAAACATACAAATTCAATGTAAAAACATCAGTTATGCTACCCACAAAGTCAATGTTATATTCTTTGAAGAGTCAAGCATGGCACACTCACTATAAAGAAGTAGAAAGCATCATTTGGTCCATGCTACATTTTTTGAAGAGTCAAGCACGGGACGCTAAGAGGGGAGGATTGTGTGTACACAACAACATTTAGTGATGCACAATAATGGTATATTTCACACAGTTGTACGCTCTACATTATAATATTAGTACCAGTTGTGTATGACTAAATATTATTGTGTAGTTATCACCACTGATAAAAAAAAGGTAGACATCCACAGGGTATAAATACAAATCCAGTGTAAAAAAAACATCATTTAAGTTACACATAAGGTCAGTGCTACATTAGTCATAGAGTCAAGTAAGTCACACTGTAAAGTAGACGTCCATGATGCTATAAATACAAATTCAAAAAAAAAAAAGAAGTAAAACAAAGTGAGTGTTTGTTTGGGTGGTGCATCCTTCAAGCTACATAACCACCACTCATTTCAAAAGGATCCAGATCAAGAATTCCACAATTAATGTGGACTTGATCACTTGAAGAAAAAAAAAATATCACCAAAAGAATGAGCAATCACCTTGTCTACCAACAACCACTCCTCCTCCTTACACCACCACACTCCATGGCCACTGGCTAAATTGTTGTTATTATTAGTATTATTCTTTTGAACAATCCGCATATTCGCTCTAAAGATTATATCCGAAAACACAAACTATGACTACTTCTTCTTACTGTTTTTCCTCTACTAGAAACCCAATCACACATTCAAGTTTCTTGTTTCTAAATTCAAACCTTCATATACCAAAACACAGAAATCATGCTGCTTTCACTCAAGAGCCGAAAAAAGATTTGATTTTGAACATACCCAAATCGTCTTTTTCGATTTCCAACCCGAGAAATTACCAAAAATCCACACCCCTTTATGCATCTTTATCAGAATCATCTTCCAGTGAAAATCATGAAAATGTTAAAGAAGAAGAAGGTGAAATGCCTGGAATGGCTCAGGCTTTTCACATATCTTCAAGCACAGCTTCTGCTATATCTATTTGTATAGCAGTGGCAGCTTTGTGTTTACCAATTGTCATGAAATCTTTAGCTCAAGGAATGGGGTTAAAGATTAAGTTGTTATCATACGCAACACTTTTATTCGGGTTTTATATGGCTTGGAACATTGGTGCCAATGATGTGGCAAATGCCATGGGTACATCGGTTGGGTCTGGGGCTTTGACACTCAGGCAGGCCGTGCTAACGGCTGCGGTGTTGGAGTTTTCCGGGGCTTTGTTGATGGGAAGGCATGTGACTAGCACAATGCAGAAAGGGATTCTTGTTGCTAATGTTTTTCAAGGAAAAGATTCTCTGCTTTTTGTGGGTTTGCTGTCGTGTTTAGCAGCAGCTGGTACTTGGTTACAGGTAAAGATTACAGCTTTTTGCTGCTATTAGTTGATACTACTGTCTTTTGAGGTCAACCATGTTTATTTCATTAGATAAAGAGACTATGAGTCCATAACTATTTAGTTAAAGACAAATAACGTATCGAATTTGATCATCACCTGATAATACCCTGAAAATAATCCTTATGTTTTGTAGTTTAAACAAATATATAACAATAAGCAAATATATGACAAATAGTTCTTGTGGTGCATACCCAGCAAATTTTGAGTTAAGATGGTGCTTACCATGGTCAGAACTCTAACATCCACTAATATTTAGGATATAACTAAAGAACGTTTTCTTCAGAAAGAACGATCCCTAAAACTAAACTAGGGAACTGCATTTGACCTTTTATACAGGAAATAACTATTTGGATGTTGGTCAGGTTGCATCATTTTATGGGTGGCCTGTCTCGACTACACATTGCATTGTAGGATCCATGGTTGGATTTGGGCTCGTGTATGGAGGACCTGGTGCAGTTTTCTGGAGTTCATTAGCGAGGGTCACATCATCTTGGGTTATATCCCCACTTGTGGGTGCAGCAGTTTCCTTCCTTGTGTACAAATGCATCCGCAGGGTATGTACAACCTACTAAAGCTAGGGATAAGTTGGTAATCTTAGATTTACCTTGCCTTAAGTTTTCTTACAACTTACTTGGTTGTCCAGATCAAAATTATTTTATTCGGGAAAATAATAAAATATGAAAGTCATAATCATAATAACTGTCCCGCATATACTCATCACTGATTATTACAACGTAAAGTGAGAATAGTAATTTTAAGCATACGGTATTTCGAGATGTCTTTCATGTAACTTTACAAGTGATATTTTGATGTCTCAACTCTTAATGCCAAACAGGCGTGGGAATAAGTCTGAATCTTAGGCCTCAAGTTCGACTGTATCCTTGCAACCTTTGAGAAGATGTTGCATAGAGGTGGCAGTTTTGACCATTTACTTAACTAAATGGGAAACATGTCAGAAGAGTTGAAATTAGCAAGTGTTTTCTAATGCTTACAACCTTCTAACTTGTTTTATTTTCAAGAGCTAAATTAATTATTGTAACACGAATTTCAGATTACATTCAACAATTTTTTTTTTTTTTAAATGGACAAAAATATGTTTGTGGGTCGACCCTACTCGTCCCCTACCAAACACAACCTGTTTTGACCCATTACTCAACCAGAGCACCCCACCCATTTTGCCAACTCTACTTGTGCATTTACAGATGTCCAAGATGCCTTTTCAGGTTTTTACAAGCATTATTATTATCTATTTCTAACCCCCGTTATACTATATTTAGTTTGTTTACAGTGCTCCAAACCCTGGACAAGCAGCGGCTGCAGCCGCACCGATTGCTGTTTTCGTGGGTGTCACAGCAATAACTTTTGCAGCTTTTCCCCTTAGCAACACACTCCCTATAGCCCTTGCCCAAGCTTTAGGATGTGGCACACTAGGTGCGTTCATAGTCAACAATATTATCCGCAAACAGCTTGGTCACCTCCTAGACAAGTCAAAGTTGAATCAACAAGAGCCACATGAGGAATCAAGTCCTAAAAACATAGGATTTCTGTCCGATATCGCCGGCCCTACTGGCACCCAATTAAAAATAGTCTATGGCGTGTTTGGCTACATGCAGATTTTATCCGCCTGCTTCATGTCATTTGCCCATGGTGGAAATGATGTCTCCAATGCAATCGGCCCGCTGGCTGCGGCTCTTTCCATATTACAAGGTGGGGTCACTGGGGGCGAAATCATCATTCCGCTTGACGTTCTTGCTTGGGGTGGATTCGGGATTGTTGCAGGGCTTATGATGTGGGGATATAGAGTGATTGCCACAATTGGTAAAAAGATCACAGAGTTGACTCCTACAAGAGGATTTGCAGCCGAATTTGCTGCTGCTTCAGTTGTACTCTTTGCCTCAAAACTCGGACTTCCTATCTCGGCTACTCATACTCTCGTGGGTGCGGTAATGGGCGTCGGGTTCGCTAGAGGACTTAATAGTGTGAGAGCCGAAACCGTGCGGGAAATTGTTACCTCATGGGTGGTTACTATTCCAGCTGGTGCATTGTTTGCTGTGGTCTACACATGGCTATTTACCAAGTTCTTGCCAAATATTTTTTGAGTGTACATTAAAAAGATTCAAACTTAAATCATTTGGAGGCTTTAATAAACCCCGATATTTGATATCTAATTTATGATTACCTAATTGGAAATCATCGTTTCTATAACTTGGCATCTATTTATCTTTATCTTTGGAATTCTTTCATTTATTTTTCTACAGATCCCAATTGATATTTCTCTGCCAAGCAATTAAAAAACCCTCTAAAATTTCAATATTTATGACAAGAAAACTATGGTTTCTATGAAACATATTGTGCTGTGCTGCTGCATGGATGAATTGACTAGTGACCTTAGGGTCACACAGAAGTAGAGGTGGGCAAATGCAAGTTCGACCCATTTATTTATGAATGGGTTGATCTGGCTTTGGGTTTATCCTAACAGGTTAAATAAGAAGTGTAGCTTAAAGCATAACAGGTCGCATGAGTTGAACAGGTTGAAATTAGCCCAAAGTGTATACAAGTCTTAACCATTAAAACAAGCATAATAACAAACTCCCATTAATGTAAAATGTTGGAGAACTAGAAAACGGGTAAAGGTTACATAGCAAAAGCAGCTAAAGCAATAACAGTTTGCAGTTTATATTCATAAAACTACATACCAGATTCATGTGTTTCAAATCGGATCATTCATGGAGAGAGTTCTTGGATGGATGTTAAACTAGGCTCCCAGTCAGATCCCCGCCATGATTTTGACTTTTTGACTGGCGGCACAAGTTGTCGGCTTGACTGTATATGTTTCCTAACTAAACATCTGGACCGCTTCTCACTCGAAACATAGTAATCTTTTGCTGAGCAAACCGAATCATCAGACTCATCAGGATCTGGTTTTCCCATTGATTTTTTCTTTCTGGCCAAGTGTTTCTTTTTCAACTTTTGTAATGTCGTTAGAGGGACTAAATAGTACTTTTGGCCGGGCAAGAGTAGATCTGTTGCTGATAAAACACTTTCATTAGGGTTCTTGAAAACCTCTGGCCACGCAAAGCACATCCCAGGATAACTTTTAATTAACTGAGAAACAACCATAGGATTTTGATAAAGATCTTCTTTGCCACCTGCATGAACAACTCTAACACAAAATTCCCTTGACTTTAGACTATTCCCAGATGAAAAGGAAGCACTTTTAACCAATTTTGGATTTCTTGACTCTTTCGGGTCCAATGACCGGACTCCAAAGAGTGAATCAATACATCCCTTAAGCATTTCAAAAAAGTAAAGTCATACTGATACCGGATTCAACCATTATAAACCACTAAAGCCGTTTTTTTTTTCTCATTTTGTTTCGTCCTATTGCTTTTTCTATGGCCGGCTCATATGATAAAACCAAAGTTTTGGCAGCTACTTGTTTGGCATGTACCATATCTTTGTAAACATCAATTTTGCAACAATGATCTTTGTAAGAAATCCCACAAAGAACAAAGGTTTCCTAATACGAACCATATTCTTTCAAAAATAGCTAACAGGTTTCGATACTTGCCAGCTCAGCAAACACATCCTCGTGCTCATATCATATTCCCATAGTCCCGATGACACCTGGCGTTCTAGTTTCTTTTGTCTCCCACTAATCCAATTATTATGAAGCACAAAACAACCTATTTCCATGCACTTTGCTGACAAGTTACTTGAGTCCCATAAGTCTCGGTAAGCCCCATTTGGAAAAAGGTTTCTATCCAAAAAACGGATGGTAAGATTTGTTTCGGGTTCGATACACATATCATCACCTACACGGTTTGATCCGTTCAACCCACACAACATATCATAAAAACTTGGTTGTTCTGAAAGATGTGAAAAAGATGCATGCTTCACCACCTTCTCTAAAGCAGCAATTGTTGTACTATCAGAGTGAGCATAGTAAAAGCCTGAGTTTAGGCGACGAGGCAAATTTATTGGACCTGCACACACAAGACTAGAGTAATTAAAATCTAAAGTATAAGAAAGTAAAAACGTACCGAACTTGCAAAATATCATACTCCCTCCTACCAGAGCAGACTACCTAGTCCAAAAAGGTGGCAAGATGAGTGGCTCGGGTAACGGGTTGAAAAGGATCATTTTTAGTAAAACTCAAAATGAATGGCAAACACTTTTCTTTTGTCCATTTCTTAGAGTTTAAGAAAATAATTAACGAGTTAATTATGATTACAGAAATGGTGTCATTTCAATGATCTTAATCTTTAAATAAAAATGATTTAGGAGCTTGTTTGCATTTAAAATAGACTTTGGTGACTATCAACCTGTTTGACCCATCCCCAGTTTAGCTACTTTTTTAGTCCACCCCTTCATGAGTAATTGGGTCGAGATTGCTACTGGCAGCAGTCCACTAGCTAATGCGAATCACATGTATACCAAAAAGTTCTTTTTTGCAGTGCTTTATAAGTGTAAAAACTAAAAACTGATTATAATGCACCATCTGCATTTTTAAATTTGGCTAAAGTAGTGCAGATTACAACTTTTAAAGGGAATGTGACGATGATCATTTTATGAACAGGAATTGTTGGAAGCACAAACCTGTGATTTTGTACTCATCGGACTGAGCCACGAAAACTGCGGGACCAAAAGTGGTAAGCAGTGGTAAAGGATTCTTAAACCAATAGACATCAACGTCACTCATTAGTAAGTTATAGCCCAGCTTCAGAATTTCCAAAACTATCCTTGATTTCACTTTTGTAACCTTTTGAAAACAATTAGTTCCAAAGTGGCAGTCATTGTAGCTGATGTTGCTTGGAGCTAATTTATCCCTAAAAACAGGCAATCCCTACAGCAAGACGAGTTACATAAGATATAACCTTAGAGATATATACAGAATTAAAGATCCAAACTTCAAATAAATGTGCATAAACAAGCTCACCTGCAAGACACAGAAATCGTATGTTTCATCATCAAGAGCACAAACAACAAAGTTTATAATGTGAAGAGCGTGTAGTCTACATACCCAACTCATTAGCATATCTTTATAACTATATCCTGCAACTGCTAGCACAATAGTCTTATTCTGGTCAACCCGTTTGGATAATAGAAGCTCTAAAGAGAATGGAAGGGCTAATGGCTCTAATGACATCAACTGGTTCCTTTTTGAGCAGCCTTCCTTTCTCTCAAGTGATTTTATCTTATTTAAACAACTCAAAAGTTTCTTGTGTTTACTCAATCTAAATACCCCCAAATTACTGAAGCTTAATCCTTCACGGGATCCAAATGGATAAATAATGTCCTTTTTAGTGTTACCAAAAAAATAGTGTCCGTTACATTTGAAAAGTTTGATCAGCTTGATATAACTGGCTTCACGAAAGAACAATGATCCATAGAAAGCTCCCAAACGGGAATTTCCAACGTTCTCCCAATTTCTTACTTCATCATCATCATCATCATCAAGATTACTTACAAAGAAACTTGAGATAGTCCAACTCGCATCAAATACGAACCTAAAGCTAGAGGATAAAGCCTCGTTAATGACCCAACGAGTGTAAAAACCTTTTCCATACAAAAACGGGGGAAGAACACCGTTATGCAAAGGAAGGTCTCCATTATTCCATGCCATAATTATGTTCTTGTCACAATATTCCCACCATTCATGAAAAAGATAGTCCTGCAACTAAATGAAGAGGGAAGAGAAGGGGTGTTTAGATGAACATTTTGAAAGTCATCATGTAACATTGAATAATCAAAATCAAATATTCAAATGCAATAATATATAATCTAAGTCTATAGAAGATGGTATTTGGATGTGCTTTTGCTGCTTGAAGTTTCATAATAATTTTCAATGGTGTTGACTGTTTCACAAATTCTGATAACTTTACTTAATTCTCTGATAACCAATTATAAAATCGACTATTTGACGCCTAAACAATCATATATTAATAAGCATAATAGTTTACTCAAACGCTACAAGTAAAAACTAATCACTGCTACTGAAGTTGCAATGGCACTTCCAAAACGCACATCCAAAGACCCCTAAAAGATGTTTATATAATCATAAGATTGTTTTAGGCCATTATCCTACCTTTTTGGGTATAACCCTTTCACCATTGTCCCCTAGCCAATGTATTTCATCTACATCCAGTTGAAATGGGAAACTCGAGACATTTCTTGATGAAGCAATGAGCAGCCAATCATGGTCAAGTTTATGAACATAATTTAATGTTGAAATGAAGTCCGGCAAAAGAATGGTTTTTGAATCCATCAGAACAGATATATCAGAATTTGATGTTTGTGCTCTTGCAACCATTGAATGAAAGAACGGAGTACCTAAAAATCTAAACATGTTTAAAGGACATGTGAAATTTCTACACTCATACTCATATTATCATAGAATCATACGTCTAACAGTCATTATAAATGTAGCTTAAGATTAACTGTATGTTTGGACATGTGTTGTAAAACTCATTGTCACTTAGTATCAAAATCAGATAATCAGTTAAGTAAAGCTAGAGTTATGCAGGTAATTCATATTTATTACCATAAGTTTCCTTACGTTAACTTCTTACCTACTTCTTTATATATAGAGGTGGAAAAAATTTAACCCGTTTATATCGGAACGATTCAATACTGGTCGTGCCATATAAATAACGAACCAAATGGGTATTATAGAAACATTTCCTATTAAGAAGCAAACCAAGTAGGTTGAAAGTTGTCTCCAATGCACTGAACTTCTTAAAAACTTCAAATTCGTTTACTTTAAAAAAAATTAAATATTTTTAGTAATTAGATTTTAAATAATACATTTATGAAAAAAAAATAACTATAAAATGGGACAAAAAAAGTTTTGGCAGGTCAAACAGAACCGTCTGGATCCCCACTTAAAGATGGACCCGTATCGACCAGAATACAAATTGACCCATTACACTACGGACCTGCCTGTTTCACCACCTCTTTTTTTTTTTTTTTTGACCGTTCGATTTGGGTCTGGACCTGCAAAGGACCCAACCAGGGAATTCAGGCTCTTTTAACAAACTGATTACTCTGCCCCCAAACATACAAAAATTCACAACAGGTACAAATTAAGATTTACACCTCATCAACGCAAATCTATAAGAATTTCTGGGAAATCTAACTAGAGTTGGAGGTGAAGCTTGTAGTTGGAGCTTTTATCTGTATAAATGTGTTGGGCAAAAGTTAACGAGCCAATAGTTCAATACTTCAAGTAGCTTATTTTTTTTCATAACCTTCTAAAAATTTTGTGACCCAAACAAAGCTTATGAGATCCAACTTTTGAAAATCATAAACTTAAGCTCTCTCGTCAGCTCCTAGAAGCTCCGCGCCATACATACCCATATACGCACACCAAGTAAAGAAGCAAAAACTTTTAATAAATTGAAAATGCTTACGTGAAATCAATGTTGGGTTCAACATAGACCCTAGAATGCGGGCCAAAAGAGCCTGCAAAAGAGAAAACAGAAGGGTCTTGGCTAAAAAGAACAACCCTAATGTCTTGTGATAAACCAAGCCATGATCTAATAGCTAAAGACTGTCTGTTCCCAGTTGAACCACTAAAAGGTTTAGCAGCTGCAAAGATTGTGACAGTGGGTCCCACTGAACCACCAAGATTCTTGATTTGCTCTTTAGGTGACACTATTTGAGTAGTTACATAGAAAGAGATTGAAATTAAGGCAACCCCACATAACCAAATTAACAATAGTCCACTTTTTAGAGTTTTTAAATGAATTTTTTTTACCATTTTTTATACAAAAACATATATAAATAAACAGCTTGATCAATCTCAAATCTTGTTTAAATTATTTTTATTTTCAAATGTCAACGATACCCAATTCCGCCACAAGGGTAAGGTGGGATGTAGAGAATCTTATTTCTACCCCGCCCACGGATAGAGACTGCTTCCAGAAAGTAATCAAGATAGTCAGATTCTTCAATGAAGAAAAAAACGATGAATGAAATTAAAGATTTGAGATGGGTTTGATCAAAAAGAAATACTTCTTGGATAAAAATCTAAATTTGTTACATAAATTATTCTAAATATATGATATGGGATTTAAAAAATGAACATTCTTTCTAGCTGTATAATGTAATAGATAGATAGATAGATATATAGTATAAAATGCCTTCATAATTTATTCATGAAGAAAAGAGTATAAAAAATGTGAGAAAAAAAAAGGTGAAACTTTAACTGAAAATCGAAGCTTTGTTTTGGTGGGAAATCCACCATGGCCGCCGGAAAAGGCGTAAGTGGTGGTGGAGGAGCAACAAACATGTGACACTTGACGTTGAGTGGAAGTTGGCCATTCCACCCACTCTTCTGGTCAAAGGGCAAAACCTTCTTCAACCATTATTTATATATTTATTTATGAGACTAGATGGAAGCCCGCACGATGTGGCGGCGATAGTGGTAACGATGGTGGTGGTAGCGGCGGCGGTGTGGTAATGGCGGCGATGAACGGTAGTGGCGGCGACGGTGTGGTTATTGATATAAAAGTAATTAATGTAAAAGAGGGTTGTAAAAGTTGACGGATAAATGTTGTAATTATTTCATTAAGGGTATTTTAGGTATATAAGTTAATTATAAAAGAAAGTTTTTAAAAAAGTGAGGGTATTTTAGGTTTTTTAAAGGCTTAAAAGTTGAAAATGGGGGTGGGGTGTTTGCTTTATTAAGTAGTAAAGGTAAAGATATTGTATAACTATTTATTGCACAGAAAGATATATATATATATATATATAAGAGAAAAAATGTAAAAATAGATACCCACGAAAAAAGTCCTTAACTCATATTCGGTATTCCAGCTCTTCTATCTATATTTACATCTACATCTACATCTATATCTTTATATATATTTATTTACTTAAAAAATAATAATTTACAGAAAGTTACATAGTGAAAGCTACGTGACTAGCTGATGGACTACTCTAATTTCTAGAAGCACATATCATCGAATCTAGAAGACTTTCTTACACCCATTAGGCCATTACATAACCAAAAGCAAGACTCCAAGTAAACACCGGGTCGGATGATCACATTTTCAACTATAAACGCATCAGAACCAAAATTTCAACCTTTAATTAAAATAAAATTATTAATTAATATTAAAGTAAATCAACTACTTGAATAAATCTAAAAAAACTTGTTGACATAAATTTTGTATCATTGCTGATTGACATAGGAACTCATAAGACTCCAAGTAAAGGGCCCGACATGGTTACATTTTGCAATAAAAAAGTACTTGTATAAAAACCAAAACAATCCCTAGTTTAAAATAATAAATTGTATTATTAGTTTAATAAATTTGAAAAATCTTTTTTCTATAAAAAAGAGATGTCAACAATATGTATATATATATATATATATATATATATATATTTGGGTAAATGAATACCCCGGTGACTTTTATATAAAAACAAATATCAAGCAATTCCTACAAGTAATATGGTAGAATACCATATTAATTCATATGTGTGACAAATCCACACATATGTCAACGAAATAAACCCTAACTTGGTCAAGCTTACTAGTCTACCTATATGCTAAAATCATATAAAGTAGACAAGAAATATAATAAAAAAACAAACGACATTTGATACTCATGGTCGCCAAAATTTCCCCAAGCCGCGAGCATGTTTTCCACTCGAGCATTTCTCTTAAAGTTCAAAGTCATTAGTCTAGCGCGCACCGTGGATATGATAATATTTATATATTGACAAGTAATTTTTAAAAAGTTCTTTGTAATTATGTTTTTGAGAACACACGAAATGACACATGACAAAATTAAATAGCAATATTAGGATTTAGATTAGAAGGTTTGTAAATAGGTTTTTTACAAAGATATATCATTTCTCCATTGAAATTGAAATATGTATATAAAAAAAGTGGCCTCATTTTAGTTACATTTAGATAAAAGACGTACGTAACATAAGCCTTGTCAAGATAAAAGATATCATGTGATTCTTTAAAAAAAATAGGAATTTTTAAACAAAGTAACAATGTCAAGGTAATTATTACATTCACATGTTATGAACATACTTATGAATTAT
Organism: Solidago caesia; assembly: GCA_028566075.1. Classification (NCBI taxonomy): domain Eukaryota; kingdom Viridiplantae; phylum Streptophyta; class Magnoliopsida; order Asterales; family Asteraceae; genus Solidago; species Solidago caesia. Next base: position 23,006,200 of record JAOXNX010000001.1, on the reverse strand, counting down.
GAAGCAAATTAAATAAACACCTAAGTAGAAATCGCATGATCGGATCTATTGATATCATTCCCTTATCGCAACTTCGCAAGTCACGTAAGTAGACATCGCATGATCGGATCAATTAATATCGTTCTCCTATCGCAAGTTGTGTTTAGTTACTATGGAAGATTTTAGTAAATTAAGTCACGAGTTTGAATCTGCTCCCAACTTCATATGATGATATCTAAAGACAAATATTTATTGTATCGATTTTTCAAGAAACTTGCTCATCCCTGCCCCACTAGTATTATATTTATTTCTTACATCTAATCTAAAAATAATTATAAATATCTATTTAACGAGTGCTTAAGTGCACCCAAAAACATTATGCATAAATCCGACACAATAAAAACTAACTACACCATCTAACATAATACATTTTAATTTGATTTAATTTAGTAATATACAACCAACCGTCGTGAATTTCATATTTATCCTCCCTAAACCATATAAATATCAAATATGCCTAACTCAATTTAAATATATCAAACATACCTATTCTAAATATACAAATATCAAATATACCAAAATCAAAAATTTAATTATTATTCTTAAAACATTACCCGTCGCTACCACTACCATCACGGACGCCCTCGAAGGTATTCATAAATGGGAGATAGAGAGGGTGATCAGTGATGACGACGATCAGAGATGGTGATTGTTGGATACAGTACGGACGTCGCCCTTAGCCGCCCGCCCTCCGCCCTCGGTGATGGTGGTGACCGGAGATGGGGGTGGTGTTGATCGGAAATTTACTGGTAATCAAATTAGTGATTTGGGCATATTTGATATTTTATGATTAGCTAGGATGGATATATTTGATATTTTTAATTTCAGTTGGATACATAAATATTTATATGGTTTAATAAGGGTGAATATGAGATTAATTCTTAAATAAAGTTCAATTAATTTAGGGGATAACTTATATGATGTTAACAGTATATAGTTAGGTGATGTTTGTAAATTTTTGTGAGGGGAAACATTAAAATCAGGGGGGGGGGGGGGGGGCTTTTTTTAAATAAAATATTTATTTTTTAAAAAAAAATAAATTTTTCAACATATAACAATTTAAAAAAAAATTAAAAAT
>JAOXNX010000001.1:22992383-23002925 GCA_028566075.1 Solidago caesia | reverse complement strand
TAGAATGATTTCTTCAACTTACAAACTTTCCCAAATGTTTCATTCATATCTAGCCTTGGCGGCACATCCATATACACCTCTTCTTCTAGGTCAAGACCAGTTATTATCCATTAAACCCTATGACTGGTTGCGACTTGTGAAACTCATTGTTGCAATATGTGACACTTTCAACATGACCTATCATGTTGAAGTTGCAAAAATATCCTAATCCATGTATCAATTACATGTTCTCGGTACCATGGTATCGATTATGAGTCAGGAAGATAAATAAAAACAAGGGTACCTATAGAAATTTTAGAATTAAAAGTCGGAGCGAGTTTACGTGTATGAGACTAAATACCAGAAGAAGAAAAAAAAAACATTCCACTTTGAAGACACAATTAAGATAACAAACACACAGGGAGGGAAAAGGGTAAGAGTGTAACAACTTTTGAATTGGATACAAGAAATAGAACAATGAAGCCTGTAGCCATATTTCAGATAACACTAAACTTAAAATAGTCTTAAAGAGCATACCTGATTGGTCCACATGATTAACCAGCTGATAGTTCTGATAAAACAGATTTTCCTCATCTGATGAATCAGAAGTTCCTATTGCATATTATCTGGCACGACTTTGTTGAGAACATTCAGAGTCTGTTCATGTTTTGTGGTTTGTGTCCAATACTTCTTTTGTGATATTATGATCATCAGTTCAGAAGTATGAACTTCACAAACATACCTATGAAGTTTCAAATAGCCATAACTAACTTTGGAGATCATGCCAACGATTAGGAAGACGCACTGTCCGAATCCGACTCAAGCTTCCACCAAGCACGAGTTTCATCTGTTTTAACTTCGTCATCTTCCTCAGATACCAAATTACTCACATACAAATCGTCATCCTGATGATCATCCTCAGAAAAAGAACCATATAATTTCTTCTCCCTTTCATAATTATACGTCCACTCTAACCTTTTTAGAATATCACGATCCTTCCACTGCCCCACAACGGATACTGCTTCTTTTTTAGCCTTCCCCATAATGATCTCCTGCCATGAAAAAGCAGCATCAGAAACCCTCTTGAGAGCCCCATTATCACAATCACCAACAACCACTGTTTTCAAACATCTCAGTTTTGCCTCTTCTAAAACCTCCACAAAATCAGAATCATCTGAAACAAGTATCAAACAATCCATCTGGCGCCTATCCATCATATCCACCATGTGGTTTCTCAATGCAATATCTGCCGCCTGGGGCTTATTAGAAACCGTACTAACCCAATATCCTGCCCGTTTTAGCTCATCACCCAATCCATACCCAACTTTTGGCGTCAAAATATCTCTTGCAGCATTACTATATTTTTCCATTTTCATGGAATATTTTCCCACCAACTTTACCCTGTGACTACCTTTAGCCGATTCAATCTGACTCACTCGTTTCATGTGTTCACGCTCGTGAATTTGCTTAAAATGGTTAATAAGCTTCTCGTTATTGTAAAACTTCCTCCCACAAACACGACATATATATGGATCAACCGGTTTAACAACACCCTTATTCTCCAGCTGATTTAACGCCTTTCTATCTCTCCTATGTACCTTAATCTCTGGAGGGACATAATCAAATGAATGTTGGTTAGCATAAGCTATCTTGAACCGTACAGCTCCAAATGATTCAGCCGCCTTTTTCAGCCTAATAGCAGCATCAAATGGAGAAACTGATTTCGGAGGTTTGTTATCTAAGTCCCAAAAAACAGCCACAATGTTTCGTCCAACACCATGAACTTCAGCAAACGGGTCGGCAATTTTTGGAGTTCGGTCCGTGTCAAAATGAAAATGTCTACAAATTCCAAAAACTGCTGATATAGCACGTAGTATTGAATAATGTGTTTGCCTATCACTAGTACATAACTTGACCAAACAACCCATTGCAGACCTGCAAAACATAAAACTCTAACTTTTATATTCATCAACGATTAGCAATGTACAAGATTTTCAGTATTAAATTGTTTATAACGTTCAAAATGCAAAATCTAAAATATGTAATTCTTAACCGTTTTAGATCTCTGTTAGAAATAATCAAACCTGACTAGTTTATATCCTAAAAGTCCATACTTTTATAAGTCAGGCATGTAGACCATACACAGGACTATAAACAAACTTCTCAAACAACTAAACGGCATTAGAGGGAGCTAATGGTAACCTGCCCCGGCCCCCCATCAACCAGTCCCGCGAAGGTCATGAATGATGTAAAACGTGTACGAAAGGGACACGAGTCGTGATTTGACCCGGTCTACATGTCCCCAACCGCTAAGCCACCACTCAGGGAAACAAAAGAGAATTACATTTTCCACACTATTACTTCATTATATGGTCTACATGGTCTGGCATTTTAACGAACAGGTTATGGGCATCACTATTAATAAGTCTGGTCACTTGCCAATATATATATATATATATATATATATATACAATAATCATATTTAACAAGAAGTTGATTGAGATGTTGTTACCTGTTTGAAAGATGATTTTGGCGTAATATAAAACTGATGAAACAAAGTTAAGCAAAATTAAGAAACGGGTGGGGGGTGTTTGGACATCTTTTGTGTTTTTAACCATTCATGCAAATATGCAATGTATAAAACCCGGGCTTTTGTTTGAACCGGTTAAGTTATTTCTTCCGGTTTAATCGGTCAATTTTTTATTACTGAGTATTTTATTTTACTATACGCATGCTCGCGGGATGCGGCGGCGGTGTGGTGGTGGGCGAGGGTGGTGGCAGGGGTGGCGGCGACGGTTGGCGGCGGAGACGGGTGGGGGCAGCGGTGGTGTGGTGGTGATTGTAAAAGTAATTGATGTAGAAAGGGATATTGTAGTTATTTTAAGGGTGGATATATATTGTAAATTATTTAATTAAGGGTATTATAAGTATATTAGATAAAGATGTTTATATTAATGAATAGAAGTGATGGGCAAAATAGAAAGATTGAGTGACTTTTTTAAGAAAAGAAGAAGAGGGGTTTACTCTTTTATTAAGAAGTATAGATGTAAATTTATATATGGGGTTACAAATATGAACTATTTAAATCGCTTTTTATATAACTAAGAGATCTCTTAGGCTGAGGAGAATAAGGCGTACTTATTGGCAGGCGTCTTTGGCCCATCACGCCCACAAGACGTCGGGCACACCGCGCCCCCTAGGCGTCTTCCCTCTTTGGCGTCTTTTCCTGGTCGGCGGCTTACCATAAACAAACTCTCACTTTTTCAATTTTATAATGTCTCCCTCAATCATATATAGACACTTGTCACAAGTCCCCCCACCCAATCAAAATGCACCACTCCCCCATTTTTAGTTAGCAGGGTGTGATATGGCGCCACATGGCGTAAGTCCTCCTTCCCCCAAGATGCACCACTCTCCTTACTCTTAGTGTCATCTTTATTTGTGTGCCAAATGAGATTTTGGAACCACTTGGTCATAGATCAAGTGGCCACCATGATGCCACTTTCGTGGGCCTTCTCCTGTGGGACCTGGGTTCGATCCTTGTCAAAGGCATTGGATTAGAATTTGGTAGTTAACCTTGACACTATCTTAGCATGGGGGTTATGTGGGTACCAAATGGTACATGAGACTAAGGGGTTCTCATCAATCTACCCTTTTTTTACCCCAAAAAAAAATGAGATTTTGGTTTATGTGTCAAAACTTTACTAAATAGTGTTCCATTTTGATGTCATGTGTATTGCCACTTCATTTTATTTAAACTTATTTGACATGCATGATCAACAACTCAAACAAATTAGTTGGCTTGGCAAAGTAAATTTTATGTCCCTAATTTAAAATTCAAATTCACTAATTCAAAAAGACTTTGCTATTTATTTTGTAACTTTTCAGCACATGTCACGGGAATATTATGTTGTTGTAACTAAAAATAATAGCGGTTTAATTTTGATCCTAAAAATAGGAAAGGAATAAAAAAAACTTAGTGAATAAGATATGGTCAAAGAAATAAAAGAAATTTTATTAGAATTTAATCTTTTTATTGAAAGAAAAGTAAAAAAGTTGGAAATCCATAGACTTTGAGTTTGGATCAACTGAAATTGTTACAAACAGAAAAGGTTTTCCGTTTGGATTTTATTTATATTTATATATTTCTAGGGGTCCATAATATTTTTTTCTCCCACCACCTCAATTAATCTTTAGTTTATATTTAAGCTATAATCTTAAGTGGCAAGTAATTGACGGTTATTTTTGTTTATTAAGTAAAAAAAGAAACATAAAAATTGACTTAATGTATTAAGTTCTTAATTATTACGTGTTTATACACATAACACAGTAATACCAAAAGTCTGAATAGAATACTCAAAATCAGGATCAAAACCTGTGGTCCTGTAACGTGGACTGGAGGCATTGAAGAATAAGACATTACAGATGCAGCAGATTGTCCAAAAGAGCCATGGTCATGACCATACCTCGGCCCAAAATCTAATGGCTGATTGCTAAGATCAGTGGCTGAGTCAGCTGATGAGTTGTTGAATGCATAGTGGGGTTGTTCAACAGAATTTGGTCTATCATTAGAAGATACTGATGATTGAAATTGATGTTGCGGAGCTGAAGCAAAAGGCATATGCGATTGTTGATAAAAACTGCCATTCATATCTCTTGGCTCTTCTTTACCTGACATTCAAATGAGAAGTCACCCTGCTGAAGTGTTCATAGAAGTTGCAGTTTCTAAACAATCATCTATTTAACATTAGTTATATTTATTGTTCCAATCACTTCTCTTGTAGCAATACGTGCATTACAAATAAAAAGTACACAGGCTACTCCAGTTCCCAAAAATAATGTAAAACATATTTTTAAATCACAACGTTTACTTCTCTTCCTCCTCTATTTTCTTCCAGCAATTTTTCCTGCATAACCCATCACTAAGAATCCTACCCCATCTTCACAAATCATTTTTTCAATCTTCACGGCCACGCAAAGTAAACTATAAAACTTGTAAATAAAAATATGGTTCTGCATGGCCATGCAAAAAATTTGGAAAAAAACTTGCACACAACTGGGGAATAATGCATATGAGGTTAAGGGAAAGAAAGAAACTTAAAAAGAAAGGCAGGTGTCGCAATGTAACAAGGTAAGAGACACTCTTCTTTCCAGACTCATTCCGATTTTTCCACTTTGTAATTTATTACCTGGTGTAGTTAAAGCTAATGAAAACTTATTTGAGAAAGAGAGTAAACAAGCATAATGGGCAAACCTCTTTGTTGATAATACTTGAACCATAACATTAAATAATAAGAGGCCAGAAAGGCATAAATAAATTTGATATGATATTCTTAGAAAAATTTCTTCAGTTTGATTGTAATCGTCAATAGGACATGTCATGCACAACAGCGATACTTCCTCCAATGGAACATGATACACTTGACAGGTAACTCATTTCCTCATGATACACTACGGAGCTGCTAAGCCAATGGCGGATCCAGGAGATAAGTTTGATGGGGGCATCTAAACAAAATCAGTTCCATAACACGCACACGGCAGATTTACCAAGGATGAAGGGACAGCACAAGCCATGAAGTGCAAAGAATGAATTTATTTAGATCCCAACTAGGGATCCCTACTCGACAATTGTAGTGCCCCAACTCATAATCCCAAGTGAAATGCCCTAACCAACAATCATTAAATAGTCACAATATCACCTTGACATTCACCATCCACTAATCGCTCAGAACCACTAGTTTTGTCCTGCTCCCTCAATCCTAACTACCCTGCAAACGACTTTGTATCTTTGATATCTTGCTCACAAATTCGCATCTCTTGGTTATGTGTCGGAAATTCTAGAACTCATCTTATGCTGAAGAAAAGACTATTTGTCTCTTATCTCATGAACACAACTCTCTACTATATTTTATGCCCCATCTAGAGGTATAACTTCTCTAATACTATAAATCAATTTTCTAGCTTTATCTTTTTATGATTAAGGACTACTTGAGGCGGCTAAGCACTTTTTGAAAATGATTTGGATGTGTGTAAGTAGTGGAGGATCGAGAAAAAAGTTCGTGAGAGGCATAAAATTTACCGTGATTAATAACATAAATACATCTAAACATAATTCATTTACATAGCATATGCATATATCAGTTCCAGAAATCATCAGAACAACTGAAAAATCGCCAAAAGCACACTAACACGCACATCCACATGAGTCCCGAACAATCACTAATCAGAAAATGATGAATCTAAAAAGTAAAATTCAAGGGATTAGAAATATACTTCTAGTTCACATGCAAATCTTTCTATCGGAAAAGCCTCACTTTTTCAATTCAAAGGGCTATGGAAGACCCCGATTTCATAGTGACTGCAGAACGCTAATTTTTAATAGTTGTCAATTAAAAGGGGCCATTTTCTCAATTTTCGTTGAAGGCACAAAAATCTGAGAGTGCGTTCAGAGTGTGAGAGACAGACAGAGCCTATTTTTTTACTCTTGGGATGTACGACCAGAGTCTAGATAAAAATCTGTGAGCAAGATATCAATGACAGAAAGTCAAGAGGGGACTATTAAACTGTGAGTCGAACAGAACTCAGAGAAAAATCAGAGTATGCTGATGAGGTTAGCAAATACAACCGTCAATCCATGATGAAGGATCAATTGTTGGGTTGAGCAGCACACTTGACTTTGAAAGTTGGGTGCTGAAACTGTTATTGGGCAGGGAGCACTAGTTCAGTGGTAAAAAAAATTACTTTCCCATGGGTCTTAAAAATCAGGGTCATGCACCCCCCCCCCCCTTTTTTTCTCTCTCTCTCTCTACCATCAGCACCTTTCATGGTCCTAAACGACCGCCGGTAGATACAGAAGTGAAATAAGATGAAATCAAAGAACAAATGCAGAACCGAATGATCTTTTAATCATTTAGAATGCATGATTCACCATAGCACCAACAGATATGAAAACAGCCACCATTTTACTAAGAATTACTACCACAACAACAACATCAATAATATCCAATCCCACTGGTATGTGTATGGGGGAGTTAAGATGTAGGCAGTCATACAACCCAAAGGCAGGGAAACTGCTTCCAAAAAGTACCCGGCTTATAAAGTGTCGTGCATAGATTGTGTATAAAAGAAAGATAATGATTAAAACAACCACCATATTACTAAAAATGATTTTAAAACAACATTTCCTTTCAGGTTAAACAAAACACATATGCTTTTGCTGTCACCTCATGGTTACAGTTGTGCAAATCATAAACTCAACTTCCAAAGACAACATATAGACTTATAGACTTATATGACTACAAGCTGCCATGTTCATACTCTTCCTAGTCTGCTCCATGTGTAATAGATGATTTTTGCCCCCATTAGAGTTCAAGAAAAAAAATGAACATTTTATAAATAGCCATTTTAATACGCATATCAAACTTTTGTACAAATGCTATCTGGATCTTTTAACACAAGGCAAAATAAATACTCGGAACCACCCATCAGGAATGTAAGTATTGAACAACAAGGAAATAACCTTACGCTTACACATATATCTTAGTTCTTATCTATTTAGCGAAATGAGGTGAGAGTTGAAATGATCTTGTCCACATAAATCAATTCAGGACATATAACAGCAATGTGGAAATACTGTAAGAGAAGATAAGAACTGATGAGCTAACAAGCCTATACTGCCAATGTACTTCTGGGGAAGGGGATATAATTTAGAATGCAAGTTCTATGAAGGCAGTTCTTCAAGCAAGCTTCACGTGCTAAATCAAAGACATCAGTTAACTTATTACCTGCAACAGAAGAATAACTAGAAGGTACCTCCTGCTGGTGAACTGATAAACTTGTAGGTGCAATTTCTTGATGAGGATAAGCAGCAGCTGATTCCCGCAAAGTTCCATCTCTGGCAGCATATGAAAAATGTCCATCTGAGGCATATCCAGAACTGAAAGATGATGGCTCCTGTAACTGGTTTGCAGGCGGCCTAGGTGGTGGTGCATAAGACGGATATTGTTGATAGCTTGATGGAGGAAGTGAATGTTGCTGAAACTCTTGGTAAGAAGGATCCATATTCTGCGAATATTGATCCTGATAGTTCATTTCTTCTGGTCGATTGGCAGGCATTGCCTGTAATTGTTGATGCTGATCATCAGTTACAGCTTTTGAAGCTGCCCATGCTCTAGCCCTAGCGGCCAAATCATCTTCATTTTGGTTTTGAGCTACATTAAAGAAAAAAAAAAGAAAAAACATTGAGACTACAACCAGCACGCATTTGCTACTTTGGTCATTTGACAGTTATATAAATCATAATAAATCACAAACAAATTTCAACCACACATACAATTCATAACCATCATTCTGTTTTGAAACTTCCCCTTTATTTGTGGTAACTCTCATTTATAATACCCCATCACGTTATCATCCTCACAACCAGTGTTATACAAAATTTGCAAACAGTGTCAACTATTACACAAATTTTCTAAATTCGTGAACATTCTATACATGAAATGAAAAAAAAAAACGCAGTCGACAGAGAATAATTAGGCATTGCAATTACAATATTAACAATTACACATTTAGCTTGTCGATTGCAATAAATGAATGTCAACTTCACAAAAAAACATAATCACCGTGCAACTATGTTTCTCTTTCTTAAACTTCCATTCAGTACGTAATACATTCGTTCAAAAATATCAAGTTATCTCACAACAGATGTTATATACAAATACTAAACAGTCTCAAGCTATCAACTATCACACAATTTCCTTACATAATACGAAAATGAAGCAGGCTACATAAAATAAAAATAATAATAATATTTAAAATAAAATACAATTAATGAGGAATTATAACCTGAATAATCCCAACCTTGATGACCCCAGCCTGCATTACTCCACTCCTATAATCATCAAATAAATATACAAAAATGCTTATAAAGTTAGATATATAACAATAAAAACTGTATATAATGGATATATATTATATGTATATTATGAATTAGAGCTTACCTGATTAACAGGAGGATAATGAGGTTGTGGTGGTGGTGGCGGCGGTTGAGACATATGAGGTGGTCTAGGAGGAAGAGAGTAAGAAGAGTACGGCATCGGCGGCGAAGGAGCTGCGGCGGCATACAGTGGAGGAGGAGGAGGTGGTTGAACATGGTGATCGGAGTGTTGTGGCAGTGGAGGCCACTGCGACGGAGGAGGTGACGGCGAGTGGTACTGAAATTGACCGGAATACCACGGTCCTGGCGGTGGAGGAGCTTGTTGTTGTTGTTGTGGCGGTGGTTGGTGAGGATCCGAAGACGGCGGTGGTGGTCTTGCGTATCGGAAATCCATTTGACGGTAAATTAGGGTTTTTAATTTGCGTGTGTTTTTTATGATATGACGGTTTTACGGATGATTAGCGACGGTGATTGATGACGGTGGTTAGTGACGGAGATGAAAAGGCGGTCAGTAACGGAAATCCGCCGGTTAGAGGTGTGGCTAACGGCGGTGATCGGAGATAACGGGAAACGAGAAATTGAGGGAGTGGCCAGTATATAGTTATAAGAAATTTTACATAAAGCCCTTTACAGTTATTTACAAAGTTGAATTGAATGTCTTTCTAGTTTCTAATTAAAAAATATATTAAAAGGTTGTAACAAAATCAAAACTAGAAATAGAATTAGGTTGAAAAATAAAAATCAACGGATAAATCTCAGCCATACATTTTTATTTTTTTTTTCTTCCTCACCGCCACCACCACCACCATCCTACCACCTCCGCCACCACCACCAATACCGTTTTTTCCTGCCACTACCACCACCACCACCACCACAAACCTTCTTCCCCGCTATCACCGTCGACGCCGTCGGACACTATAATTTGAAGTGCCCCTTTTAAGGGTATTAATAAAGGATAGTTGGTGGGGTGGTAGGTCATAAGGGGTGATCGGTAATGAGGTGATCTACCTGTCGAGTTTCGTCCTAAGCCGACATGGCTCTGGCCTGGACTGACCGGCGGATGGTGGTGGTAGTGGAAACGGCAGATGGTGGTGATGGTGGCAGCAGATGGTGGGAAGAAGGGGAATAAGAAGATGGGAGAATGTTTGGCTGAAATTTGTCCCTTGATTTTCAACTTAATTATAATTTTCAAATAAACATTTATCATTAAACATATCATTAAAGATTTAAAGGCATGTTTAAGCCAAAAAAAAAACCCTTACCTTAGGGGTAAGACTGTCTACATCTCATATACCGTTAAGACGATATTAAGACCATATTGAGTGTCACTTTACCTTCTTTTTTTTTGAACAACGAGTTAGTAGTTAGCATTCGAGACCCCACTGTGACATCCAATTGGGCAGTATGCGAAGCTCGAACCACGATTCACGGTCCCTCGATATCACCCCTAAGGGAAAGCCTCGAGGATATTATTATGAGGATGATTGTAACACCCTACTTTAGAAAAATGTGAATTTCAAAAAATTTCAACTTTAAAACATAACACTGTTAAACAATTGCGGAAGCGTCTTTTCAAAAACCACATTGATTCCTAACGGAATCATAAAACCACTTCAAGGTGTTACTTG
>JAOXNX010000001.1:22980851-22992283 GCA_028566075.1 Solidago caesia | reverse complement strand
CTTACCTCTACCTAAGTAGAGAGGCTGCTTCCATTTTTCTACCTAAATGGTAGAAAAGGCCCTCCAACCTTTGCATGTGTGATATGTTGGTGTATTAACTAAATGTATCTATGGGTATACATTTGGTTGGTCATTTATTTATCATGGATATATTTGTACATCTAAAATAATTACTAGTAAATAAGCATTAGAGGTATGTAAATAAGACAAAATATATTTGTACATTTAACTAAATGTATATATGGGTATACATTTGGTTGGTCACTTATTTATTATGTGATATGTTGCATGCAATTATGGTCTTATTTTCTCTTTTATGTATTTTACCATTGAATTGTGGATAATTGTTCATTCAATTAAAGAGATCATTATATTATAATTTTGTATATAGTTTTAGAGCTCACAACTTAAAGATATGTTGTTAAGTATTTTAATGTAGAATGGGTTCATATATATATATATATATATTTGCAATATCAAGTTTGTTAGCATATGAGAAATATGTTTGTAAGTTAAGTTTTAGTCACAAGATGGCTTATTAAGATTTAATCTTGAGATATATGGACTCTATTTATTTGCTGACCTCTAAAACCTTGTGACTTGTAGCATTTGTATTACGTGTCATATATTTTTGATTCGATCCGTAAATGGAGGTCATGTATTTTTTAATTTAGTAGAGCTACGATCGAAGAGGTCATATAAATTGCATCAAAAATAATACCTTGAAAAATAAATGTTTTTCAACATGATGCTCTTTATGTTTAATTATGATGATCCACAAGATAAACATGTAAATTTTATTGGGAGTTATGGAAAAGATTTTCATGCTTAAGTGGAAACACTACTCTTTCACTTGATCACAAAGATCTTTGACATAAATTGAGGACACGCAATGTCGTGCGAAGTGTGGAGCCTAGCACAAGCAATATCTTGAGCAGGCAGGAAGGTATTATTAGAGTGTTGGCAATGTACGCATTATACGTGCGGTGTGGGTGTGGTGCCACACTTGAACACCGCCGCCAACACCTTTTTTTTCCGGTGTGGCAAACAATCGAGTGGTAGTATACCGCGTTTGTAGTTGTGAGGTTCGAGGAGTTTAGTGACCATTGGAGGGCCCCACCCCCTTCAACGGTTGAATTTTTTTTTTTAAATACTTCTTCCACCATTTTCAACTACAACTATCCCACTTTTAACCAAAACACTCTCATTCCAATTTCTAAATATCATCACACAAAAAAACCCCATAAAAAACTCACATTCAACTACGATGGCTTCCTCATCTTCGAACAATAGGCCACAGATGACACTCTTCGAGGTCAAGAACTTGATGCAGTTAGATATGTTAGACGACATTCGTTGCCAAAACGACCTATGGGAAGTGATAAAGAAATTACAGGCGAAGAAGGATGGATGCAAGACGGAAATACAAGAAATACGAGCGCCGGGACGGAAGAATACCAACCTTGAACAACTTTATGTTACGTATGTGCAAGAGAAGGTCGACATGGAGGATAAAGCAATTGGCATGATTTATGATGCCCATTTCGCACGTCAAATTTTAGGAATTGTCTGTTTATGTTTTTTTTTAGGATTTGTAGTTTTTTTTTATTTTTAGGATTTGTATGTTTTTTTGTTTTTAGAATTTGTAGTTTTTATGTTTTTAGTATTATTATGTAATGTTTTAGTTTTAATATAATTTTAAGTTTAAATAAAAATGAAAATTGTAGTGAATGGTGAGTGAGAGATGTGTTGCCAACAAAATAGTAGAATGTGATATGAGTAAGGGGTAGCTGGGGTGGCATAAGGGGATTGGTTGAGAGTGAAAGGCGAAAAAATGGGGAGAGAGAGGTTGCCATCACTCTTAGCCAAAGTTAGCTTCGTTATTATTATTTCTTATTATTAATTATACGAAATTGAAAATGTTTTCGATCATGCTCTATGTGAAAGCTAGTTATCGTCCTTCCAGGTTGCTTATATGGTTACCAGCAGGCAATCCTTTTTTGGTAATTTTCCACAGGTCCTTAAACGTACGGCAATCAATCCTCAAATCCTTCTTTTTAGACCAATCTCTGTTTGGTCCTTATAGAACATGACCAGCTTTGTAAACAGATAATAAACAAACTATATTTCATGAAAGAAAAATGCCAAACAGATAAAATAAGAATACAACAAACACAGTTCAAGAAATCAACATAAAGATGTTGCAAGTACGATTGGATATTCATTATTAATCCAATATCGCTTCTTGTTGGAGATTACATTGTTTCTTAGCAATTTTTTTTGCAACAATTAAGTTAAAGCTGCAAATTGCAATGGGAGACCAATTACAGTGTGGTCAAATAAAAAGGTAAACTTACATTTTTTTGAACTATATGTCTATATATAAGAGTACACTACATTTGACGCCCAAGAATACCTTGTAGAGAATACAATCAAAACTCCCTTTTTTTCTCCATATTTAGAGATTGTATCTTTCATTGCCTTCCATGATACATCTCCTCTTGTGTACAAGATTCCATAGCATGGTAATAGAATGTACATACCGAAAATTACAATTAGAATGATATGCTCAGGTTATCATCCGACAGCGTCGACTTGTCTTCTGGTTAATCGTGCATACAAGCCGTCTTTAAGGAGAAGTTCTTTGTGATTTCCCATCTGAATCAAAAGCAAATTAGGTTCGAGTCTGTAGAGGTGGCAATGTTGACTTATTTATAACTGTGGCGGTTTGGATTCGATTTTCTCTTTAATGGATCAAAAGGGCTAAAAAAAAACTAGTGTGCAACCTCCTAAATTGCTTTATTTTGAAATATTTACTTATAATTTTACAATCATATTTAACGGATATAATTATTTAGAAAAAATCGTACCTCGATGATCTGTCCACGGTCCATGACGACTATTCTATCTGCTGCTTGTACAGTGGAAAGCCTGGGGAAAATTGTCAATCAGCCCTTTAACTATAATGCAAGTGACATAAAGAGGATTTTGTTTTGTATAACCTGTGCGCAATTATTATGACAGTCCTCTTATGGTTATCTCCATCAGCACGTAGTACACCCTACATGATCATGAATTCCATAGGCATAAACTGACGGTCCAGGCGTACTTCAAATGCATCAAACATCATAAACCATTTTTTTAAAACTAGAATATTATTGAAATAAGGTGATTTTCCTAATCACATTCAACATGCTACTTATTAAAAAAATAGACCTTTTAAAAAAAGCGTTTTGGGTCAATTTGACCCAACCCGCCCATTTTGCCACATCTACTTAAAAGGAAATTATAGATACCTTAATATTGTATTCACTCTCGGCATCCAAAGCGCTCGTAGCTTCATCAAGAATCAAAATGGATGGGTCTCTAAGAATTGCCCGGGCAATTGCAATTCGCTGTTTCTGTCCTCCACTAAGCAAATCATCATCCACAATTGTTTTATAGCCCTCAGGCAAGGAGGAAATGAAGTCATGGGCAAACGCTTGCTTTGCTGCCCTTTCAATATCCTCTTGACTTACATCTCTTGTACATCCATACGCTATATTTGATCTCACATCCATCCGAAAGAGACGAGGTTCCTGTTCCATATATGTAAGTAACAATTAAGGGTTTTTTATTGGGTTATTGCTTAAATAGGTACCCAACTTTGGTCTGATATCTATTTTGGGTAACCATTTTTGTTTTCACCCATAGACAGATAATGCATTCAAATACCTCGACTAAACGTAATTTGTAACTTGCCAGCAGGTTACCGTTTTCCGTGCGTCACGATAAATAATAAGTAAACATGGTCAAACTTACCAAGAAATTACCTGTCATGTAATCATTTTGACCTGGTAACCTGTTCAGGTTACCCTAAAATCAAGTTATCTGAAACTTTGAATTTTCTTTCCAAATTATCTAAAAGTTGGTTACCTACTTATGGGTGAAAATAAAGATGGCTAACCGAAACAGAGATCAACCAAAGTTGATTGCCTTTTTATGCAATAAACCTAGTCTGATCACAAAAATATTCTCTTTTGGGATGTCAAGAAGGAGGACCTGTCCAACATATCCAATTCTTTCTCTAAACCACTTGATGTCCAAATCCTTTAGAGGAGACCCATCAATCAAGACCTACATGAGCACAGCTAAAATACTTTAGTGTAAGATTAATGTTGCAAGATTTGCACAAAAGTTGAAATGCATATTATGTGTTCCGAAGTTAAAAAATAGAGAAAATTTCAAGTCGCTTACATAGACATGGGTTGATTCGGTTATAATTTACCTCTAACGGACCTAATACATAAACTTTAAGAACTTGGTCAAAGAAGAAGGGGTTGAACGTGTCAAAAGTGGTCCAGAACTTAGTTAAACGCTTATAACCTCTTAATTCATTACAATTAAATTAGTATTTTATTAATCTACACTTGCAATCATGTTTAACACATTGCATTTTATGAATATATTTAAAAAGAGAATAAAAACTAATTTGTAGGTCAACCTGACCCAATCTGTTTTGGCACATATTACACACAAGTGTTTGACCTGAACCCGTTTGACCCATAACCCAACCCACGCAACCCTTGGTCTTTATTGGAAACGCTCCATCATTTTAGAGAGAAAGGATACCTGGCCGCTTGTTGGTTCATAGAGACGAAGCAGAAGATTCACTATTGTGCTTTTCCCACTACCACTAAGACCAACCTAATGTACATTATTACAAAGCATTTAATCATGAAGTAGTCATAGAGGAAAAAACAATAGACAGCTGGATTCATAGACTTACTTACAAGTGCAACTACTTCATAAGGATTCACCGTAATGCTTATATCTCGTAATACATGTACCTGTTGAAATGTTACAAGCATGAACTCTTCAAATTCCATAATACCAGTTCATTTTAAAGTATAGTACGTTAAACAATACAAATATATTATTTGGAAGTACTTCAATCATATTGCAAATTAACCCTGTCCCATTCCTATCCTTTTTGGTGACGGAAACCAAACTAACATGCTGTTTGGCCAATTGTAACTATTCAGAGGTGGCAATTTCAACCTGTATTGTATACATTAGAATGGGTAAATTTGGGATTTTTCCCGTGTGTTGATAACGGGTCAAAATAGTTACAATATAGAAATTGGATAAAAAAATTGTATCAACTGGATCGAAGGAGTTAAACAGGTCAAGAGTCGCCTAATCTTATCCAAATGGCCACGAAAGAAACAGATATAAAGAAGTGTTGGTGGGTTGACCTGGCCCGATCTAACTCAACCCAAATTTGATCCACGCATAAAATTAAGCATTTTGACCTATTATCCAACCCAACCATTTTGTCCCTTTAACCAACCCACCCATTTTGCCACCTCTACCATTAACTTAGGGAGGGAGATAAGCCAATACTTGTGATATGTGACAAAGCTTACCGTTTCTCTCGATGAATATCTAAATGATACATTCACAAACTCAATGCGGCCCTTCAAGTCTGACAATTTTGACCCTGCCACATTTTTTACAATATGCGTGCTCAGTTAAGATATTAAGCAGTGCTTTGAGGAATTACAGGAATTGCTTGCCTTTGGAAGTGAACTGGTAACTAGGTGCAAGATCCATCATTTGGAATACTTTTTCGCTTGCCCCAACCGATTGCATTAATGAAGATAAATTGTCACCCACAAACCATGTTGAGTAAATTAGCCATTCACTGTACAATAGGAATTTTGTAAGTTGCTCAGCTGTTATATGACCAGCCATAATAGACATTCCTCCTAGCAGCACTGCAATAACCTATAAAGTTTGACATTCAAGTAAAGCATAAGTTAAATTCTAGATCCCGTATATAAAACTACTCTAAGAACCATATGACACGCAATAGCGTTTAACAATGATAGCATTTTTATACTACAATCATTTTATGATACAATTATTTCATGCAGAATATAATCTAGATTCTAGACCGCTGTTTGATCTTACTAAACAATAGAAAGACCATAACCTGTGTAGAATGGTAAAGAGTGTTGAAACTGAAATTCCAAATTCCATATGCAGCACTGGTTCGCAAGCTGATATCAGCTAGTTTATCCAGCCAGTTGTTGTACCTATACATGAATATTAAATCCATCCTTAAAGCATGCATGGTGCAAATACCTCTAAATGTATGCTTTGTGCAATATAAATTAACAAAAAATCATATGGAGTGAGAAAAACTTCATTTCTATGTTCTGATGAAAGTACAACCAAATGCCAAAATGCATACCTGTTAAGTTCTTTATTCTCAGTTCCATAAACCCGGACTGTTCTCATTAGAGAATATGTCTCTTGTGCAACCTATGTAAGTAAAATCCACCATAATGGATAGTTAAATAAAAGAGACCAGGTAAATGGGCAGTTCTCTTTGGGAACATGATTAAATTGTTAATAGTACTTCATTTGCAGATGCAGTGTACTCTTGTGTTAGCTTTGCTGCTTTCTTCTGGTACCTATACGAAAGGCATTCAGGAATTAAAACTAATGTCTCCATAAACTAACTCTAAGAGAGAAAAAGGACATGATTAAGAACTTAGGAATCAAAGTATGACAGTGTTTTATTATTTGAAGCGTAAACTTTATATCATAGGCAGATTAAATTTTAAAAGCATAAAAAATTCCCTTCACTACAAACAATCAATAACATTTTAAGACAGAAACAGGATCTTACTGCCCATATCGTAACATAATTAATGATAGAGTAGAGCATATGGCCAATGTGCATAAGCCAAGCGGCCAAGACAATACCAGCAAGTAGATCAAAGCCCCTGTAGCCTGACATAAAATACTTAAATTAGATTATGTAATTTAATGGAAGCAAAATCACGGACACTTTTTATTTGTTTTGAAGAACCTGAAGAAGATTGCGTAATATTAAGTTAAGATCATTCCCGATGACCCGTGACACTTGCTGACAATCTGAACCTAACCGACTAGTCAAATCGCCAATACTTTCATTGTCAAAAAAACTTATATCCTGCGATAAAGGTGAAGTTATAGATCGTCTTTTGATTCACCAAAATATGAAAATGATAAGCTGATGATGAACATGCTGTCCATAAAGCTTCACACAGTCATCTCTAATTTCTTACAAACCTGGAGGAGAAGGATGGAATATAATGTTTCCCTCATCCGTTTAACCTGTAGGTTATAAATAGTCTGTTAAAAATACATCATTTTATTCTAAAGCAAAATTCAGCTAACATCATTTTTTGGCCATTGACATCACTAAACTTTATCAATGACTAAGTTTTGGTCACAAATTAGATTAATAGTCAAACCCATTCATAATGTAAGAATGGACAGAGGCTGCACATTATAATGCTTTCAGTACTCTGAGATGGATTGAACAAAAAAAACATATATGAACTCACAAGAATCATATTCGCAATGCCAAACCAGCAACCTCTTAATCCACTGGAAATCCAAATAAACGGTTATATGTCAGAAGCTGTTCATTTGAATCAAAGGGCTATCTAAGTATAACGATATCATTTACTAGTCATAGAGTGTAAACACGCTACTAGCTTTTAGAAATACTACTGTAAGCAAAATATATTAAACTAACCTCCACTCTTATTGGACTAACTTGTATTGAGGGGGTTAACATACAAGACAAAGTGACAAACCATCTAAAATATTGGAAATGTCATAAAAACAACATATGTTTGCTACTTTGAGTTTCAAAGAAGAGGAAGACTTGACCATACAAGGTTTTAACCTGCATATACCAGAAGTCACACATAGGAAAATCAATAGCTTCACATTTCCATAAAACACTGCCGTCTTTCCACTTTGGGCTGAAAATATAGATGCCGTCAGGAAATGAGGAATGGAGATCTCTGTAAGCTGAATGACAAAAACATAACCATAATTAGTTCCACTTCCACAGGAAGAAATTAAAAAGAGACTAAACTTAAAGTTCAATATTGCATTTTGAAAGTGATTATTTGATACGAAATAATCAAAATCACATACCTCACCACATAACAAATGGTGGAGGGAAAATCTATTAGTACTTGCGTAAAAAGGTAAGTTGTAATAATTACACTTTTCTCAAACCAACATAAAAGTGCATTTTGTTTCCAGTCATAGCATCGGGAGCTAAACGCCTAAAACCATTGCTCTTAGTGGCCAAATACATATGCAAGTATGTTACTCTTATTAATAACTTTTGTACTACATTACTAAAATTCGTAGAACAACTTGTTAGTCTAGTCAATAAACTACTTATCTACACGCAATAATCAGATAATCACTTGCAAAACCAAAAGAGCATTACCGCGGTTAAAATAAGGGCAGAGAAAGCCGCGATAATAACCCAACGATCACTGGAAATCAATCCCCACATCCGTCTCAACGCCTTAACCAACGTCACAGGTTTCGCGATTCCTACTATCTCCACTTCATCAGAAAACCTCCACCATTTTCCACCAGGTAACACATCCAAAACCGACCGAAAAACACTCAACAACCTCCCCACATTTTCCGTACTCGCTCCATCACTTACTTTCAAATCATCATCCTTGTCAGGATAACCGTTAACAGAATAACCATTAACAGAAACCGCTTTTATCGGGGTAAAACTAACAAACCTTCCGTTATTTCCGTTAATAATTCCGTTAGTTTTCGAGTAGCGAAATTTAGTACTACTAGATTTTGTTTTGAAATTTATTTTATTTGATTGAATATGAAAATGATGATTTAGTTTAATTAAATGATTATTATTGAGAATTAAAGTCATTTTTTTTGTTACATTTAACGAGGAATTAACGGAGATTGTTATAAAAATAAATAATGAAAAAGAAAAGAATGTTATCAGGTGGTGGTGATTTGAATGAATGACTGCTGGTGGATGGGCGACTAATCTATTTTTTGGTGACGTGGAATGAAATGAAATGAAGTGATACGGCAACGTTTTTTGTGTGTGTGTGGGGGGGTGGAGGATGGAATTGGAAATTGTGGCGTGTTTGAATAGAAGGAGACGGTGTCGTTTTGGGAAAGTAAAGTGTGACGTGAAGTGATTACTAACCACTTGATTTTGGTTTTGACTTAAGTGCCCTTGTTGTGTAGTGTGGATTTTTGAAAAGTTTGCTAACAAGTCCTTGAAGGATTCGGTATTATTAGGCCTTTTTCTATCCTGACGTCGTTATCTCTTCGTCTTGATTACCACATCAGCTTTCTCTCTCCAAAACACACTCAATAACAACCCCCTCCCTATCATACCATCTTCCTCACCTCATCCTCAATTAAAAAAATTATAAACTCACA
This sequence comes from Solidago caesia, assembly GCA_028566075.1. Lineage (NCBI taxonomy): Eukaryota > Viridiplantae > Streptophyta > Magnoliopsida > Asterales > Asteraceae > Solidago > Solidago caesia. The sequence continues at coordinate 22,983,004 of JAOXNX010000001.1, read as the reverse complement.
CACACATACACTCTCTCTCCTCATCCCCAAATAAAAAACACATATAAAGCCCACACACATATGCTGCCACATGGGCCCCACCAGCTCGTCTATTCATTTCCAAATAAAGACACGAGAAGACGACGAAAGGGGTGATACCTATGGTGTTGAGTTCGTCTTATAAGATGAATGGGGTATGACACCCCATAGGGAAGGGCCTTAGAGCTTGCCTTTTTATTTGTGTATAACTCTATATATTTTAGGTGGTGTTTGTTTTTGGAAAGCCATGTTCCCGATTAAGATTGTACCAGTAATTAGAATAAGGATAATGTAAGTAGATTAGTTATGAATGCCAATCCAGGTTCTGTTCGTTTATGTTTTAAATTTTGATTGATTGTAATTACCTTTAAGATGTCCTAAAGGCTAAGAAATCCGATTCCTTTATAAAAAGTTTCAAGTTTGAATCTCACTAAGTAACATATTGAGGTAGCTCGGTAAAAAGTTAGAAACAGTTGCGGGGATACTCTGGTAATGTCACATACATTTGAGTCAATAACTTACTTTTTTTAATAATCTCAATAGAAAAAACTTCATCCGTTTATGATAAAGTTTGATTGTATGACTCTTGATTGTCATTAGACATGCAAAATTGGAACTTTGAACCTTTATGTCTAACAAAGTACAAATGTACAATAGACAAGTTAGTGTGCTTATTTGTTTTGTGTAACATTAAGTAAATACGACATATTATAACACATTATATATCTCCACTCCATGTACATCAAATTACATAACAATATTATTAGTTATTAAATAAAAATAAATTTGAACAACAATATCAACTAACTAGTGAAAATACAAATTTCGAACAAGAAACAATAGATAAAAAGTTGCAAAGATTTAATGTGTTTATGTATAAATAGTACGATCGATTTGAATCTAACCTTCTAAAACTCCAACTCATATTTTTCAATTCGTACATGAATCATCTTATAATTATATTCAAACCTAATATTCAATTGCAAGTCCAAAAGAGTAAGCGAGATCGAAAAAGACAAACAGTCATTAATGATTTATCCCCGATCAATTAATTCTTGCACCAAATTATTAAAATCCTCTCAAATACCAGTTAATTCAATATTCAAACTCTTTCTTCAATGGATGGAAGTTAAAAATATAAAACACATAGGGCATGTTTGACAAAAATGATTGGAGCTGGGGTTGTGGTTAGGGGGCTGAAGCTTGGGGCCGGAGCTGGAGCTTGGGGCCGGGGTTGAATGTTGGGCCTTTTTTTGCAACTCTTCTTACCGAAACTTTTATTTTAAAGACCTTTAAGGGCTTTTAAAAGTTTTTTAAGACTGAGTTTTTTTTTTCCTCAATGTCACATCTAAACAGGGCTATAATCATAAACTTATGATTCATGTATGTATGATAAAATACTAGAATCTTATCCGTACGATGCATGGTGATGGATAATTTAAAATTTTTAGCCGGAACACGCTGCTAAAGATGGTGGCAGTTCGCCGACCACTGAGTTAGAATTATGGTCGACGGTGATGGTGCAATAGACTATCTTAATTGGTGATAGGTTTTTAAGTAAATATTATATTTTTTGTAAACAGCTTAATTGAATTTTGACTTATTTACATAATGAGGTTAACTAAGTTAACTAAATGATAGTAGTTAGGTGAAATGGTAATATAGTTTTCGTGAACTTAAAATTTTAAAAATCAAGAGAGAACCATATGCTTTATCAGTGTTGCAAATATCGGCCGTATCGGTCGAGATATCGAAATCGGTATCGGAATCGGCCATCAAAGGAGATGAGATCGGGTGGATCGGGTCAAATATCGGGTCAACGAAGTCAACCATGCAAAAATCGGATGGATCGGCCAAATATCGGCTGGATCGGCCAAATATCGGCTGGATCGGTCAAACTTAGTCAAAGTCAACATAAGTCAAATTTTTATTTTTTTTAAAATTTTTTTTGTTTTTAGACAATTATGTTTAAGTTAGAAGAATTATGTTAATGTTTTAGACAATTATATTCAAGTTTGAAGAATTATGTTAGTGTTTTGAAGTTTCTTATATATTTTTAGTTTTCTATTACATATAATTTCATAAATTATTATTTATATATATAAATTACCCAATCCGATATCTCCCCGATATCT
>JAOXNX010000001.1:22966077-22980751 GCA_028566075.1 Solidago caesia | reverse complement strand
AGTTTTCTATTACATATAATTTCATAAATTATTATTTATATATATAAATTACCCAATCCGATATCTCCCCGATATCTTCCCGATTTTTCAAAATATGATGTCTCCCCACCTCGTCGATCCGATCCCGAGTCACGAGTTCCCCAACATTGTGCTTTATAAATAGGTATAGATTATACATAACAATTGAAAGTTATTTTTAAAAAAGGATTACGAACGTTCAAAAAAAAAAAATTCACTCTCGTTCTCAACTTCCTTTAAAAGTAAAGATTTCAAACCTCAGGGACTAAACCGTGTAATTAACTAACCAAAATATCATTCACTCTCGTTCTCAACCGAACATCCTTTCTTCCCACTCATATCTCACACACGCACACGCACACGCACACGCACACACACTTACTTCATTCATTTTCTCATAATCCACCGGCACCGGCATGGCGGTTATCGGAAACCTAGCACTACTACTAGACGTAACATCACCGCGAACAACCACCTTAACTGACCGTAGTAACAACAAATCACGATTACTTCCATCAGACATCATTCTTCACTTATTCAAAAAGGACCCGATCATATATTCACCTAATAATAACAACAACAATCTGTACGTATCGAAAGGCGGAATCGAGTTCGAAAGGGATCCGGTAATGAATAATTATAGGAGTAGTAGTACACGTGGACGGAAGGCGAATTCGAAAAAGTATAACGAAATGGATTACGAGAGTTCGAGTGACGAAGATAACGGTTACGGAGGTGGCGGCGGTGATGATGAGGAAAGTATTGATAATGAGGTTGAAATTGAGAGGAAGAAGAGGTTAGCTTGGGAAAATGAGATGAGAATGAGAGTTAAGGAGATTGAGGATATGAGAGAGTTGGAGAAGAAAGCCGAGGAGTTGCAGAGCCGAGACGAAGGCGACGGAGATGACGGTGGAGACGACAGTGAGGGAACGGAAGAGACGGATGAGGAGACGGAGGAACAGAAGAGGATGAGAGTTAGGAGAGAGCTTGAGAAGGTGAGGTTTGCTTATGATTTTATGATTATATGATTTTTGTTATGTAATTTGATGCCCATTGCATGTGTATACTATTAGAATTGTTAATTATGTTAGTGTTTTATGTATATAATTGTGTATTTATATGAATATGATCTATAGGTCTAGGATATGAAGATTATATTGTTTAGGTTTTGGCATGTGTTAGCTCAGAATCTGAATTTAAGCGGCGAAGTTTGAGTTTATAGCGTATAATTAGTGTTTTGTGTTCATGTTGAGGTGGCTCTTGAAAGAAATAAGAGTAATAATGAAGTTTGTTTGATAAATGTGTGCTAGAGACTGATTTCAAAATTTATGCTCCTGGACGAAGGTAAACTTGTGTTCATGTTTTGCATAATTGCATGTGTTCAGTGTTACAATTTTATTTGCTGAAGGACATGCTTTCAAGGTTTACAGTAGGAATTGAAGCTTATTTGGTTTGAATTATTGAATGTTGATCTTTGTTGACTCAAGTTCTGATTCTAAACCACTGGGAAATTGAGTTCATATATGTAGTTAGTGTTTTCTTTTATTGTTGAAGGAACACTTCGAAGAAATAAATAAGATTTGTGAAGTGTGTGTTTGATAAATGTTTAATAGAGATTGATTATGCTATTGTCTTGACTTTGTTTTTGTTTTTATATGCTTAAAAACATGATTGAGGTTTAGGATTGAAATTGAAGCTTATTTTTTGTAAAATTTAATCTGTGCTGGCTCAGACTCTGGTCTGAAACCACTGGAATTAAGCTCCTAACATAATTTTAGCGATTTCCCATCCAGGTAGAGGTAAATCTCTAAAGAAATGAGAGAATTATCAAGTGTGCATGTGTACACATGTGCTAGAGATGCATCTCGACTCAAATTTTGATGCCCTTGGATACTAGTCGAATTATGCTGTGCTTTATATGTGCTTATTTATTTTTATATATTTGATGTAATTTGCTTAAGACCATGATCTCGAGGTTCAAAGGAGGAATTGAAGCTCGTTTTGTTAAAATGTAACACGCGTTCATTCAGCTTCTGATTCCGAACCTTGAAATTAAAAAAGAAATAAGAGAAACTTTTAAGTGTGTGTTTGTGAGAGAAAGAGAGAGATAAATGTGTGTTAGATAATGATCTAACAAGTTTATAACTGCTATGGAACCTAACTACAGCATCTTTTATGCTTCAAAACTAAAATCTAGTTTTCCTTGTCCCGAGTATCCAATACACAACTACTTAGTTATAGACTTATAGTAAAGTTTGAAACTACATTCAGTTTGTACTTATGTTTTAGTTCCTTCTACTAAACAGAATACTTGCTGGCAAACATTTATGTAAGAATGTATTTAGTGATCCAGTTGGATGTTTGTACCTTGTTGCTAATATTTGTATTTAATTGTAGTCTGATACATTGAGAATTTGGCATCTGGGTTAGAAAGGTGAATGGTTTCTTGAAGATTTTCAAATATGTAGGTTTATGTCTCTATTTACTGTGGTGTGTTACTGTACTTCAATAACACAGCAGTTCTTGTTGTGTTGGCAGGTTGCCAAGGAACAAGCAGAGAGGAGGAAAATGGCTCAACTGATGTTTGATTTGGGCCAAAGGGCTTATGGAAAGGGCACTTACGGGCGTTCCATTGAGTTCTTTGAAGGTGCTCTTACAATCATACCAAGGCCTACGTTGTTCGGTGGCGAGGTTGGTTGGTTTTAGTTGATTCCTGATATCATCCATTTTGGAGTTATTTGGAATGAACTTTTTTCTATCCTGGTTTTGAAATTTGTTGGTCGTTGGTATTTCCAGATACAGATATGGCTTGCTATGGCTTACGAAGCTAATAATCGCCACAAAGATTGTATTGATCTTTACCGGAAGCTAGAAACAAGTCATCCTAGTCTCAGTATTAGACGTCAGGCTAAAGACCTTCGATATATCTTGCAAGCACCCAAACTTAAGATATCGCAGGAAGAGATGGTTACAATTCCACTTATCGGTTCCAGCTATGATAGGTCAGTTCATATTATTTTGCAAACTGCTCAGGTTAAAGTACGACAAAATCCAATAATATATGTTGTACTAGTCTTAATGCCCGGACGTCGACGATGCACGGATTGACTATATACATATAAAATATATAATTTGATTATAGATGCATTTTAAACAACAATCTATGATTAAATGACATTATAAGCAAAATAAAAAAGATGTAAAGTTTTGAATACAATAAACGAATATGAGAAAATAAATAAAGTTAGCTATACTCTATAATTATCCGTTATGATCACATCAGATAAGAAGATATGCATATATAATCACGAAACGGACTCTTATCGATCAAGAAATGTGCCACATGTCGTCTAAATAATGCCTTTTTAGTTATATTGGTAGGTGGTAGATATGTACTTTGATGTTGTCAGAATGATGTTAGGAAACTTCAAATAGAGAAAACATAACCTAATCCCTTAATTCGTAAAGTAAATGGGTCAAAATTCCCACCTCTAATGACATCTATTAATGCAGCTATGCAGGAACTTGGAGTGATAAAAATAAGGACAAGGATGAAAGAATCAACCGATCCACGACCAATCAGGTCTCATCAGGCAGAGACTACCTTGGCGACTTTCTAGTATGGCGGCCGCCTGGTGACTTGGCAAATAACCAGGCCTTTTGGGCAGCTTTATTTCTGTGGGTGGGCCTGGTCGGAGCTGCCCTCTTTCTTCAGTAGTTTATCTTTGGCACAGTTTGCAGGTATATATTCGTTGTTGTTGGACATATTTCTATAGTATGATCATAGTTTCATTTTAACGTGTAAATGAAGCAATGTGATCTGTAATTATTATTGTGTTGGTTTAACTTCTATTCAAAGGTTATATAAGCACCACCAGTTGGGTACTTGGGTTTAAGGACGGTTGGAACTTAATGGCCTTTTGCATTCAGAACATCTGGTATTTGATTATATAAGATTTGATCCTACGAAACATGAAGCTCCAAGGAAATGAGCCTAAGATGTTATTTTTGTTGTTGATAAATCTGTGTTTTTACTCCTGGAAGAAGCATGCTTCCTTTGCATGGTCTTTATATTTGATTTAATTTGATTTTGATGATAAACATTTATGGTTCGAGTTTATAAGGCTGATATTTGTTGGGTTTTAAGCAAGGTGTGTTTTCTGAAAAATTGTCAATTTGTCAAATAAGTGAACTTAACTTGTCAAAGGAAAACCACTAATATAACATGTTATCTAAGAGGCATACATCTATAATAATTGTATACGATGAGACTATGTGTTTATGAAAATTAAGACAAGAATGCAAGGTTTTTCAAATGGGAAATTTAATTCTCGTTCAAACTGCTCATTTCGCAAACAAACATTGACATTTCAGCACGATATTGCCAAATCTTGAAAAAATGAGAGGGGGCAATGCCGGATCAGTAACCCTAATGCTAACACAAAAAATACGCCATGACATCACTACTAACATGTGAAATTGAGCTATTTGTAGATACGAACAAACACGAAACCTAATGTACAAACTTGAAAAGTAAACAAACGAATAAATCAAATTGTATATCACCGACAGGGTAGGCTGCATCAGACCAATGCCTAGAATAATGATGCCGAGTTCCATAAAACCATTACTGGACACTGAGCTCTGTTTTTGGCAACTTTCTAGCTTAAAAGACAAGATAAGAAAGTTCCATGGCTTTGGTTTCACACAACAGAAAATGAAGCTACAGTCGCTGTTTTTTTTTTACAATACAACATCTACAATGTAAATCTTTTTCCTTGAACGAAATCTACAATCTATATATCTTAAAACACCATCAAGTGGATCACTGAATTTTCATCTTTCTCCTTCATTTTGATAAAATATAGAAACAAAACACAGCGGTGCTTATTATTAAAGAAGAAAAAAGGAGTATGGATTTTGCATGTAATGAGGTTCCGGGTGCATAGCTTTCAATAGGATGATGTAAGAGCACGCCAATTGTCAGCAAGAGTGAGGGCATGCTCTCTGGAAGATTGTGGGAGTTGTTGAAGTATAACACGCTTCACATGAGATGCTGCCGTCTCACCGCCACGTTCCGCCAGTTCCAAGTATACCACAGCCTTCAGCATCTGTTCTTCCTGTTAATCAAGTACAACAATCTCAAGGTCAGCCTGAAAGAAGCTATAAAAATAAGAGATGGTCAGATTTTGAAAATAAGCCAATACAACACTCCCTCCATCCCACTAGAATAGAAGGTCCAATTAAACATTTAATTTAATCATCTTCTAAAATACACTTCAACAAACTAGAAAATAGTAGAAAAAAGCGGTTGCAAAATTTCATGTTTAACTGGGCAAATTGCATAATTACTATCCATCTTAGTCTGATTTCTCGTTTAAACTCACTTTACTTGCACTCATAAAACGCTCGAACTTTCATTAGGTTTTCATATAAAGTAATCTACATGGTCAAAGTGACCAGCACGTAAGCTGCCACATCTCCATTTTTCTCAGCATAGACGGGTCACATCACCTAAATTTTTGTATTTTTTTTTTTGTATTGAGGTTTCTATTAAGAATAACAGAAGTTGGTTATCTTTTTATGAGTGACAACCGACAACAATGATACCCGAAGCAGAAAGCAGACCAACGTTCATTACCTTCTCATGCTATTCGTCTCTTTAAAAATGTCAAATGACTAAAATACCGCTCAATACAACTGAATCTTGAAGATTGTTGATGTTTTGGCAATGGTTAATAAGTAATCATCTAACTCGAAAGTTTTCCAAAGCACTAAAATATTATACCAAAAACAAACACTGCTTGACTTTATAGCATACTAGAAATCGTACCCGCATAATGTGCGGCGATAGATGACTTCTAAATTTTTTAAAATATTTGTAAATTTCAGTTAGGATACCCTACAAGAGGTGACGGCGGACGGCTTTGCCGACCACCGACTCCGACTTTGGATTGTCTAAGACACAATTATTCATTGGTGGAATACTTAAATATATAAGTGAGTGAGTAAATTAAATACAAAAATAATATAAATATTTGCAAAATTCAAAATTTAAACAAAACATTTCCATATAAAAAAAGTTATTAAAAATTTTGAAAATTAAGACACCACCCATCTCAATTATAAATTAGCATAGATTATAATTAATGTTTGAAAGTCAAACAATTTTCCCTGAGAAGGGAACAGTATATTGAATAACATAACTGTTAAATGTAATTGTAGTTACCGAAAATAAAGTGAGTCCATGCTCAAACTGAGCTTTTCTATGTCCATGATCAGCAGCAAGCTTCATCCATTTCCTTGATTGTTTATGGTTTTGCGAGAACCCCCTCCCTAAAGAGTAGCACAATGATACATTATACATTGCACGTACATATCCACCCTCTGCAGCTCGTAAATACCACCTCGCCTGTTCAAATACATAACAGAACTACATGAATGATGAATTCATCTCTACATAAAAATCACTACTTCACAAATTGTAGTATTTTTGTATTTAAGCAAGGAGGGTCACTGCTTGAAATTTAACGACATTATTCAAAGAGACAAGCATATGTTAAACACGGAAATAGGTCTAATCTGTCTTGTCCGTTTACCATTTGTAAGTTCTGCATGCATGATCTGTAAAGAAACTAAGATGCAATAATAGGGACTTATTTACTTAATGCAAGGAGAAATGGAAGTCGGGTCTAGAAAATGTAGAATGCACGTAAGTATGATAATGAATAAGAGGTAAAAGATTTAGCAACATACCGCCTCAGACAGATTCTGGTTTGTTTCACTACCCCGATGCAAACATAGGGCGAGCTGGTACTGCCCACGGACATAGCCAGCAAGAGCAGCTCGATGTAACCATTTAACAGCTTCCTTCGCGTTAGGCGGATCAGCTGCATTTGTTGAAGTAAAACGTTTGAGAATTTATACATCTATAATACCTTTCAATAACAAAAGAAGATAACCGTTTAGACCATTATTAAGTAATCAACAGTCAACACATAAAACTTTTAAGCAAGATAATGGAACAAAATAGCATATAAAGACATCTGTGCTAGTTATTGCAAAGCTGATGAGCTCAAGTCTTTTAGCTTAAAGAATGTAGACACAAAATCCACAATATGCAAGAGTTCATTCATAAATCATAATCAACAATACAGTGATTTCAAAAACCATGCTCGGTTTTACAGGCTCAACCACTAGAAATCCAAGTATTAGTGACCAGAATATCATATTACACGAACGCATTCATGGTCAACAATAAGCCCTAATAACACATATACAGTAGCTTCAAACCACCTAATGTCACAAAATTTCCATAATCCTAATTCCTAGCACCTCAAAATACATCAATTGAACTATTAACATAGTATCATACCTGAAATGAACAAATCATCAAAAACTAAGCAGATTAAAATAACATTCACGACAAGGAACTTCATAAAATTCACAGACTCGTGCACTCAACCAGACAGCACTGGTAATGGTGATTAGATTGCAAGAATTCATAACCAACAATAAACCCTTATTGCTATAGTGTAACCTGATTTCTCAAACTACTGCATATAACCTCTTATGACTTGCAACTAGTGATATACTGATATGGCACCGGTTTTGAAATCATAACTACTTATATCACTTACACGTCAACTAAAAAATACCGATTACCTGATGAACAAGTCACCACATATATACAATAACAATAAAATAGAAGGTCCCATTTCAACAACTAATTTTTAAAAAATATGTACATATTATGAAACATTCAACACTTTCCCATAATATACCACCAAAATTAAACCATGAAGTAAGCATCATAAAACATAAATAGACACAAAGACATAACATCAAATACAAATTACACAAATAAACTATAACTAGTATATGTTACATATACTTGTATAGGCCTAGGATCAAATAAAATGGACCCAATTTGCGAAAAGATGAATTCCAGTTTTGATAAATTTTAGCTTTTTTGTTTTTTCCTAGCTGTTTATTGCTGTTACAAATCAAATTCCAAATTTTTTTTTATACTGTGAGTTTTTTTTTTTTTATGATTCGAGTTTTTACCCGACGTTTGGATTGTGCATCACATTGGCGCCACTATATGACGCAAAAACAAATCTTTTTTGACGCGAAAACCAAATTTTCAAACATGAAAACCCATTTTTATGATACAAAATTAGATTCTTTCAACAGGAAAACCAATTTTTATGAAGCAAACTCCAATTTTTTTCAACACAAAAACCGATTTTTATGATGCAAAATCAGGATTTGAAGCATCACGAACTGGGTCTTTTTTTTCCATATATTATTGTAACCCTATATCTTAAATATAGAATATAGACATAGAAATACATAGATATAGATATACCTTGAAGTAAAGAAATCCCCAAATTACACTGGCCAGCAGGATTCCCCAATTCAGCAGCTTTTCTATACAACTCGACACCTTCATCTTTCTTTCCCATTTCCCAATACACCAACCCAGCATCCACCATCGCGAGTGTACTTCCACGCGCCGCCCCTTTTAAGAAAGAATCCAAAGCCTTTTCCAAATTCACTTTGACACCGCCACGCCCATGCTTAAACCGTTTCCCCCACCTCAAAAACACCATGGCTTCTCGCAACGGCTGTAGCCCGTCTCGCCATGACTTGCATACCAACGACGTGGTTTTGAGGTCTGGTAGTGTGAAATTTGCGGCGATTTTTATTAGTATGTCGTTTGGTAACGCTGTGAAATCACGGTGGTTGTGGTCGGATTGATTACGGCGTGATGATGATCTGAAGTGGTGGATTCGGGTCGGGTTGTGGGTGTGGGTATGGGTATGGTTATGGATTCGGGTCGGGTTTTTAATTGGGAATTGGAGGGTGGAAAAATGTGGGGTTTCGGATCGGTGTGGCCAGGTTTTTTGGTTCTTCATGATTGGTTTGGTTGATGAAATTGGGGGGGTGATATATATATGGGGTGGTGGGAAGGTGGTTGGGTTGGGAGGAAAATATGGCGGTTACATATGTAAATGGTGGTGCGTTTGATGTGAGTGATTAATTGGGTGGGGGTGGGGGGAAAGCTACTAGTTAGTTAGTATTACTTACTATATATAGTGTTATAAGATTTAGGAAATTACAAGATTAACTAGCACGGTACCCGCGCAATGCGGTGGCGGTGTGGTGATGGCGGCGGTGGTTGGTAGTGGTGGTGGCGCGATGAGTGGTGACGGCGTTGGTGGTGGCAGCGGTATGGTTATTATTGTAAAGGTAATTGATGTAAAAAGGTGTAGTGTAATTATTTTAGGAGTCGAGGGATCTATGTTGTAAATTATTTCATTAAGGGTATTATAGGTATTTTAAGTGAAAATGTTTAAATTATTGAATAAAAGAATAAAGATTAATTAATTCATTAAGGGTACAATGGTCATTTCGCATTGTGTAATTTTCAACATGGATGAGATAATCTTTATAAGGTAGTATAGATAGGGTGAAGGTGTGGTCGGTTTCTTTTCTTTGGTTTCTTCCATCGACTGAAATCGTCTTGCGGTTTCTTCACTTCCTAATTGTTGGCAAATATTTGAAATGTCAAAAAAAAAAATTTATTTTTAAAACATCATATTTTAATCCATTTTATCATGTTGTATGCGTATAAATTCAACCTACACTTATATAACCCTTAAACGACTTAAAACAACACGAAAATCAAGTTCAGACTTAAGTGGGTCGCACCTTAGAATAAGTGGGCAGCACCAAAATGTTAATGGGCCGCACCAACTGGTACATCAGCTTACAGCCACATTGTTGTTTCTTATAGTTTTCGCGACTGCATAAAATCGCTTTCTCGAAGTCAAATCTCAACATATCCTATATCATCACGAAGCTATTGGAGTCTACTTTCCAACCCTATAATTCTTTCAATGAAACTCAACCATCTGAAATTTACGGGCCCTCAAAGTAGGCCTGGAATTCACTTTTTGATGTTTTCGCCAAAAATGAACCAAATGCTCAATTTAGACCAAATCTCAACTTTAGACCACCAAAATATCCATATTTCTATAACATAACATATGAAACATGTTGGAGCCTTTCATTTCCGAATTCGGGCTCGATTGGTCCAAACGGGCCAACGGTTCCAAATGAGGCTTTACTATACCGTTACTACTCCAAATAATCTTCAAACATCTACAATTTGATCTACAAAAGTGTAGATCACTTTTACAACATGTTTAGAACATAATTAATTCAAACTTCACAACCTAGACTATAAGATGACCCAAATGAGTCGACTAGCCGAACGACGCACAAATGGACAAACAACTATTATACTAATTACCAAATACACGTACCACTTACTTATAACATCTTCGCATTTCTATACACACACACAAACTTATATATTTGACCCACAAACACTTAACCATCATTACAACATAACTTTTCGTTCATGACCAAAAAGACCATTACATTGAAAACCTTTTGTGGGCGCTTTATATCAAGCTATATCATCATGGTAGTCCAAAAGAGATTTACAATACTTGATAGCACAAGTACATCCACACTATGCCTCCTCAATAGCCTTCCCTTCCCGGTGTTCTTTCTTAACACCCGATCTGTTTGCACCTATCAAATTAAACAACTAAAGGAATAAGCACAAAGCTTAGTGAGTAATACAAGCAATTAAGCAAGCATCTTAACAACATCTTATCAATGGCAAACATAGAGATTTACAACTCTTATCTGCAACGGATCCGCGCATATGCAACAATTAACAACTTAGCAAACGGAAATCTAGCAAATAAGCTAGAAATATCCCTATGATGCAAACAACTCTTACGGTTAGTCATAGCACATGTAAGCATAACGATTACCTGACTATATGACACCTCGGGTCATATAGCCATCCAACCCGTTTAACCCTCATATTACTCACTTTTACCGTTAACAAGCAATTTCAGCCACAATAAAGCTTCCACCATTAGCACCTATACTATTAGCATGTAAACATCATTATAGATATAATAACAACCTTTCTCAACAATTTTCACTGCTAAATTCAACCTATCCAAGTTTGACCAGTTTGACTTCCCATCTAGGCACTAACCATAATCAAAATCTTGATTAGTGAATATATAATTTAACTCAACTTTTAATTCACCTACATACATCTTAATAAACTTATGTAACCCAAAATAAACGTGGGTTAACACCCTTATATTCATCTTCAATATTTCCCTTAACTACAATTACTAACCAATTATATTTCTTTATAAAAATTCTTTCAAAATCTATCTTTAATGAGTTCTATATGTTTAATAACATTACAATTTACAACAACAAAACCCATACTTTATTTCTTTAAAAATCATTACCCAATCTATTAAACATCCCTAAACCACTTTCTTTTTTTTTTTTTTTTTTTTTTTTTACCATTTTAGGTCATAAAACAAGAATTATAGGGTTACATTTAGGTTAGGGATGATTGAATTCAACTTCTTGCTTAGTAATTTGATTATTTTATGCTTGTAATCCTTCTCTCTTTCTCTGACCGATCTCTCTCTCTCTAAAATATTTCAGAAGTCTAGTATGTGTGTATGTGATAATACGTGTATGCGTGAGTATGTATATGTGTTGTACACGTATCAATCTGTCTCTGCATATTTATCCTGTATCTTTATTTAATTAAATGGGTATTTACATCCTTAACTCCTTTAGTCTTAATCATTCAAACACTCGTCACTTTTAAAACATAAATCTCGATACTTAAAGTATCCGACTTTTAACTAATCTAATCTCTACTATATATATATATATATATATATATATAGCCACCTATCATATTTAAAATAACAACATAACTATTTTATAATAGTAATAATAATAATATTATCATTATCATAATACCTTAAAATTATGGGTGTTACAATATTGGCACACGGTTTCGGTTATATAAATCGGCCCCATGGGGCCGATCATTGTTTACGCTGGGAACGTGTTGTTGTGACTGTTTTTTTTTTTTTGGTGTGGTCTACCGCCATTGATGGCCGGAAACCTAACTTCTAATCGGGGGTTTTCAATTTTGAGGCTAATATTGTGTTTTTCATGGATTTTTATTGCCGGAATCAAAGCCGCAAGCCGATGCTCCCAAACGTTCACCCTTTATCCCATGAGATTTGAAACCCCTTGACTTTTCTGGCGAGTCTTGTTTTCTCCGTTTGGGTGTTTTCAAGGTCGTCGCGTTTGGGGGTTTTCATGTCTTCTCCCTTTATGGAGGTTGCATGTGTCATTTCCTTGTTTGAGGGTTTCTTTTCATCGTCGGCCACTTTTGTTCATGTTTTCCGGCGACACTTTTTGGGGTTGTTGCTTACTGTTGCTGTTTTATATGTTACTGTTGTTGCTTATGCCTACTGTTTATGTATATTTGTTGCTTATTTTCCTTAATATTGTCGTTAATTACTTGATTGTGATTGGCTTGGTAGCGTTATTTTAGCGGTAGCATTGCCGGAATTTTATTTCGTTGTAGTGTTGCCGTTTTTGTTTCATTTAAAGCAATATTTGGCCGGGAAACTAATAGGTTACCGGTGATGATATCGTTGAACAAGTTAGGTTGTCGGTTTACGTTGAATGGGCGATGATGATAAAAACTTTCTTAAAATGGGATTCGGATGATCCGGGTCGTATCTTGGCGGGGTAAACCTTTGGGTTGGAAGTCATGGCGTCCCCAACTTTCGAATTCCCGACCCCCAATTTCTGAGCCCATTTTTATTACAAAAAAAGTTTCCTGCAACGTTTTCCGGCTATATAAATCGGCAAGTTTTGGCATGTTTTGGGAACCACACCCTATTTTTTGGTAAGTTTTGGCGTGTACACGTGGCGTAATATCATTGGTTGTCAACTTGCCAACTCGGAAACCACACCCTTCACCCTTACTAGTATTATTCAAGGGAATTTTTGTGCTTCTGGTAACATATAAATTAAGTGTGTCTAAAGGTAAATAGGAGATTATATGTAGATGTTTAAAATAACTGAAAGACCGGAAATATAAATTTATTTTATAAATTTGCTTTAAAGCACTATAGGTTATTCCCATTAATTAATTAATGTCTTTTTCATCTTTTTCTCTATTCCCTATTAAAGCATTTGACCCTTACTCCCAAATCTTAAATCATGAACCAATCTCCATAATATAACCCTATACAATCAACACACCTAACAATTAACAAACATGTTCTACCAAATTTACAACATATATCCTTTAACTTCTAAAATAACTACACTACCTCCTTATACATCAATTATCTTTACATTAATAACCTACACTACTCGATGTCGCCGCCGCCGCCACCACACCGTCGTCGCTATCACCATCACTGACGCATGACGCGGACATCTATCTAGTTTAAATAGATACGATTTTATTATTCATGTTGTCTGAAATAACACGATTTTCACATTATCTGAATTAACAAAATTTTGAACTATCTTTATGTGTTGAAAAGCAATGGAATTTAGAAGGTGTGTGTTTAATAAAGTAATCAGAGATGTTGGTTATTAATAGAAAGTTATAGTTCGTACTTTTTGTAAAGTTGCAAAAATAAAAATTCAATGATCACATGTAATGTTATACAAATGTAGAAAGTTAATAGTAAAAGTTTAATAGACATAAAGTAGAAAGAGTAATAAAAAAAATTATAAAAAATTAGGGACTAAAACGGAATAAGGCAAAAAGAAAAGTGACCAATTACTCTCTTTTTTTTTAACAGAAAATTGGGATTACTGACAGGCCACTTGCCCACCCAATCATCTACACTTCTCACCGGAGTAAACCCACCATAGGTGAGAGAAAACTTCTGGCCCAACATGGAACCCCAATTTTATGTATTTATTTTTTGTCACATGTGAGACTTAAATGACCAATTATTTATTCTTATGTTTCAAAATAAATGTATAACTTTCAATTTTGATTTATCTTAAAATAAATGTTTATTTCCATAAATAATATATTAAACTTACCTTTGATACACTTTTTAGACAATCTCTATCTCTCTATATATATAAAGAGCTATCATTAAGTGCTCACGTGGCACTTCTCTTTGCTTGACACATCAGATTTTTCCTACGTGTCATCACCATGTTATTCTGAATGACACATAAGCTTCCACGTGAGCATCCACATAAGCATCTAAGTGTGTAATACTTGCATATTTAAAAATTTATCAAAATGTTAGAGTCTAGGATAGAACCCATGATCTCTAGCCTAACATGAGTACCAAATTACCACTTGAACCAACATGGTTTTTGGTTTGTTTTTTGGAAATTCACAAAAGATAAACTATCGTTGACTGCAACTGTGTTTCTTTTTTATTTTTGTTGTGCTACCCAAGTCTTAATTAAGTATATCAGATTGATGGTTCTATCAAAGGATTGGGCCTAATCATATATTTGAATTTATTTGTTTATGAATAAATTCTCAGATGTAAAATATGTTACTTTAATACTATGGTTTGTTAATTTTTTTTTCCACCATAATCAACTTATTTTGACAACCGTCCGACACGTTGCCTTTTAATAACTTACAAACCTACAATTAATATTTTTGTAATGGCATAGTTCTAATATTTTGTAATTGGTGTTGTATTTTTATATACGTTCGATGTAATCTTTTGGCAAA
>JAOXNX010000001.1:22939834-22951483 GCA_028566075.1 Solidago caesia | reverse complement strand
TAAAGTAAAACAAATAAAACAATCATATTCTATTAATTGAAAATCGTTGTGCATCATGAAAAACTTCGTGCATCAATATCTTATCTTATTTGTTTTACTTTAATACTTATTTTACAATAACCATTCCCTATATATATATATATATATATATATATGAAAAAGTTAGATTTATAACATCCTTTTCAAAAAGACTAAAAGAACAATTCTCAGTCACACATTTTCCTCCTTCCCTCCCCCTCTTCTTCCCCCCCACCGTTCTACTGCCTCCGCCACCAACACCACTACCGGCATTTTTCCCCGCCACCAACACCACCATGATTGAATCATGGCGGCTAAGGACAACTCTAGTATCGTATCCAACCACCACCATCTTTTGGATCGCTGCCCATCAAATTCAAACCATTTCCAAATGCGTTCAGCCCCAAACCCCTTTATAAATTTCTTTGAGGTCTACGCTCGTTCGGATAAGGGCTACACCCGTACCGTATCCATCCGTTTTTAACACATAACCTATAGAGTTTTTATTTATTTTTTTTTAAAATTTTTTTGTTTTAAATTTTTTTTTTTTTTTGGAATGAGTTTTTATTTTAAAAATAAAAAAAAAATTATACCAAAAGAAGGAGAGAGAAGGAAAATATATGACTGAGAATTGTTCTTTTGATCTTTTTAAAATGGGTGTTCTCAAACTAACCCACCTCTATATGTTTATATACATATATGAGGAATGGACATATGTGGCTGTCATGTACCTAAAGTTAGGTATAGAACCCCTCATATTTTTGTTTTTTAATCCATAAAATGTATGGGGCCCAGGTCATTTATTTATTATATAACAAATATTAAAATATTGGTATGTGAGGAGTTTTATACCCAAACTTAGGTACATTACAACCACATATTCCCCTTTCTCAATATATATATATATATATATTTATATATGGAAAATGTTATATGCTGCTAACATTATATATGCTGCACACACATAAATATTTTAATAATAAAAAGCCCCCCCTATGATTTTAATGTTTCCCCTCACAAACATTCACAAACATTACCTAACTATATACTGTTAACATCATATAAGTTATCCCCTTTGTTTATATATAAACCATCAACAACTAGCACAAACGATCCGAGAGTCCTTGAGAAAAGCTTTCCAAAATTCAAAGAGCCAAAAATTTAAAAAATACATATAAAAGTTTTCATGCATAACGTACAAATAATACAGTATAACTTTCTATTTTAATTCCTACAGTAGTTACGACCAGAATCCTATCAGATATTTCCATAAACCGGAAATTCTGCAGATAAAAAAGAAACCGTCATATCACCACCGCCACCGCCACATGGCATCCTCTCCGTCACCGTCGCCTCCGCCACTTCCACATCTAAACAAACTCACAATCAAATCCACTCCTGCTTTTTTTCACTCATTTTTTCACCGTCGCAAATCAATTAAGCCTGAAATTTACTGTCAACATTCCGATAACGGTCACCACCGGCAACAACAACAGCAGCAGAGGCAGTGGACGGTTGATTGCGTCACCGGAAGTGATCCGATTCACATTATTCTTAAGCCGCCGACGGTTGGAACCGCTGCTCCGATTGCGATGAATTCCGGATTGAAAAATTCGAAGAAAGTTTGCTTGTTTTATGCTGCAGAAATGGAAGCGCTTGCGCAACGGATTGCGGCGCAGTCTGATGCGATTGAGCTTCGTAGTATTAATTGGAGGTATAATTTGATTGTTATTGGTGATTATTTTGTGTATTTGTATTGATATTGTGTAATTTGTATAGGTATAGAATGTACTTACTGGAGTTTTGATTAGGTTTTAAATTATTGTGTGGGACCTGTGAGAGTTGTCGGTTATCAACCTTTTACGAATAGCGGTGTTGTGACTTATGACAGGGCCTTCTGATGCATTTTGAAAGTGATTATGTATATTACTGTATAAAGCATTTACCGCTTAACATTTAAAAAAAAAACAACAAAGAGGTCTAGTGAGAAACTGAGAATATGATATGTGATCGTCTTTTCCGTACTTAATAAGAATGTGACACGACACCGTTTCGTCCTTGTCTCTTACACCAACACCGTCTGTGACTGCCAAAAAACTATAGAAACCATCAGAAACTATTTGACTCGGTTGCATTGTGTGTATACCATGCTAGTTTGAAATAATAACATATGTAACTTATTTAATTATTGAGTTCGTTGTGGCAAATAGGTTGGAGTAGGAGATGGTGTTTTGGATTTAGAACTGTTTGTGAGATAATCAGCTGTTTGAGTTGTTGCCAACTTTTTTGTTTAGTTAATGTTTTATATGTACAATGAATCTTGGGTAGTAAGAGATAGGCTTTGTACCCATTGCACAGTGGCGGTGGTGAATAGTTTCAGGTGGTTTCTGGCAGTGGCCAGAGGTGGCGGTGCTGGTGGTGTAAGAGAGGAGGAGAGGGTAATGTATCACACTCTTATTTTGTAAAACGCAAAGACTTTCCCCATAACCACCTATTGTTTACACTTTCTTTTTGGTCTCAAATGAGAGTTGAATCTACAACCTCTTGGTTGGTTGACGGGTCTCCTCAATACAGCTCGTCCAAAGGACCCTTGGTCGGTGATGTGCCTAACTAATTTAATGACTAGAATGTACTAACTGAGATACCAGAAACTGTGGTCTTTGACATGAAAAGGCAATGCCAAACACTGCCTTGATGTTTGGAGTTACCTGTCTCATCTAAATTGAAGTAAGAATTGATGGACTTTCAGGAAATTTGAGGATGGGTTTCCAAATTTGTCGATACCAAATGCACATGGAATTCGAGGAGAACATGTA
This sequence comes from Solidago caesia, assembly GCA_028566075.1. Lineage (NCBI taxonomy): Eukaryota > Viridiplantae > Streptophyta > Magnoliopsida > Asterales > Asteraceae > Solidago > Solidago caesia. The sequence goes on along the minus strand of JAOXNX010000001.1, from coordinate 22,948,649 downwards.
GCTTTCCTTGCATCATTTAGTTCTCCTGGAGTCATCTTTGAGCAACTGTCTATTAGTTATGCATTACCAAAGCTGTTTGTTTCCTCATTCACTTTAGTCCTTCCTTTCTTCCCTACTGGCACTTCTGAGCGTATGGAGGATGAAGGGGATATTGCAACAGCTTTTACTCTTGCTAGATTCTTGTCAAACATTCCAATATCAAGGGGCGGACCTACTAGTGTTGTAATTTATGATATCCATGCTTTGCAGGTTTGTGTCATGAACTAGTGTTCCATTATCTACACACCAAATTTTTTTATATCTAGTTCAACGATATATTATCCATGTTTTCATTTCTATCCTAATTCAAATAGTTGCGTATAACTGGTAGATGTAGCACCTTTGACCAATCTACTTATAAAAGGGTCGGTTTGGGTTGTGCATTATGTGAAATGGTTCAAATAAAAAAGTAGCTAAAAGGGGAAGGGTGAAATGCATTTAAGGGACTACACGTTTTGAAAGTTGCCCAAAATCTATTCTTGATGACGTTTTGAAAGTTGCCCAAAATCTATTCTTGATGCATACAACCACGTTACTCATATTTATTGAAAGACTTGGATTATCACTGTATTAGTGTTGTTTTTCCAATCATTACTAAGAATTAATCATAATAAGAAAAATAGAAAATTGACAAAAAGTGTTTACGGATCAACCTAAAGCGTCCAGTTCATTTCGACGCAAACCAAAAAGTGGGTGTTTGAACCCGAACCCATTCTGACCCATTTCGTCTGGCCTGTTAATCTTGCCAGCTTTAGGTGTAAGGTTTGTTGTAGTATTTAATTTTCCCTCGTTCATGGATTTTTACAGGAAAGATTCTACTTTGATGACAACGTATTACCATGTTTTGAGAGTGGGATCCCTTTGCTTAAAAGCAGGCTTCAACAGCTCCCTGACTCTGATAATGTAATGTTTTTTTTCACTCTTTTGGCATCCGTAACTTGCATGCTACTATTTTTTTTATATGAAGCTTAATTGTAGTTGAAATTCTCAGACTAAGACTTGCTTTCTCGTTTTATTTTAACCCCATGGAAAACAAAAGATATCGATTGCTTTTCCAGATGATGGTGCTTGGAAACGGTTTCACAAGCAGCTGCAACACTTCCCAGTGGTATGTGGAATAAGCTTGGTTTCTATTGTACATTTTATATGTATTAGTTAATTTGGCAAAATCTTACTGCTGAATAGTATTCATTTCCTAGGAGCTCTCAAGTTAAGAAATTGAAGGTTATTTATTTATAAATTCTCTTAGTGGCTTTATTCATTAGACATAGATTACTCTTGAAGCAAGTATGATGGTCCTAACTTTGAGCTTATGCACCACTTCCTTGCCCATAATTATGTTAGCCATGTCTCTATCCATCATTATTGTGGTGGCAATCTTGACCCATTTATTGAATGAGTTGATTTGGGCTATTTCAATTTCTATTTTTAACAGGTCAAATGGGTGAAAAAAAGTTAAGGAAAGAAGTGAAAGGGCTCAAAAGTCATCCAACATAATTTTAATGCCTAAACCTCTCTGAAATATTTTATTAAAGAAATCGATTACTATTAAAATAATGGAAATTTCATAATCATATTTAATAAGCTATATGTTTATGAAAAAGCTAAACAAGTTTGGACTAAAAGTGTTTTGGGTCAATCCAACCCAAGCCATTTCAAACCTTATATAAGGTTCCCATTTTGACCCCTTCCCAACCTATCTGACCGGCCCATTTTGGTACCTGTAGGCTGTAGCCATTAATAATGTTTGCTTCAGTGTTTTTTACTGTTACTAGCTGGTCATTGTTGTATCTGCAGATTATCTGTGCAAAAGTTAGGGAAGGTGACCAACGAATTGTTCGCATTAAAGAGGGAGACCCTAACGGCCGTCATGTTGTGATAGTCGATGATCTTGTTCAGTCTGGTGGAACTCTAATTGAATGCCAGGTGAGGAGAAATATATGAAACTAAAACAGATTATAATATTTTCACAAGAATATCTAATCATTTGCTATTTAAAGATTTAAAAAGAAAAGAGGATGACCTGAACCGATTCCTTTACACATTTAAATTTCTATTGTCGTGTTGTTTTTCTGATTCTTACCTTCATTAATGTGGCTGTTTATAGAGTTGTTTCTCCAATTATTGGCTTTCATTATAGTGGTTGTTTATGATATGCGACATATAGCTTTGATAATAAATTTGCCATCGCTCAACCCTTTGCTTGTAGAAAATGTTGGCAAAACATGGAGCCAAAAAGGTTAGTGCATATGTGACCCATGGTGTTTTTCCTAAGAGGTCCTGGGAGCGGTTTGCACACGATACCGGAGGTACATATTTAGCGCTTTGAGCTCCATATCATTGTTATTGTATATTGTCTAGGAACATTTGGCAAACCATGTAGTTCAGTTGCGTTCTTGCATGGATAATATGTGGCATTGATAATTTGATATGGTCTGTCATTTGTTTAACGCTTACGAACACATGTCTCATCTATATCTATTTTAACTCCTTTATATACAAACAGGTTGAATTCAGTTAGGTCTTATCTTTCACAGGTCAAGTGTGTCGGGTTAACATATTTAACTAGAAAGGAAACAGGTCAAATGGGTCAAGCAGGTCACAGGGGTTAAAACTTGAAAGCCATAAAAAAATGTATACATATGCATAAAACCTTTTAAATCATTTTATCAAACTAAGTTTACATTATTTTGTTATTGTAATCATATATAGTCCTATAATCAAATCTAACACATTCACTGTTCACAAAGTTAAATTAGAAATCAATTATAAAACAGTATTTGCAGGTTAGCTTGGTTCATTTGGACAATACTACTAACAAATAATCGGTTTAGCCCATTATCTAACCTGTCCAACCCACCCATTTTGCCACCATACATCTATCGTTAGCTGCTCAATAATAATCTTATGTTAGTGTATGTAGTATGTACCACCATGATCATCTTTTTCCCTGTCTGGAAATCTTTTCAGGACACCCGGATAACGGTTTGACATACTTTTGGATTACGGATTCATGTCCCCTAACTGTGAAGGAAGTGAAGAATAAACCTCCATTTGAGGTCCTGAGTCTTGCTAGTTCCATAGCAGCTACCCTGCAAATATAGTTCAGTGTTTCTGGTCGAGGGAACGTGAATCTTTTACACTACCTTGCCGAAGGCTATGTTAAAATTTTCTTCATTGTTCTTCTCTCTTTTCATTTATAGAGTGATTTGGTTCCTAATTTGCCCCAACTGTAGGTCATTTAATGTTATTAAGCTTAATAAAGCCAGATTTTTGTAACCAAACCACTGAAATTCATCGTTCATTTAATGCGATTATGTCAGTTAGTATGCAGATGTTTGTTATTGATGACAGTGAAAAGCCAAAAAAATCTTCACTCGTATTTAATGTTTGAACTTTGCACTTTTGCAGTATCCTAACCTTTAACATGTAGTAGACACAAAATCCCTTTAAAGTCAACTATATGCTGTTTTTATCAAAAAGAAAAGTATACAAGCAGATCGCATGCTCATTTGACTTTGTGAGAATTCTTTATGTAACTCAAGAGGCGATTCAGGGCATTGCCACTGTCAATGGCTTCCCGGGCTCTATCCAGGGCGGTTGATACATCTTCTGCACCCTCACATCCAAGCAAGTGATCCGTCATCCCGGCATTTAATATGATCCGGTCATATGCAGGTCCCTTTTCTCCACGTAAAGCTGCCAAGCCCAGTTCTATGTTTTTTGAAACCTGAAAACAATGAGCATAATTTTAAGATGCTAATCAAAGATCTAACTAAAAACAAAAACAAAAAACTAAAGGTGGAAATTTTTACCCATTTACTAACCATGGGCATAATTTTGGGTTAGTAAGTAGATAAAGAATAACCCAAAGGTTTCATGCCAACCCGATATGTTTCAACCCAAATTTAACGTGTTAACTATCTAAGAAAACAATTCTTAAAATGTAAAAAAAGTGTAAGTTGGACAACTCAACCAATACTACAAAATTACCCGCATTGGATCCAACCTGTTTGGACCCACCACCCATCTTACTACCATTGGTATACTGGCTAACTTTCACTTAAAAACATGGAATAGATCATACAAAAGTCTTAAATCTTACCGATCTATCAGTTCTTGGAGTGTCCGAGGGTTCAAAACCATATTCCATTGCATCCACTGCCAAGGAAAAATTTTCACGAGACACTCCTGTAAATACCAAAAAGAGAAACATTATAGTTGCGATAAGTTTGGTAATACAATCTTCACGAGACATCAGCATAAGCTTAACTACGTAATTCAGTGGACGCACCATCCACATCATACTCTGGTGGGGTGTTGAGTGAACGAAAACCAGAACAGTAGTTAACAGGAAGCCCTTTTGATGCATTTCCTGAACGCAATTTCATTGTCATTGAAAGTGCCCCTTCTTCACCCTACATTTAATGACTTTCATCAACTTATATAAAAAAGATAAGATTATCAGTTTGGTAACTAGTCTTACTAAGCCAAATATGGAACTAGGGCAAGAATTCATGCATGCTAATTGCTTCTCATGTTACATAAAACCTGATACTAGATGTGGCAATATGGGTGGGTCCGAAAGGTTGAGTATGTCAAAATTCAATACTGGTGATTTATTTAAGCAAAAATTTATAAATAATTGACGTGTCAAGTATGACTAAAATATTTTATATTTATTTCAATAATGATATAAAAATAATTTAGGAGGTTTTTATGCGTTAAATCTACAATTCGGGTGACTTTCAGCCCAATTTTAAAGCTCTTTATATGTATATTTAATTTACCTATTAAACTAAAAAGATAATCAGAATCAACCCATTCATAAATGTTGAACCCGCCACTTCCAAATGATATGCCAACACTTCCAAGATTAGAACTATCATAATTTCGTACCTTCACCACCAAACCGGCATGAACACCTCTTCGTCTAATAAGCATTAGAAGTGGTTCTTCATAACCTTCATGGTAGAATCCTGCTATAATTGCTTCTTTACCTGTAGCCTATACGTTATTTATTACAGTACATATTGTTTTTAGAGATTCTTGTTACATTATGCAAAATGAAGGATCGATTTTATGTACTTTTTACATGATACTACGCCATTCAAGTATTAAAGAAGTAAATGCAAGATTACCCTCACAAATTGCTGAACCTTTTCTGTTGTTGCCAATGGTGGGCGTTTCTTTATATGTTCCCTCATCTCAATTAACGAATATCTGCAGAAACCATATCGATGACATTACTTGCCAGATCTGGCAAAAATTGCACAAAGATTGGGGTATTGAGTAGTCATTTTAAGTACGAAGAAGTAACAGGTCTAGCATGTGATGGATTCAGGTTGCCGGTTTTATTTACTATAATACCCTTTACTTTCCATTTCTTTGTTTTGCAATTTTATCTTGTACTAATTTTTTAATTGTATTTTTCTTAAAATCAAAAGCTCATTCTTCATATTAGCCGATGCAATCTTTTCAATTCCAACATTATCTTCTCGATTCTCACTATAGATTTGTTTTTATCGCGTCAACATTTATTATGTTAGATTAGATGATTTTGCATTTCCGTATAAAGAACAAAACACTGAAACAGAGTTTTTATGTCGACTTACAACGAGGGGCGAGCTTCCCGTAGACTCACATAAGCAAAACCAACTGCGTCGTCCTGCAACAGTCAATGTTCCGGAAGTATTACACTTTACATCATTATAAATAAAGAAGCAGCTACATCGAAAACAAAATGAAGCAAATCACAATGACCTCAAGAAGCTTTTTAGCCTGCAATGTCGTTACGTTAACATTTGCTCCCATGAATTTTAGCATTTGCTCTTCAGTTATCCCGCCCTGTACAAAGACACCATATATTTGCATAGGTTACAGTAAATAGAAGAATTATTCCATTTATTAAAAAAAAAACTGACCTTTGATTATAACTGAACAATGTGATTTCACTCAATAAGAAATATAATAAACTGAAATCTTTTTGGGTAAGAAAATAAACTGAAATCTTGAATTATATATATATGACAAATAAGTTCTCATCTACAATCATCTTTTTAATCCCTGGATTAATAGAAACCCCACTTCTGGTGGTATATTACTGCATAAGATTAAAAAATGGTAGTAATAATATTTCTAGAGCAATCATTTATTCTAGCGCCATTTTTCTTTTCGGAACATAGTTAACAAATTACAGTAATAAAAGGTCTAACATTGTTATTGTAACACAGATAATACCTTTGGTGGCATCCAGTCTACACCATGTAGGAGGGATGATTCATTGTAACATGATCGAACAGCAGCAACAAAGAGTGTGCTCCTAAAGAAACGTGTGTTTCCATCGTAAGGTTCACCATAATGAGTCAATGATCTAACATCAGCTACCGGCACAGGACCTAATGATCCATAAAATTATAACATCAACAAAGAAACATTTGCGTTTGTAATTCTATCAGTTACCTACTTTATTAACTAGTACCGAGCTCATCGTCAAATGCGAGGCAGTATGCTTTTAGCTCACGATCTGTCTCCCTGTTCATTCGTTGACCTATCAAGAACGCTGATAATAGTGACTCGCTTACAGCGCCAGGTGTATCATGTTCCGACTTCAGTGGAAGAACATCTTTCAGAACACCTTGAACCTCTTCATAACCAAGATGACCACCAGCTAAAACTTCCCTGAGGGCGCCCACAAGTCTCATTTCATAACTCCCATTGCCAACATATTGTGGCCCAATTGAATTCCCAAGTCTCATTATCGAACCTTCTGGATCAGCTAGAAAAATTATATCTGAAGGTAGTGTTCGAATTAAATGTGGCCAATATGTGTCCATTGCACGCCTTTCTCCTTCACTCCATTGAGTTGGTTCTGGGAATGCATTTGCACGAATTGTCATAGCTGCAAAAAATGCTCCCAGCTGGGCCTTTGACACTTGTTCTTCATCTTTCAGTTCTCCCTTTGCTGACATTAAATATAAGGCTTATTACAGCTGGCCTCTATAAAGACTACAACATCATTCTAAACATTTTTCATAACATCTTTAAACTTTTCTGCATCGTTGTTACATATAATCCATCCTTCGTGTAAAAATGCAATTAGAACTATCCAGTTTGCAAGAATAAGAACTTCTTTAATTCGGACAAAAATCAAAGTACAAAGGCTTCGTTGGCATTTTGCAAAAATACGGCTACTTTACAATGAAAAGTCAAGTACAATGGTTGAGAAACACAATCACTCGTATACCTAAAAACTGCTAACAAAATGGTTAAAGAATACAAAATGCTTGCATCTTTATAAACTAATCAATTTAAAATCCTTAAATTAGTTCTAAAGAAACTACTTCACCAATAAGAGTAGCATGACTTGATATACAATTAAACCCTGTTACGCGTCACCTCTACCTTTCATTGTCATTAACGCTAGTAGAAGTCTATGTCCTAAAGCAGTATTTGCATCTCGTTTGTGTATCGTCAGAGTTGGGATTTGCTTAGGTGATACTACCTCCGTCCCATTATTATTGTCTACTAGACAAGAACACACATTTTAAGAAAAGTGTAATTGATGCAATTTACTTTTTACTAAAATGAATGTTTTACCCTTTCTCATATATTTAATGTTTCTTTCATGTTTAAAATACTAGTTTAAATTGATAGTATGGGAAAACTTGCCATTATTCCTATTTGTTTTTACTTTTAAGTAGCGGACAACTATTTTAGACAATTCAAAATAGTAAGGTAAACAATAATATTGGCCGTTCCCTAGACGTTTTCCCTAGCCATCCCAAGATGTTACCCAGTGAGGTCAGAACCTGGGTCTCTTCTGACTTCCTTGTATAATCCATCAAAAATATGCAAGCCTTATACTCTTAATCACTACAAATTAAGGAGAAACGTCTCTGAATGTATCCAACTTCACACCAAAATGAAATCATGTGTATTACATTCTGAAACTTGCTTTTGTATCTATCAAGTTTTCAATTGTTACCCATTTTGACATATCGGATCTCTTATGACCTGTAAACCGGAGACGTGTCACCGGTTTTAATGACATGGCCGGATGCATACATACAACAGTAAATAGATATAAATAAAAATGTAATAGAGTAGTACCAGATTTAAGTATAGTATCGAGAACTTTGAAAGCTTGTTGTTCGGAAAGGGGTTTAGTTTGAGTAGGACCAGTACAAACCCTAGTTTGGGCATCTAAGACAGTTTGATTAGGTTTACGGGAGGTGGGGGTCTGAAAAGAAGTGGATAGAGTAGGATTACGTGCATCTGATTGAGTAAGTCCATAATATTGATCTAAATCTAAATCTAAGACGGATGATTTGATGACCACGATACGTTTGTTGTTTTGATGGGGAAATGATAGGGTGTTTGGATTGTGTGTTTGGGTGGGAAATAGTTGGTGATGGTGTGTGGTGCTTGTATATGAGGAGGAGGCGGCTTTGATTGTGGTGCTGAAGAAGAGTGATTTCATTTTTTTTTTCTGGATGTGTTTGTTGGGTTACATGAGAGATTGGAGTTTGTGAAACTGAGGAAGGAAAAACGGTTGAAATCAGGCGGATATATTTAAGTTAGCAGTAGTAGTAGGCTAGTAGCAGGCATTAAGTTAACGGTTTAGTGTATGGTGATGCAATGAACTATCCCCAAATGTTGTGAATGAATTATTCGGATATTTATGTTATGTAATGAATTTTAAAATCCCGGTTATTGGATGTACCTTGGTATATGTGGCAACCATATAAGCTGCCACTTGTATGTTTTTGATTGG
>JAOXNX010000001.1:22924824-22939734 GCA_028566075.1 Solidago caesia | reverse complement strand
GATATTGTGATGACAATAGTGTCTTTCCATCATCTATCCTGAAAAAAAAAAAAATCCAAAATGCAGGAAGATTGAATATGATGAAAACTTGGAGATACGAGACTAAAGATTGAATATGATGAAAACTCGTATAAAAGATTTAGTAAAAAATAGCCTTCCTAAAAAAAATTTGAATTTAAATAAATAAATAGTTTTAAATGTCTAAATAAAAGATTCTACGAAGATTTTTTATTTAATGAAAATCTAAATAAAAACATTATTACTTACCGAAAATATGAGAAGTTATTGGATTTGCAATATTTTGCCAACACGGGAATGGGATGGATGGATTTGATGGGTTGTAATCCAAAGAATACAAGGAAAAAGATGGAAATTAAGGGATTGATCACAATCATTGGATCTGAAGTGATCAATGGTCAAGATTAAATAAAAAAAATTCACATGAAGGGGTATTTAGGTAAAACACACACATTCACATCTTTTTCCTTCATTCCCCCTAATTGAAAAAAAACACACACACTCACACACAGTTTCTGTCTTTCATTTCCAACGACTTTCTTTCTCTCATCCTCCGGCGACTTTCTTTCTCTTCTCCTCCAGCGACGGCGACCACCACCACCTCTATTATTTCCGGCCACCACAACACACAGAGACACACACACACACACACACACACACACACTCTCTTTCTCATCTCCGGTGATGCATCTCCGACGATGAGGGATTGTAACCACCACCATCTCCGTTCACACCTCTATCTCCGACCACCATCTCCGACATCTGATTTGCCTTGTACAATCAAATATGACTGAGATCTGTATTAATGTTTGATAGGTTATATGCATATATATCCCTTAATTCCTACTGAACAATGAAGATTTGTGTTGCTCTTTGCGTTATCTTCACATTATTTCTTCTTGAGTTCTCAAATGGGTATTCAGATCTTGATGCTCTCTTGAAGCTCAAAGCTTCAATGTTACGGACACCGACAGGGTCCGGGTTATACGACTGGAAAGCACCCAAGCGTAATGTTTCCAATTCCAATTCACATTGTTCATTTTCTGGAGTTTCGTGTGATGAAAACTCACGTGTTACGTCGCTGATCATATCCCATACTCCTCTATCTGGAACTATCCCCAAGGAGATTGGCATTTTAAACAAGCTTGTTAATCTCACGCTCGTATCTAATAATCTAACGGGTGAAATTCCGTTGGAGATGAGTAATCTTACTACGATCAGGTTTATTGATTTATCATCTAATTCTTTTACTGGTGAGCTTCCTAGCGTCGTCATGGCGAGCATGACTAAGCTAGAGGCGTTCATCGTTTATGAAAATAATTTCAGAGGGAAGCTGCCAGTGGAGTTTGCCAAGTTGAAGAATTTGAAGACACTTTTACTGGGAGCTAATTTCTTTCATGGGGAAATCCCTGAGGAATACTCCGAGTTTCCAAATTTAAAGTTGTTAGGATTGAGAGGAAACGACCTTTCAGGAAGGATTCCGGGGAGCTTGTCAAAGATATCGACTCTTAAGGAGCTTAGGCTTGGATATACTAGGTTTGAAGGCGGAATACCACAAGAGTTTGGTTCTTTCAAGAAGTTAGAACTTCTTGACCTGCCATTTTGTAATCTATCCGGACAAATTCCAGAGAGCCTTGGGAATCTTAAGATGTTACATAAAATGTATATTTATGGCAACAATATCATCGGTGACATTCCACAAAGCCTGTCAGGATTAGTAAGTTTGAAGGAACTAGATTTCTCCGACAATCAACTTACGGGTGGAATACCAAAGAGTTTCTCGGAATTGAAGAACTTGACATTACTGCGGTTGTTTAATAACCATCTGGCGGGTCCGATCCCTCCTTTTATAGGAGATCTACCAAATCTGGAGGTGCTTAGTTTATGGGAAAACAATTTCACGTCGTCACTTCCGGAGAATCTCGGCTGTAACGGCAAGCTACGAGTACTTGAAGTCGCGCAAAACCGCCTCACTGGAATGATTCCGCAAGATTTGTGCAAAGGAGGTATGTAACACTCCTATTAACAGTACGTGGTTTGTCGTTTCCATTAAATTCTTTTACAAAATTACTCCGTCTCTCTTCCCGATTAAAGGCAAATATTTTTTTATTGATGATGTGTCATATTACTCCCATCGTTCCAATTTAAATATCATTTTTTTGACTTTTGGGGTCTTTTTATTTCAACTTTTACCATAAATAATTTTGTTTTTGTTGTATGATACTATAATGTTTGATGAAACTTATATCAATGAAAATACATTTAAAACACAATCCATTTATATATTTTACATCAAGTATTAAATATCACACAAAATGTCAAACATGGACATTTAAAATAGGACGGAAAGAGTATTACTCTTCTTCCACCACTTTTATATTATTTATAATTAACTCCTTTAGATTTTTTTATCTTAATTATTTTTTTATTTTATTTTTTTTGAACGGCACCTTTTAATTATTTTTATTTAACTACCATATCCCTAACTTTGATATCTAATTATCTTAACCAACTTCTTATGTTTGTATTATTTAAAATGTTATATTATCTTAACCTTATACTACTTTTTATTTAAAATATTCTACTTTTTACAAGCTACCATATTCAATATATGATCAAATACTTACATGCTAAATAATTTGAGTGATTATTTAACTAAATAAGATTTGATAAAATATTTATATTTAAATACAATCAGAAATTCAATCTAAGATCAAATACTTATATGCTACATGAATTTATCACAATATGATACACATTATTAATTAAAATCTTGCTATTCATTGTTTAGTTTACGTTTTTCATGTAATCATAAGTATCATAATTATTAAGGAACCTGTGTGTTAAATAGGGGTGTTCAAAGTATCGCATCCGAATCCGTGATCAAAAAAATCCGTAAATCCAATCCGAAGTTTCCGGAAATCGGATATCCTGATTTTTGGATATTCGAAAATCAGATATCCTATTTTTCAGATTCGGATATCGGATGTCACTTTTCAAATTTTTGGATATCCGATATATCCCAAAAAACTAAGCTTATGCGTTTCTTTGATAAAGCCCAAAAGAGAGAAGCCCAAGATACATATATAAATTAATACATGGGCTTTCAAACGTGAAATAGTAAAATCCAACCAATTCACACACACAGTCACACACACAGATAAAGATGGGGAAAAACCGGTTTTGCGCCAAACTAGACCCGACCCGAACCGATTTTTTGCCCATATAATCGAAACCAGTTTTTGTGATAACCCGAACTGGTTTTTAACCGGTTTTGGTCAATGGAACACCCAACCCGACCCTAACTGAATGGACCAGTTTAAACCCGAACCGGTTTTAAAACCGGGTTGAAACCGGGTTTTTTATTTAAAAATAAATAAATTTTGTTGTAATTCAATTTTTAGCCATATAATTGCTAATGATTCAACATTTGGCCTAAATATGGGTTGTATTTGCTAATAGTTAATGACTTGACAAAAAAAATTTGACATAATTGCTAGTTATTCACTTAAAAATGGCTAAAAATGTCAAAAAATTCAAAGTTTTTCGTTGTAATTCGTCGTAATTCAATTTTTGGCAACATAATTGCTAATGATTCAACACTTGGCCCAAATATTGGTTGTATTTGCTAATAGTTAATGACTTGACAAAAAAATTTGACTTAATTGCTATTTATTCACTTAAAAATGACTTAAAATGTCAAAAAATTCAAAGTTTTTTGTCGTAATTCAATTTTTTGCCACATAATTGCTAATGATTCAACACTTGGCCCAAATATGTGTTGTATTTGTTAATAGTTAATGACTTGATAAAAAAATTTGACTTAATTGCTAGTTATTCATTTAAAAATGGCTAAAAAAAATCAAAAAATTCAAAGTTTTTCATCGTAATTCAATTTTTAGCCACATAATTTCTAATGATGTAACACTTGGCCCAAATATGGGTTGTATTTGTTAATAGTTAATGACTTGACATCCAATATTCAAAGTTTTATTATAGATAAAACTTTAAAATGGTTAAAAATTGCTAAAATTTGCTAAAAATTCATAAAACAGACTTAAAGATTCAAAGTTTTATTATATATCAAACTTTTAATACATGCAACTTCCTAGATAGAATGATATTCAAACACATAGTTAGACATCTTCAATCAAACGAAATAGTCTTTTAAACATTTTAAACATCTTCAAACAAATAAATAGTCTTCAACGAAATAGTCTTCAAACGAAATACACCTTAAACATCTTCAAATGGAATAGTCTTCAAACAAATAAACTGTCTTCAAGCAAATAAAATTAAACACCTTCAATTGTCTTCATTTCTCTTCAAACATCTTCAAACATCTTCATTTATCTTCATATGCATTTTCAATTTTAATCTTCTTCGGAGTTAGCCCGCATTGCCTCATCTAGTTGGATTTCTTCATCGGAAAGTGAGATTGATTCACCCTCTACCACCTTGATATTGTGTACCTCTTCTTCAAACTCTGACGCATCTTCAAGAGTTGAAGTGCTTTGTGTACGTTCCATGGCATCGAAGTGATCTTTCAAGCAAATACACATCTCCAAGGATGCCGGTGTGAGTCTTGTTCTTCGTATAGATAAGACCCTACCAATAAAAGAAAAAGTGGATTCCGAAGCTACTGTAGAAGCTTTGACACTTAGTAAATCTCGAGCCATGATGGATAGCACGGGAAATTGAGTTTCCCTTGCTTTCCACCAAGCCAAAATATCAAATTGGGTGAATTCTTCATATCCCATGGTTTCCAAAAAATTGGTTCCGTATACCTCCCAAATTCGCTAGTATTAGAATTTGAACCTTCACCCCTAGCCCATTAACATTTTCTTCTCTTACCATATTGTATAAGTTCATTTGTTTATTCCGGCTAGTTTGAGTAGAAAAAAATGATGAACCCGAACTTGAAGATGCATTTATTGAACCATATTTATTAAAATAAAATATAAACAACGATTTAAATTGGGAGTTAAAAGCTTCCCTTATTTTCATCGAATATAATGCATCCTCCTCATCCAACCCCAAATCATAAGCTATTATTTCCAAAAGTACTTCCACCCCGCTAACGTTCAAACATGGGTTCAAAGCGGCGGCATAAGTAAAAACCTGTGGCATTTCTTTAAAATATTTTCTTAGTTTCTTTTTCATTTCGTCAATCTTTTTTTCAAAAAGCTCACCTTAAAATTCATAATCGCTCAACTTTTCACACATTAATCAAATTTGATTAAGTACCAAACAACTAGTGGGATAATAAACACCCGAAACCAAAGTTGTAGCATCTTTAAAAACAACTAGTAAATCGGTTATTTTTTAATGATATCCCAATTATTATCCGAAAAATGAATATCTACCCGTTTTATACAAGTTTTAGGATGGCAAAAAAAATACAAAAAAACGGCTCTAAAACGTTAACTAACTGTCAAATAACGGCTAGTAAAAAAACTTAAACCGGTTTTTTTAACCGGTTTAAAACCGGTTCGTTAACCGGTTCCGAACCGGTCTCAACGGCTATAATCTCATATCGGTTTTAAACCGGCAGTTTCTCAAAAACCCGAAACCGGTTTCTCATAAAACGGTTTATTATGGGGTCGGGCTCGGGTTTTCTCAACCCGGTTTTTTTGTGCAAGTCTACACACAAACATCTACTGTATAACTAAAACAGGATTGAGTATTTCTTTTATCGACACATGACAAATTATTTGAACGACATATGTCCCTTTTGATATATAAATAATTAAATCCTATACTATAATTAATACTATAATCTTTGGTGTTACAGTAGTTATCCTTTTTACACATAATTTAATAAAGATACAAACGATTAAGATGAATTTAATTAATGAAGAGATATATATTATTAGTTTATTTATTTGTCATGTATTGTTATTAATATTATTATAATTATAATAATATCTATTTAAATTATTTCTCATATCTTAGCATTGTAATTTGCTTGCTAAACTTGGAATTGCATATCACCGATATCTACCAATATAACTAAAACAAAATTGAGACATTTTTGTTCGACATGTATCCTTTCTAATCTATACTCAAATCCTATTTTGTAAATACCTAAATAATTAAAATTTAAATTAATTAATATAAACATATTGCTATTTATAATATATAAAAATGAAATCATTTATTCTATGTTAAATTAACTAATTAACTAATTAACTAATAATATTATATCTATCTTCTTAAATTATAATTTAACATTACTTATTTAATTATTTATCAATCTACTAATTAACTAAATGTGGTTGAAAATTTTAAAACGACAGAAACCATGTTTCACCATCATAACTTTATATTAAGGTGATATCATTACCAATATCAAAAGTAATAGTAGATCTTGACCTATACTTTTATGATACATGTCTCTTACTATTAAACTACTTTTGGAGAGACCAAATCCATGTGATGTAAAATGTTCAATTTCATTTTCTTTACATAAAACATATCAATCTTACGATATATATATATATATATATATATAGTCAATCTGTACATCGTACAGGTATTAAGACTAGTAGATATATAATTTAATCTAATTAATAATATTATCAGCAAAGTCAGCTTCTAAGGTCGCCATCTCTTCTCAAAATTCAATCTTCATTTTTTTACCATTTCAGAGACATTATTATTTTTATGCTCGTCCATCTTCAATTGATCTCTATCTATATCATACATCTATATATATAGTTAGGATATTTGATTTTGGGTAAGTTTATTTATTTTTACCTTTCTTTTTAACAAATCTATGACCAGAGGACTTGACCGGCGGAGAGATAGACGGTGAGGTCGAGTAAACTGAGTCAACATCTGGTTTCACGTGTGTTCGACGATTTTCTGTTGAGTGTTGACCACAGACATTTTGACCGGAAGATAGGTATAGATTTTTGGATATTCGAATAATCCGGTATCGGAATTTGAAATTTCGAATATCCGAATTTCGGATATCCGGTTTTGAACAACCTTAGTGTTAACACAGGACATAATCTAGTATAAATTAAATGGGTTTTTAATAAAGTATACACGGATGTTTATGATATGTATCCAAATACAATCGTGTTTATAGTATGTATTTAACTTTCAAATATTTAACATTATATGTACCCGACCAATCAAAAGCATGCAAACTGAAAACCTGACACTTGACGTGGCAGCGTATATGGATGTCACATATATCTGGGTACTTACAATGTTAAATGTTTGAAAGTTAGATACATACTATTAACATAATTTTAGTTAGATAATTCATATATAGTTTATTAGACTTTGATGCCACAAGTCATAAACTAAAAGGTTCTTCTCTCTGTTTGGTCATGGTTGGATTTTTTCACATTAAGTTTCTTTTATCTGTATAAATTTTGATGACAACACTTAATTTCAAATGTATTTAAGGCTTAGTGAATTATAAAGATAAATTAAGGTCTGAAATGATAATGTCTTTTACAATTTGTAATGATTTTGTTTTCCTAACATTTTTTCCGGTGACTTTTTTTTTTTTAATTTTTAATGTTGTTTATCCAACGACCTTTTAAAATAATTAGTGCTTATTAAAGGGGTACTTGCGCAATACGGCGGTCGTTGTGGCGACTGGTGGTGGTGGCGGCGGCGACTGGTGGTGGTGGCGGCGACTGTTGGTGGTGGCGGCGACGCCGAGTGGTGTAGGTAATTGATATAAAAGTAATTGATGTAAAGGTGTTAGTATAAATATTTTAGAAGATAAAAGATATATGGTGTAATTTTGTAAATATATAAGAAGAGTAATTTAAGTATTTCTCATATCCAAATTTTATACACTAACTTTCAACATAAGGGTATGGCATTTTTAATTAGCATAGATATACATTGATTGATAAATAAATAAAAATCTCCGCCCACTTTGTTAAGCATTTCCTCGATATAGATATAAAAGAAATCATCTCAACCATTAATATTGTTAACTATTTTCAGTAATTAATTTGATTAAATTTAGATAAAATGATGTAAATCATATGATGATTACCATAAAATATAAGTACATTAAACCGTATATTGGTTTGTAATATATATGAGGGGCGGCGATGGTGGCTGATTTCAGATGAGGGGCGACATAGTTTTTGATTTCGATTTCAGAAGAAGAAACGATCTGGTTAAATCGGTTTTCCGGCGGTTTTCCAATGAGAGACGTCGGTTTTCAGATGGGGCCGTCGGTTTTCCGGCGGCCGGAATCTGGAAGGGAGAGGGGGATGGATCTGGAATCCGACGACCGACGCATCAAGATCGGGAAGCCGGCGATAAAGAAGAAGACCGGCGGCATGGATTTCTGCATATTCCGGTCGAATTATTTTTCCGGCGGCCGGCGGTGGTGGTTGGAATTTATGTATTATTTTTTTTTGTGTTTTTGAGTTTGAGAGTGTATTTTATGTTTTGTGTGTGTGTGTGTGTTCGTGTTGTGTGTGTGTGTTTGTGTCATATTAAATGGTTTTTGATTTATAGAATTAAAAAATTAAAATATTTAAATTTACAGTTACTAATATACCCTTTTATTATTAAAATAAAATTAAATAGTTTAAAGTATTTAAAAAAAATGCCACCATTAATATGGACCATTGATTAAGATTATTAATGGCTAAGATTAGATTTAAAGGGTTCCTAAAGGTTCCTGACCTTTAAGGGGTTCCTAAAGTAACTTTTCACTATATATATATATATATATATATAGGGGTTGGTGCTAATTATTGTAAAACAAGTATTAAAGTAAAACAAATAGGATTAGATATTAACCATTAGATCATAATAAAACTGGTGCAGGAAGATTCATAAACCACAAGTATATACACTGATGTACGAAATATTTCATGATGCATAACGATTTTAAGTTAATAGAAAAAAATTGTTTTATTGAGTGTTCTCATATTGTTCTTACTTTATGAGTGTTCTCATTTAATTGGAACTATATATATATACTATAGGGGTACCCACGCAATGTGGCGGTGGCGGTGTGATAGTGGCAGCGACTGGTGGTGGTGGTGGCGGTGGCGGCGATTGTTGGTAGTGGTGGCGACGTCGAGTGGTTAGGTAATTAATATAAAGATAATTGATGTAAAGAGGATAGTAGAAATATTTTAGAAGATAAAAAATTGGTGGTGTAAATTAATTTATTAAGGGTAGAATTATAATCTTGCATATCCCAAAAATCTAACTTTTAACAAGGAGTGTTTGAATTTTTATGTAGTAGCATGGATATATATATATACTAGGTTTTTTCCCATGCGTTGCACGAACTGATTTAAATTTCTACAAATAACTCAACAAAAGCTTAATATATAAAACTTTTTATCAAAGAGCGGACATAATTTTTGTGAAAATTTTAAAGAATAAGAAATATCTAGCTACTAACTACTACACACTCTCAGGCAGTGTACCCGTCCGTATGCAATATAGCTGACTTGGTAAATCCGGGATCGAACACAGGGACTGTGGTTAAAGAAATTCGCGAGTTAATGTGATTCCAGGTAAAAGGGGGGGTTTTGTGACCGAATTGTCACGTTGCTTTTAAAGTCAGTTAGTAAAATTGAGAATAAAGTTAGTAATTCCGAGGAATTAATCTGAAAGAGTTTGTTGAACACAATAATATTAAAAGCACACCCACTTGGAATAGCTCACATGTCAGTCAAATTATCACAATGCTACCCACAATGTTGAACAACTTAATAGATAATTAAGATGAACTCTCGTTATACTCAAATCTTTAATTGCAAAAAGTATAGTTATCGCTCTCGCGAATAATTTCTACTCAAACAACTAAGCATTAAGTCCTAAGCTGGTTTTATGATTTAATCTCAAAAAGCTTTCTCTCGAACTGCTTATTAATCGCCTAATTAGATCTCTCTATCATAAACGATTAACACATTCAAATGAGTTTAATTGCTTTAAATCCCTATCGCTAGTTTCTCTCGAACTCCAACGATTTTAGATTAATTAAAGACCGATTAATCATTTCATTAATCAATTAGCAATCAAATAGATTTCTCTCGAACTTCTATAAACAATTACCAATCAATAAATATACGAGATTAAAATACAATATAGAAAACTCAAATAAATATGGATCTTCGATTCAACATAAAACCTTGTTCAACAATTGTGAATAACTTCGTAACAACCTTATGACATGCTTACATACCCAAGTGGATGTAAAAGAAATTAGCTACTCATGATAACCAATATCGCACAAATAAGATTAAGAGAAAACATATTATACCAATAATCTTGATGAATACGGAAAGCAATGACGAATCCTTGAACAAATATTGATGTACTTGAACAATGGATTATAGGAAATCAACCTCCAAAAGCCTCCAATTCGTGTATGTTTTTTCTAGGTTAAAAAGTGACTAAAAAAATAATTAAATTCGTCCAAAAGGAAAATAAAGTGTTTATATATGAAACAGCCGCGTAACTGCCGTTACAGATGTGTAACTCCCGTTACACGGGCTAACTACCATTCTTTGCAAATTTCGTCCTTCAGATACTAACGCCCGTTAAGTATATGTAACGCCCGTTAAGCGGCTCCTGGCTTGTAACTCCCGTTTAGATATTCGTAACTGTCGTTACAAGAGCAATCTAATATGCTTTGATCTTCTTAACGGCCATTAGCAATTTGTAACGGGAGTTAGGCTTTGACACATTTATTTTCTTCATCTTAATATCCTCAGAACTCATCTGGAAGCATCCATAAGCTCATCTTATACCGTATTTGGCCATGTTCTTCCATAAAACCTGCTATAGACCTGAAACCACTCGTACATATCATAAAGGATCGAAATAGAGGTACGAATGACTATAAAGTATAGTATAAATGGCCTAAAACAATGTGGAAAATATGTATATATTGAGTCACATCAGTTTTAATGGCTAAGATTATATTGACTTTGTTTTTCAATGGTCAAGATTGGAAGATAATTTTATTTTTTTCTCTTAGCTTCATGGGCCATATATATATAATTTTTATATACATGTGTTAGACAATTCAGAGCCGGTGGTCGGCGAAGCCGATTGCCGGACACCATCACCTTTTAACTTCAACCATCAACTACTGCGCATTGCACGAGTATTATTTCTAGTATGTATATAGGCATCCGTTTAAATAAAATAACTTTTAAATAATCATTTTTTTAAACTGAAAATCATTATGAATCATGTTCATGTTCGATACCCATGAATAAAGATGTTCATTATGATTAATTAGTTTTATCGTTGATGAATTAGTTTTATATACTTGTTTATACATTTGCTCTCTGTGAATCTCCGTGCATTATCTTGTTTATTATCTTGATCATGATCTAATGGTCGATATGTTATCTTAGTCGTTCAAAAAGAAAATGTTATCTAATCTATTTTATATTAATAATTGTTTTACAAAACCAGCCTCTATTTATATAGTATCGTCCGGGTTATGACCGAATCAATTAGGCCACATCAATTAATCACCCATTTTATGTGTCTGCTGTCTCGATACTCGGAATCTCAATCTCTATGTATAACTGAGTATTGATCTATAGTACACAAGATTAAACTCGTGCGTTCCACAGCTGAATAATTATGTCAACTATAGCTAACTTGAAGATTTTTGAACATCGTTAGATATAATTTACTTCAAGATTTATTCTTTGACTCAAGTGACACCATTTTATGGCATTTGTAATTTTGACATATTGCCATTGCATCATAAGGAGAAAACTTCTTCACATCCATCGAAAGGTGCATGATTTTATTATAGGTTTTAGAAGTTTCGGCATAAGGAACACTTAAACTTTTCATAGAGCATGGGAGATTCGTAAAGTTAATAGCTCCAATAACATTTATGGTATCATGTATAGTTGCTAGTGTAAAGCCCCTTGATTTTAGTAAGCCTATGCTTTTTGACGACACATACTGACAACAATAGCAAAAAGAAACACATGAAAATGAAATCATTAACCAATCGCTAAAAATCAATCTTCGACTGATAAATAAATACAATATATAGCAATGACAATATTAATAAGAAATAGTTTGAAAGTTTGATCTCCCTTTTGTTGCTTCCTAGGAACAACATGTGAATGAAACACCAGTCTTCTTGACTAGAAACAAAAACAACCTTGTATACAACAAAAAGGTTTGAATTTACTTTGTATAATGTTACTTATTTTAGTTTGAAAAAATATTTGAAATCAAAACTAAAGTGTAATTATGTCATGTTTTGTTTTGTCTTATTGTTTAAAAAAAAAAAACATGTGTACATTTTGATCACAATGGCATCAAAGAAGAGAAACATAAAGAAACCATCATTATTTTTACCCCTGCTAATATCAACAAAATCTTAATAAAAACTAAATTAAATAGGTTTATCGATCATATCCCTAATATATACAAATAAAATTATCCACTTGAAATCTACAACAACTTGTGTATAAATCGAACACAAGAAAAAAAATTTGTATTCAACTAATCTATATCTATACTCCTTAATAAAAGAGGAACCCTTCCCCCCTCTTTTCTCAAAAAAGCCTACTGAACTTCCTAAACTACCCTTATCATTTATAAACTAGTTTAAATATCTCCACCTAATATACCTATAACTAGGGTTGTCAATACTCGACCCAACCCGAAACCCGACCTGAAACCGACACGAAAAAACCGGGTTAGGGTTGTGAAATCTCGACCCATCAACCCGCTAACCCACTAACCTGGTTTTTTTTGGGTTGGGTTCGGGCTGACCCTTTGGGTTAACAGGTCGACCCGCCAACCCGAAAAGATTTTAAGTTTATATAAAAAATTTTAAAAGGTCGACCACCAACCCATTTGACCGCCAACCTGCCAACCCATGACCCATCTGACCTGAAGTCAATCCACCAACCTGCCAACCCATCAACCCACCAACCCATATGACCTGTTTGTCCTGAAATCAACCCGTCAACCCGCTAACCCACCAACCCATTCGACCCGTCAACCCGAAACTTGACCCGCCAACCTGAAACTTGACTCGCGAACCCAATTTTTTCAGGTTGGTGGGTTGGGTTTGGGTTGACAGGTTGTGGATCAGGGTTGAAATTTCTGACCTGAAACTTTTAGTGGGTCGGGTTAGGGTCAGAGATTTTCGACCAGTCAACCCGCTAACCCGAACCCGAACCCATTGACACCCCTACCTATAACACCCTTAATGAAGTTATTTACAATATACATCCTTCAATCCCTTAAAATAACAATTATTTACAACAGTGGCGGAAACAGGATTTAAAGTGACCCGTAACACAAATTTTTGTATCACTAACCTTGTATGGACTTAAAGTAACGATAATGACTAAATTGTTATGATTTTTAGCATTTTTTAAGATTTTTTTGGCTATTTTAGCGGTTTTTAAGAGTTTTTGTAGTTTTCATTTCTCATTTAGTTGCATAAACACGTCTTTATAATTTTTATAGTTAGGAAAATCTTTTAAAAGTTTAGAGTTAGTTACATTGACCGGTATCCTGTATTACTTTGACCCGTAGCACCAATAAAGAGTACATCATTTTAAAAAAAAAAGTTACACTATATTGATTTAGTGGACCCGTAGCCCGGGCTACCCCTACTTATATAGTAGTTCCGTCTATGATTTATAACATACATCCTTCAACCCTTAAAATAACTACACTATCCTTTTTACATCAGTTAGTTTTACATTAATAACCACACCACTACCGCCGCCACCACCACCACCCGTCGCCGCCACTACCGCCACCACCACCCCCACCGCTCGCCGTCGCCGCCATCACCACCCGTCGCCGCCATTAGCACACCGCCAACACTGCTCCACCGCATCGCGCGGGCTTCCGTCTAGTCTAATGAAATGAGGAATCAACTAACCTGATATTGACACATAAGAATAATGGAAATTAGGTATTCTAATTTCATCTATGTCATCTAAAAAAGAAAGAAATTTACCCAACGGCTGATGGAATATACTTGTTTGCTAGTTCGATTTTCAATCGACTGACAAACTTTTTATACTTATCTAGTTTGAGAACACAATTAAAATATAAGGGTTATAAAAATTTTCAACGAAATTTTAAAAATTATTATTTTGATGAAAATAAATAGAAATAAATAGAAAAAAATGAAAAAAAAACAAAAATTCCAGTATAAGTTCTAAAATTTCTAAGAAATAAAACATGACTTTTCAAATTTGAATGGGATTAGTTTAAAAGCTAATTTATTCTATATCTTTACTCCTTGATAAAGCAAAAGCTCCTCCCCTAAATTCTCAAATCATGATTTAATGTGACTAATTTACCCCTCTAATTCTTTACTGTATTCTATCATCACACATCTAATCTACCTAAACTACCCTTATATTATTTTACACACGTACACTCATTCTCTCTCCACGCAACTCATCTCCACAAACCCTCCCCCTCTCTATCTCTAAAAACCCTCCCCCATCTCTATCTCTTCCTCCGGCCGCCTATCACCACCGCCAATCACGACGGCCATCCATCACCATCACCAATCACCACAATCATCCATCACCACACACATACAGATCGTACCTCTCCCCCCTCTATCTCTTCGCTTATCCGGCACCCACGACGACAACGCCGCCATCGCCACAAGCACACATAGATCAGATAACTCCTACTGGGATTTTCATTTATTGGTTATCTTTCAGATTTATTTCTTGATAATATTTCATTTATTGGTTCTTTTCTTTATGGTTAATTTCAAGAATTCGTGTTAATAATATTTTATTTTATTTACATATTTTCCTTATGGTTGTGAGAGTAAATAAGGCTCATCATCGTGTTCTTCATCACTTTGCATCGGTTCTATATTTTAATATGGTATATATTTCTGTTATATGC
>JAOXNX010000001.1:22908077-22924724 GCA_028566075.1 Solidago caesia | reverse complement strand
TAGACAAACACTAGATGGCTATATGATGCCACGTGTCATAGTCACAGATAGGGATTTGGCTCTAATGGAGGCATGCCAATATGTCTTTCCAGAGGCAAGCCATTTTCTTTGCAGATATCATATTTATGAGAATATTAGAAAGCACTGCAGACCATCCTTTGGGTCCAAGACTGACTGGGATAGATTTACCTCTTGGTGGTATCATGTAGTTAATTCTCCAACTGCTAACGAGTATGACCAAAACCGAACGTGGTTACGGTCAAAGTTGATAGACAAGCAAAGTATTATTCTTATCTCTTAAATTCATTATTAAGTTTATCAAAATGTATATTTATTGAAACTAACTTGTTTTTATCAACATTTCAGATGTATTTACCTACGTGGATGGAAGTTGGTTACAAAAGTATAAAGAGAAGTTTGTGTCCGCCTGGATTGATCAACATCTCAATTTTGGAGAGCGAACTACAAATAGGGTAGAGAGCCAACATTCTTTATTGAAAAA
This sequence comes from Solidago caesia, assembly GCA_028566075.1. NCBI lineage: Eukaryota > Viridiplantae > Streptophyta > Magnoliopsida > Asterales > Asteraceae > Solidago > Solidago caesia. The sequence continues at coordinate 22,924,222 of JAOXNX010000001.1, read as the reverse complement.
ACATTTCGATGATGAAAAATCGCATTTAGATAAATTTGTAGGAATTATAGATGATATAGTTTGCATACAATATACAGAAATTAAGGCAAGCTTCGGGGAAAGCCTGATTAAGATAAAGCATTCACACAGGAATAAAACATTTAGTTTATTACTATCAAAAGTTTCTATAGAAGCATTGGATGTATTAACAGGGGAGATGAAGCGGCTTAAATCTTTAAAGGAAAAAGGGGAATCATGTGGATGTCAAATTCGTACAAGCTGCGGTTTACCATGTGCATGTGAAATCTCTCAATATGTTGATGCAGGTGTATCGATTCCACTGCATGCGATAAATGTTTTTTGGAAGAAGCTTGGTTTCGAACCGGCACAGTTGAACAGAGATGAACCAGATGATCCAGATACTTACCTTCGTGGACACCTACGAGATTTTGAAGAGGCTTACAACAAAGAGAAAAGAGTAGTGCAGAAAAAGAGTTGGCTTCAAAAGATTAGAGCTATATGGGATCCTAGTAGCACGAGTTACGATGAGCCTCAAGTGCAAACAAAACCTCGTGGAAGGCCAAGTATTAAACCGAAACTTGCAACTGCTAAACCTCCCCTTCAGCGAAGCTACTCCCATAAGCCTCCGAGGAATAGTTCATATGCACCCTCCGTAGGACGTGATTACGTCCAAGAGCCTACAAGGCACAGTTCATTCGAAAACTCCCAAGACCATGAGTATGAACCACCACCTTCATTCAGGGACTATGACGATCGTCCTGGTTACAACAGTGCCTACGTGAACTACCATATACCTAGTGATCCTAGTCCATTCATGAACCAGGATACTTTTGGGTATCCACAGCCTTCCACACAAGGTCAATATGGGAACTATGATGATTATCCTGGTTACAATAGTGCATACGTGAACTACCGGGTTCCTACTGAACCGACCCCGTTCATGAATCAAGATGCCGGTGAGCAAGGTTATTTCTCTAACCTTTCGACCGCAGTAGATGATTTCTTCAGGTTTAACGAGAATAATTCCGAACAAACTTATTTCACAAACACTTCAAGTACAACGGAATATGATTTTATGGGGTTAAGTCAGCACAATGTTACATATAAAAAGTCTTTAGACTATCACAAATATATTTATCAAATTCCATCCGTCTTTCGTCCGTATGTGAAGGATATAAAAAACGTGCTCGGTGATGGAAATTGTGGGTTTCGGGCGACAGCTTCTGCTCTCGGGTACAATGAAGGTCAATGGGAATCAATCCGGAGGTTACTAATTGATGAGATGGTGCAGTTTGAAACACGTTACAGAAATGCTTTCGAGGAGGAGTACGATGGGGTGTTTGCATCGTTACAGTGGTTCGGGACTACTTTTGCGCCACCAGAAAATTGGATGATTATGCCAGAGACAGGGTTTTTGATTGTGAACAAGTTTAACGTAATTTTTCATTTCATATCTATAGAAGGTAATAATAGTTCGACATTGTTTCCGCTTTGGAGAGGTCCCGACCAATTCCCCGATAAAAATATTATCACAATTGCAAGGGTGGATTCAAATCATTTTGTAATGGTAGAAATGGAAGGCGAGTTTCCAATGGGTTGCACACACAACTTATGGAGAATAAGGAAAGAAAGAGACGCAGTTGAGTGGGAAAATCTATTTAAACCACGTCAAAAGCTTTATGAAGATTGGATAGCAAGACCTGCTGAATATGAAGTTATAGATTAATTTTTTTTAATTGTCAACTGTTGTTATTTATTTATTTAAAATAAATTAGTGTTTTTTATTAATGTATTTTTCTTAGTTTTTATTTTTACATTTTATTGTCGTATTCTTTATATTATAAAATTTTAAGTTATGACATTTTGTACGGGTTATTAAAAATTAGATCATCATAAACATAATTTTAATAATAATAATAATAAATAAATAAATGATTGGCTAGTTGAAAGTAAATATATTGAAATAAAATATAATTAAATAAAAAAGTTTGTTGAAAGGTGGTACAAGTGGCCCCACATGAAAAGACTTTTGGTTATATCATGCATTAATTATGGTGTATAATTCTCAAAAAGGGTGTATTAAACTTAACTCCCCATATTTATACATGTTTTCTTCTCACAATCTTTAAATTTTTTAAAAATATTTAGCATTGAAATCTATGTGAGAGAGAAATAGAAACATATATGTTATCTCCATATATAAATGGTTAACCAGATAAACCCATTTGACGTTTTCTTCAATCTTAAACTTTCTCTTTTTTATTAAAGGTTTTTTTTTTATAATGTATGCCCACTGACACATGTTATGGAGAAACTAAATTTTTTTAAATTATAAGTAAAAAAATTAAATAAGCTTCAAATTAATTATTTTAGGATAAAAAGTCTTTTATTTTAAGAAATATTGAGTTTATTTAATACTTCATAACATGTGTTTAGTGTACACACATTAAAAAAAAAAAGATTTTTTAAACACTAAATCTAATCCAATAAACATCAAAGAATAACAATGTTAGAGATTGGATCTGATATTCTCCTCAAGAAGGAAGGACCATTACCAAATAAGTTATTGACTTTCAATCTAAACCTAAATTTTTGCAATATTTCGGTTTTATCTTTATTTTTTTTATATATATTCCATTAATTATTTTCTAATGAATAAATATGACTTTTTATATTTTGGTGTTTTCTTTATGGTATGTAACATTAAATTGATAAAAATCCCTATTCAGATCACTCATTTAAAAGTTGAACATTCAGTTATGATGCGTACAATTTAATTCGTATGTTCATGACTTTTTTTTAATTTTTTATTTGATGGGATAGATGTATGTTTAATCAATAAAGTTTGTAATTTTTTAAAACACCTTACTACTTCCTAAGCCATATTCAAGATATAGATGGTTGGTAGGTAACTTGCAAAGGATTAAAATGATCCAATGCTTTCAAAATCGGACCGGACATCAAACTGGAATAAAAGACAGTTTAAGGTTCAATTGGCCGGACCGAACCGGAAAAAACCGGACCTTTAATTATAGATTTATACGTATATTTGAAAAGATATACGAACATATAGTAACAATATAAATATAACAGTTGGAATTTATAAACAGAAATCACTTTAATACAAATGTCAAGGCATCTCAATCTGAACAAAATGTCATGTGTTCGAATCGTAATGTAGCATTTTAAATTATTTACTACAAAACTGGATTTGGAAGGGAATATATTTTAAATAGACGGAGATCTTTCAACAAATCATGGTTTGTTGGCATGAGTTACACTATAAACATGTCTTTGATTCCGCCTATGCGTATATATTTTTCAAAGTTATTTAGTATTGGACCAAAACAGTAACAGAAAACCGGTACCCATCCGGTTCACGGTTGGACCGGTCTGGTTTTCAAAACCATGAACTAAATAAATAGACCATTTCAACTGTTTAATGGGCTCAAGCAACAATATGATGGCTGGGCTTCTACATACTGACAGCCCACTGGTAGGCCGTGATTTCATTTCACAGCGCACCAAAACAAAAAAGAAGAAAAAAAAATAATAATAAATAAAACTTTTAACACCATAATTATAACCAGAGAGAAGCTCGCTCATCAGCCAAACTTATTCCATTTCCAACACATACATACGTTCATGACACAGATCGCACCTCATTAAGCCCTCTTAACAATCATCTAAATTCCAATTTCAATATTTTAACCTCCTATTTTTATCAAAATTCAGATCTCAAATCATACGGATCTGATCTATCGATTAGAGTACTTTATTATTAATGGCAGGCGCGGCCTCAGCGCTATTCCTACTGGATATAAAAGGCCGTGTTCTGGTATGGCGTGATTACCGTGGCGATGTTTCTGCTGTTCAGGCCGAACGTTTCTTCACTAAACTTATCGAAAAAGAGGTTTTTTTTCCATATCCTTTTTCTATATCTATATCTATATTATTAAGCTGTTAATAATTTGTATACATATATATAGGCTGTTTAAGTTAATTAGCTATTTTGGATTATGTTTATTTAGCATGTTATGTATAGGTGTAGCTTCAAATAGGTATTTGATCATTACAAAACATACTAGTAATTTACTAAAATTTCAAATATTTGTTTAATTGTATGTTGCTGCAGTTTATAGTGTTGTATTGTAAGGTGTAGTACCGGATTTGGTTAACTATTTAAATTACGAGGAACCTTTCACATATAGCTTATATACCGCTTACCTATTATCTCTCAAGAAATCACTATGCTGTTGTAGTTTGTCCATATTTAACCGTTATGTAACCTAGATAATGGAGAATACGTTAAACTCTTGTCAATCTACATATAGCGTGACATGATTTAGCTCGTAAACCTGTGATAGTGATGTGAGGCTACACTTCACCTGCATAGCGTTCAACAAGCCAAATGTAAGTCATTAGAGAACCTAGATTTTGTCGCATCATTCTCGTATGTTAATATAGATCATGTCATATCTAGGCCAACACGGTTTTACTGTTTTTTTATTTATTTTTAATTAAGGTTACACACTGGTTAAAAAGGGACAAATTTTTGGAGTTCAGTGGTTTCCCGAGACATAAAATGGTAAACGAAAATAAAAGATATGTGAGAAGCACCATGTTATTTTAGACAATTAACCCTAACAGATTAAGGAGTTGCAAATGACAGCTTGACATGTATTGGTTATTTTAGAAATCGTAACCAATAAACCAAATGCAGCTTAGGCAAGCAGCTTTTGTAAAATATGTTTATCTAGCAGGTACCTTTGAATATTAAATTATACTACAAGTACATATAAAAGTCCAGATGTTTATTCATGCGGTTTGTTACGAACGAAGAAATTTCAAACGAAAGGGTCAGAACTTGCTGATAGGAAAGGAGAGTAAAACAAGTTGATTCCGTTGAACAAGTGGTGCTCAGTAGTGATCTGTTTGGTTTTATGTTTCTGCATTTCCTATATTGCAAAATGTGGTAAATAGTAAAGGAATATTAAGTGATGGTCTGGGTTATATTGGTTAGTTTAAGATCGTAGCAAAACTTAAACCACAGTCAAGAGGCCAGTTTTTGTGTTTATTCAGATCGAATTGGACTTTATTTAACTTTTTATGGTTGATGTATCTCAGGGAGATCAAGAAGCTCAAGATCCTGTTGTGTATGATAATGGTGTGACCTATATGTTTGTACAACACAACAATGTATATCTAATGACTGCATCGAGACAGAACTGTAATGCCGCTAGCCTTCTCCTGTTTCTACACCGTGTAGTTGATGTAAGCACTATTTGGCATAGCTTTTATTTTTTTGTTTGTGACTTAAGAAAGATTTAGTCACATTTCAGACCAGAAAATCTTCAAACATACATTAAAACTTCTTTTTTTTTTCCAGACCCCCAATAAAATATTTCACTATGCTGGAACTTTAAATTTCATCTTTTCAAGACTACAAGATGTTAAGGATTTATCTATTAAGTTTGTGTATTTTTTTTTGGGTGACAGGTATTTAAGCATTACTTTGAGGAGCTGGAGGAGGAATCACTTAGAGATAATTTTGTTGTAGTGGTATGTGTATTATATGATATATACTCACTAAATGTTCTATCATAAGAGGGATAAACCCTGAAACCACATGATGTTTTGCAGTATGAGTTACTTGACGAAATGATGGACTTTGGTTACCCTCAATTCACTGAAGCTAAGATTCTCAGTGAGTTCATCAAGACCGATGCTTACAGGATGGAAGTTACACAGAGGCCTCCCATGGCTGTCACAAATGCTGTGTCTTGGCGTAGTGAAGGGATACGATACAAGAAGAATGAGGTAGGTGTCCTTGTCAGAACTAGGTAATTTTGGACGTGACTGCAAATAAATTTTCTTGTGTTGCTCAGGTCTTTTTGGATGTTGTTGAGAGTGTCAATATACTCGTCAACAGTAATGGCCAAATAGTTAGGTCAGAAGTTGTTGGGGCATTGAAGATGCGGACTTATTTGAGGTAACCTGCTTGACACTTTTTTTTTTTGCTAGATATTGTATATCACTCTAGTTGTGACTTTATCATTCTTCTTGTCTTTTTTGTAACAATAAGTGCCAACTTCCAGGGTTCAAATGTATATAGTTGCTAATGAGAGTATTCTAGGTTTTCTCAAGGGCATATTGGCATGAAAAGAGCTCTTTCTCTGATTCTATTGAAATTAGAAAATTTCTTATTAATTTGATTTTCTATGGTATTTCCCCAACCAATAAAAGTACTTATTATGACGGTTAGGAATCCCTGTCTTTAGTTTTTCTAGAACAAGAAAGCATACCTGTAGATCTGAGTATCATTCTAGATTTGAGTTTCTATCCTTCCTTGCCACAAACTATCTTTTTACCAGCCTTTCTCCTTGTTTAATTGTGAAACGTCGAATATCCATGGCTTCCATAAGCTGATCAGCTGACGGGGTTAATATTTACTTTGTCTTGTTGATGCATGGATATCTATATTTGTAACTTCTAGTCCTTTTTTGAAACTCTTCGGGAGATACACTTTATGAATTAGATTTCTGAGTTTATCAATGTTCCTATATTGGATTAAAAGGGGATAGTGATTTTTTTGCATGTTTGTCCCATACTCCCATGGCAGTTCTATATCAGTAATATATGAGTATGCTTGAGTGGCTGAGTTAACAACCTGGGTGTACTGTTGGCATTTATGGATTGTGTAGTGGCAGATGTTGGATTCGTAACCAAATACAAACTTCGGAACTTTATAATTTAAAATTATAGATGGAGCAACGCTGTTTCAACTTTGAGATACATTTAATTTAAAGAGAGGTTTGGTTCAACTTCTGGACTGGACCAAGAACCAGTTTTTGAAAATAATATAGAATTGAGGAACCAAACTGAATGTAGCCCCAGTTGCTGTGCAGTCCCAATTCTTTTTTTGTTTGTTTGTTTTTGTCTGCCTCAGATAATTTTTGCACCCCTAGTAACATCTCACTCGTTTATATGTTTTTTAAAACATCTCAGAGAAACCATACATCTTTTGAAACTACTAAATGGTGATGTTTCATTACTTGCAGTGGTATGCCAGAGTGTAAGCTTGGGCTGAATGATAGAGTATTGTTGGAAGCACAAGGACGATCTTCTAAGGGAAAAGCTATTGACTTGGACGACATCAAGTTTCATCAGTATGATGTTCAACCCTTCTTTGTTACATAACACCTGTCCTGGTTTGCCAGTACAAAGTAGCCTCAACGTTACTCATCTTATTTAGAGGTGGAGATTTCGACCCATTAGTAGTTATGAATGGTTCAATTCAGGTGTTGTTTTATCTATAACAGGTTGAATGGGTCAAAAGTCGTTCAAAGTGTAACCTCCTAAGTCATCTCGTTCAAAAAGTTGCATTAGCATTGGAACTATATAACATTTGTAATTATATCTTGCACACTAGTTATTCACCAAAAAAAGGGGGGGAAATGTTATGGGCCAACCCAACCCAAACCAAAATTATCCGTTTGACCTTTTACCCATCTTCCACCTCTAATATTTAACCATTTCTCTGCAGATATATTCGTTCATCTGCATCTGCTACAAGTTTATAGCTAATGTGCTTTTATTTTGGAATAGGTGTGTGCGGTTGGCTCGTTTTGAAAATGATCGCACAATATCTTTTGTACCTCCTGATGGGGCTTTTGACCTCATGACATATCGGCTTAGTACTCAGGTTCTTGTGTTTCCATCCTTGTCCTCAACAAATAATTTCTCCCTATGTTTCCTGACTATTTTTGAGTTTAATGATGTTCAGGTAAAGCCTCTAATATGGGTGGAAGCTCATATTGAAAGGCATTCTAGAAGCCGTATGGAAATAACGGTGAAAGCTCGTAGCCAATTTAAGGAGCGTAGGTAAAAATCATTTTGTGATGTCTTGTTTTCCACATCTCTGGCCATATTGCTCTCATCCATGGCTCCATGGGTTTACTATAGAGGTGGCTTACAACTTGTTTACTCTTGGGGTCAGTTTGGGCTGTGTTTTTATCTTAAATATGTCAAATAAAACATATAGCTAAAAGGGTAATGGGTACCGTGGGCCAAATAGGCAAAAGTAGCTCGACGACTAATTTCAATGCACAGAACCTCCTTAATATTATTCGAAGATTAGTTTTAAGAGTATAAGTTCTCTTTAAATGTACAAAAAAATATTTTTGGTCAACCTGGCAGGGACCAGCAAATTTGACCTGTTACCCAACCTGGTCACTTTACTACCTCCACCTTACTAAAAAATTGTGAAAACATGGATTTTCACTCGTGAGTGGTTTAATATTTGAATTGGCAGCACTGCAACAAATGTTGAGATTGAATTGCCGGTGCCTGCTGATGCTACCAATCCAAATGTTCGAACTTCTATGGGATCAGCTGCCTATGCACCAGAAAGCGATGCACTTAGCTGGAAAATAAAATCATTTCCAGGTGGCAAGGTAAACTTATTTTCTTTTTTTCAGTCCTTCCTGCCTACTCACCGTACATGTTGTTAATCTATGTATTGTAATTTCATGTTTTACCATGTTAAAGTCAAACCTCTGAACTGATCTCGCTCATTAGTCAACTCTTTGGATAATTGTAACTCTGGTGCATGTTGATGTTTTAGGAATACATGTTGAGAGCCGAGTTCAAACTTCCCAGTATAACAGCCGAAGAAGCAGTTCCTGAGAGAAAAGCCCCTATCCGTGTGAAGTTTGAGATACCATATTTTACGGTTTCAGGAATTCAAGTAAGCCTTCCTTAACTCCAACCATTCAGCACATTTGAAGTGTTTCTTTTTTAGTTAAACTTATTCCACATTTTCCCATCCATAAGTGCGGGTCAAAATTGCTACCTATAATATTCGTCATTACATGTTTATACGTTCACAATTATAACTAGATCTTAGTCATCAATTGTAATCACACTAGCTTAACATAATTCTTTAATTTGAGACAAGACAGTGGGGATGAAGTTTGACAAAGGGAGTGCTATCCCAGCTCTCAACCATTCTTCAATGCCATGTTCTTTAATAAGAACAGAAGTGTATATAGTCGATTGATTTTTGTTGCTCTTTAGAAAGAGCATGCAACATGTTTATCTATTTTTTCTTATCTATTATAACGATGTTATGATTTTTGAGTGGGCAATGGGACCTTGTGGAACGTTTTCATTTTCTGCTTCAACTTTTCAAAAGTTAGTATTTCAAATTTGACTCGATATTTAAATGGTTCAACAATTTAAATAAATGATTGTTGCTATAAGTTTAGCGATCTCTTTTTAACTTTATATAATGCGAAAGTTGGCTTCATTTTAACTTTATAATTAATATTAGGCTTCATAATTGACATAACTTGACTTGAATTTAGCTAATTAAACATTGTTCTTTGGCTCTTATAGGTCCGTTACCTAAAGATCATTGAAAAAAGCGGTTATCAGGCTCTTCCATGGGTGAGATATATAACAATGGCAGGCGAATATGAACTGAGGCTCATTTGAAATCTTATTTCAAGCAAGTGTTTTGTATTTAAATCTGAATGATTTCGGATGATAAACAAGTATATGTTCACAATCTAAAATCAATTGTTTGTCAACAAAATTTCACCGCGGCACGAATTTTGTATTTGTTTTGCACACTTATTGGCTTATTGCCTGTACTAGCAAAGAAAGATATTTGTGATGTTTACCTTCAAAATGTTTTACAAGCACTATTGAATATACCACCATTCTTTGTTCTTCCATTGCTGTTTATCTGGAAAATTTTTAATCAATTTACTTATAAATGAGTCAATTTTGTGATGTTATCCTACAAAATGCTCTTCATACTACTAAATATAACTCCATTCTTTAAGTTCTTGGCCGTTCATTAGAGTAAATTTCGATCTATTTACTTCTAAACGATCCAATTTGGCAATTTTTATCCGGGTAATGGGATTTTTTCTTATTAATATCCTAAACATGTCTGGAAAGAATTTAGAATGAGAAATTGTTATTACTGGTTACAAGTAATTTAAAATGAATTTTTTATTTCTATAACTGTTTCTCGTTTTTAGAATGGGTTTAGGGTCTCAGAATGTTGTGATGAATTATAGACGAGTGTTTATGTTGTGTAATGAACTATTTGGGTATTTATTGTATGTAATGAACTTTCGAATCTCAGTTATTGGATGTACTCGACCACTCAAAAACTTGAAAACTGACAACGTGACATTGGACGTGACACCTTATATGATTGTCACATATACCCGGGTACATCCAATAATCAGGATTTGAAAGGTTCATTACATACAATGAACACCTGAGTAATTCATTACACAACATAAACATTCGTGTATAGTTCATTACATTCCGAGGCCCTAACGGCCCTAACCCCTTTTAGAATTGTATTCAATGACCTGAACCAAACATATTGTAACCCAAGTGCAGAAACACCAAACATCGGTATCGTCATGGTAGTCCAAAAGAAAGTTACCGTACACAATGTTACTTTGCATTTTGCGGGAAAAAAAAAAGAGAGAAAAAGGAAGATTGTCCTGAGTATACACTTTTTGTCTATGTAAGCTAGTGGATTAGAACAAAGAGAAATCAAAAGCATACACAAAAAGATGGTAGAAAGAATGTCTAAGCAATACCGGGAGGAATTTCATACCCCGCAATCTAACTTTTCATAACCTAACTATTCTCGAAACTCAACCTTAACAGGATATTTCACAACCTCGTATATTCAATACTCCAATGAAACTTGTCATACTCTGGAACAGAGAATGTATCTACACTTTACCTTTCGTATATTCAAATAGAACATGATTGTATGCATATATGGTTTCATGTTCACGACCTAAATCATGTTCTTTGTACTCCCATCATTTGGTAGTAAACTTGTACGTGGATCTGGTGAGGTACAACCATTCCGCTAACTTGATTGCTCATGCTCGTTCTTCCTGATTTTTGTCCTCGGTGGAGCTTTTGTTTTCAGTGGTACAGGCAGCTGCTTTTTCCTGTATAGTAGAAGTAATTAAGAACTCAAACAGAAATGCTAATAACATCCCCTAATATGACCCCACAGGAGTTGCAACTTTTAAATTGATGTCAAATGAGTGATTGACTCCTCAAACTGAACTTACGTTTTGATTGCAAGAAAACCATTGTTCTTGTGGAAAAACAAAAAAAAAAAGGATTCTATATTTGGAGAAAAAGAGTCACCAATGCTGGTTACTTTTGCATTTACAATTCCACAATGTCCAAAATCCCTCATTTTTACAAACTACAGTATTCTGTTGTCGTTTCCACAAGAATGAAGGTTAGTTGCAAAGAGAAATCATAAGATAATAGTTTCACTCTTGGTCAAATATCTAGATTAACCTTTAAAGAGACAAATGAAAGAATCATGCCGACCCAACCCAAATCATACCATCAGCAAGCAAATTCGTAAGCCAATGTGCTCGTGTGGATCTTCCCGTAAAGAACGTAATGCAAGTTTTATGAGAAGGAAATATAAGAAATTGGTACATAATTCCAGAAACTACCTTTTCAAGATTTTCATCAATATTTTGTTGATCTCTCCGGCTACCATAACGAACAGAATCTCCGTCATCTTCCATCTTAGAAATCAAAGTTTTCTCAACTTGATTGGAATCTGAAGACGAAGGATCTCCATTAAGAGACTGATTCTTGTGTATGGAATCAGCTTCAAGTTCATGGTCAACTTTTGTATCTCCCCTAACAGCTTCATTCGTCAACGAAATCTCCTGAGCTTGTTCTGCCAACTTTTTCTGCTTCCTCCTAGCTTCTTGTTCTTTTAATTGTTTAAATCTGGAAATCATCAAAAATCTAAGAAATACACGAGGCATTTATGATCCGTTTGGGGGTATCGTCCTCTTTAAACTCTGGTTTTTTGCTTGGCAGGGGGACTAGACAACACTATCATCAACCCGGTTGAGATAAAACGTAAGCTAAATCAAACCATTTATGACACCTCTACCTAAAAATATTAGTGAGCTTTAGCCTTTTAGGAAAGAACACACTACTGACCTCTCACCAGGACGATACCCTTGTGCATCTGGCTTCTCTGTTTTGGGTGGTTCTTTAACTGATGTACTTCGAAACACAGGCTCCTGAACTTTGGTTCGTTCTTCCTTAAGAGCTTCAAAGTTAATTTTTTTTGCTGGATTATTAGCACCACCCATCTTTTGAAGCCAAATTTGTTGTCCTGAACTCAATATATTGTTTGTGAGCCTGCACAAGGTATATTTGAACTTAATATCATATGTTATAACAAAAATATATGCCTTTGGACCACAATTATTCCTTATGTTTTATGCGGTTCTTACGCATGTTACGTTGATCGTTACACAAACTACTCCCAACTTTAACATTGACACATATATTTAGCTTTAAAGCAAGATTGATACTACGTTACTACATAAGAAGGTACAAGCCCTACATATATAAAACTTGGTAATAAAAGCATGGAAGAAAATGTAGTAATCATAAATTTAGAAAACTTAAGTTTAACATTTGAAATCAACAGAAGACAAGTAATAATGTCAAGTTCAGTCAAGCTGACTTACCAGTAAAGACCAAGTCCGGAAGGCACTGAAAGTGCAAAATAGCCAATCATCAATGGCAAGAATTTGGTTATGGTTTGAGAAGTCTTCATATTCGGATCATCGCTCTGGAAGTTGTGTACGTATGAGACACACAAGAGAAAGAGTGTAAAAGAAAAGCATACTAGCAAGATCATCAAATTTCCTTTTTTATTCAAGTTAGTATAGTGTGAAAAGATATGTACTGACTGAGGAGCTATCACCCCTTTTTACATAGAAAGACTGAAAGATTGAGGCGACAATTTTGACCCATTTACTTATGATTGGGTTAATTTGGCTTGTCTTTTATCTCAAAAGGGCCAAATGGTTTGAATGCGCTGTCGACAAAATTCTTTCTATAACTTCCAAATTTGATTTATTCAAAAATTAAATTATCATTGTAATAGTATGGTTTCTGTAATCATCACTAACACAATAATTATTCATTAAATATTTCAGAAAATGGACAAAAAAGTTTATGTGGGATAAATTTTAACCCCGTACTGAAAATGAACCATAATAACCTGACCTGTTGTGACCTATTACCAAACTCATTCATCTTACATCACTACTTGGGATACATGCACGTGCGGGGAGAAAGAAAGTATGTGAATATATAAACAGACTAACCTGTGGTTGTGATGACTGCATGATCTGAACAGATATGTATTGAGAAATCACAAGAAGCACGGGTAACACAAGATATGCAAATGTATCTGACCATCCAAGGGGAGGCTGACCATCCTGTAAAGGGTATTATAAACTTTCAAGGTCCAGTGAAAGATCAAAACTGGTTCAGATATATAGTAATACTTACTATGAAAGGAAAGAGCCAAGATATGCCACTGCCACTCTGCCGTGCAGCAATAGTTGTTGGACCAGCAAGGGATGGTATCCAGAAGAAACCTTCAGCCAAAAGTCCCTATGGATATCATCAAAAACACCACTTATTTATTTGATAGTATCTAATAATATATATAACATATAGCACCATTATATAAGTTACCTCATCTGCAACATTCGAGAGAGCTCTATAAAGACCAATCCAGACGGGTATTGTGGCTAGCGTCGGCAAGCAGCCTGTGAGAAAGAATAATGTAAATGACAGCTTAAAGCAACCATAATCTTGAATGTCAATATAGCAACAGTTACAACTTGTGGCCGATAATGAAATAATTGGGCTGTTGATAAAATGAGCACATATGTCACGTTAAGGCATATACTGATGCACATGAAGCTTGAAAATGAACCATCAAGTACCTGCTAAAGGATTAATTTTCGCTAGTTTGTACAACCTTGCAGTTTCAAGCTGAATTCGTTCCTACAAACCCATTAAAACGTTGTGAAAGAAAATTAGATGTGAAGTGACAGAAACATTCCATTGGTTCCAAAAAAATGCTTGTAGAAATTAATGAGGGAACTTTTAGGTGAAACCAACACATTCTGAAATTCAAGATTAATATGGAAGTTTTTGCTAATCATTCGTAGTATCTGTAAATAAGCTTAAAGTACTCGACAAGGTTTTGTCTAAAAGATAAGAAAAATTGTAACCTGATCACCAGCATACCGTTCCTGAATAGCCTTTATTTGCGGTTGCAAAGATCGCATTGCCATTGCAGATTCCACCTGCATTATAGTTTTAAATTATCAACACCATAGTTGTTGACTCGTGACTCAAAATCTCAAAATTTTGACTCGCGACTTGACTCGACTATTTATATTATATATTATACAACTATGATCAACACCACCATTTTTAAAAGATAATTCTCTTCTGCTTTCTATAGTTTATCTATGATATTTTATTATGCTAATTGAGGTTTTCAAATAGATGTCGTGAAACAAGTGTGATACTAGCCTTCTAAGAGCAGTAACGAACCTGCTTTTTCGATAAAGGAAATGTTGCAGCCTTCACGAGAACCGTGAGGAGTATAATTGCAAAGCCATATGCATATGGAACATGAAGCATAGAGAGGCCGTCCTTCAAAAACTGCAACAAGAAATAAATAAATAGTTTCACAAAAGAAAAAATGTTTTCTCTCAAATTACAAATACCATGCTCCACATCACCCAAATCTTTCCTTTGCTTCTTACAAGAACTTCGCCTATTTCATAACACCAATCTTTCTAATTTTATCCTTTAATTAATGAGTATCAATCAAAATAATACCAAGAACACCATAATTCATATTAAACAGAAAAGGTAAAAGTAAAAGCAACTCATATAAAACCAACGTTTAGCTGACCAAGATTTTACAGTTCATATTTTCACATACCACACCATAATGGACACCTTTATAACATTTTCTCCCAACTTATCCTAATCAAAAGAATTTGGCTTTTTCCCTATCATACCAATATATCATCTTTGCAAAACGTTAATAATCGGCCCACACACCTCGCCCCAGGGATAATAAGTGGAAGAACAATGTTCACACTGACTCAACAGCTCCGCGGTCTTTTTTAAAGACCTGTTCTCAAACTACTTTCTCATATATATATATATAATATGTTCACCCAAAAATCGAAACTTTAGAACAACCAGCATCCAATAACAACATTAACACCAACATCAAAACAAAACAAACTGAAAACAACAATAAAAATTGATAAATTTTAACAAACCTTAAGAACAGTTTCCATATAATTAGCAATCCCAGAAAACCAATCATTACTCTGTTTAGTACTAGTAATACCAGAATCATTAGTATTAACAACAGCAGCATCAGCAAGCGTATAAAGAAGCCCTTCAGCTCTATCTATTAAATCTTTGAACTTTTCCGGGTCAGGAAACTGAACTTGTCCCGGCCCGAATCTTGCAACAGTTAAAGAGGTAGTAGTGCTCAGTTTATGATTCTTGACAAATTGGAAGGTTTTTGTGAGAAATGGGTTTATGGGCCGGAATCTTGATGGGTCAGGGAAAGGGGAAAGAACTGTGTTTGAGCCATATGATATTAAATTAGTCATCTTTTTGATAAATTAGGGTTTATCTTAATTAATTAAAGAAAGATTGTTGTTGTTGTTGTTGAATTAAGGGTTGTTGGGGTTGACTGGCTGTTGATTGTGGGATTCAGAAACAGGGGAAAGGGTTGAAAGATGATGATAGAGAGAGAGAGAGTAGTGTGGAAGGAATAGAAATGGAAAATGTTGTGTTCTGAGTTATGTGGAAGTTCAAGACATAAGATTTTTTATTTCTATTTTTGTTTTGTATTATTTCATGTTTTGTAAAACGGTTTTTACCGTACATTATTAAGCATGATTTAAGTTATTATACTTTTAAACACTTTAAAGTATGTTTTATGATGTATGGCTAAAAGTTAGTGATGTACGAATTATCATCTTGTAAAAGCTTTGCTAATTGGCAATAAATGAATTGACATCCTTTATTAGAGCATCTTCAATGGTTAAGTTATTAGTTAAAAATATATTTTTTTAAATTTTTCATAAAGTTATTGCTCCAATAGTAACAACTCAAAAAAGGTCTTAGAGCACCCCCAATGGGGTTAATGAAAAGCTTTTTTTTAAGGGAAAAAAGTCTTTGAAAAGCTTAATACTATTGGA
>JAOXNX010000001.1:22886519-22899293 GCA_028566075.1 Solidago caesia | reverse complement strand
AATCAACATAGATTTAGGGGGGGGGGGGGAGGTATTATTTGGTAGGTTAACCATAAAATTTAGGGGGGGCTTGTATTATTTGGTAGGTTAACCATAAAGTTCAGGGGGGGCTTTTTAGGTGGGGGTTAATACATGTTCAAACTGAAATTTTGACAAAAACCAATCCATGTAAAATGTTTAGTTTTAAGGATATTAGTAAATATATTTGATTAGGGAACATGTCATTTATTAGGTTGCTAGGAATTTGTTTCATATTGAATGCTACCAAAACAGATTGAATGCAAACTAAAACAGAGAGAATGTTTCATATATTCAATGCTACTAAAACAGATTTTAATACTACCAAAGAGAATGTTTCACATTGAATGAGTGTCTTTATCATGCTATACTTGAATCCAATCATTATACGATCAATACATCTCCTATCATTAAATTTGTCTCATCTAATATAAAGTGATTCATGAGAATAGCAGGTTATCAGCTACTTGAATAAGGAAAAGGACTACAAAGGAAGATGAGAATAGATACTTACTCAAAGTCTTGGATGTCGAAATTGATTCTCTTACTTTCTTTGAGTTTAGTCTTAAAGATGTCCAAATTTCCACACCATGCCACCCTACCCATCACATCTATCATACACAATAAACAATAACAAATATAAGATCATCCTGTGTAACTTATATATATAACAGAATAAGATTACTAAGGTTATGTACTAACCAATTGTTCTAGCTTTTGCAGCCTTGTTCTCAAGGATATCAGTAAACTTCCAGAACTTGAAACCATAAGGATGGCCATTCCACCCTTCAACAGGGTTCATCAGTACAACGAAAAAAGTTGATCTTCACCTCATTAGTTGTGACAGGATATAAGTCTTTTTGCTGGCCAACACCAAATTTACGAATAACATAAACACCATCTTCTTTAAGGAGTTCTTCAAAGTTAGGAATCAAGTCGCTTCTAACACAACCTTGAATCTTTTCCCCCTGAAAAATAAGCAAATGAAGTTTAACGAAACAACTTTTTGGCAGAAAACACATACAATGAAAATACATCTTACCTTTTCGTCAATGAAGATCATATCTAGCCTATAACTTTGCCTCCATATTTTGATGATACGAACTTTCATGTTCCACATGTCTTTTGCAGAAGTAAGATCTTCAACAAAACTAAGACTCTTATCCATGTTAAAGTTTTTAAGAAGTTCAACAAAGAAAAGTGAATATGAGTGGTTTGGGAACACAGGGGGGGTTCATCAGTATCAGTATCTATATATGTACCTACACTTTGAGCGGGAAAATAATATACATATAGAGACATAGAGAGACATATATCTATATACTGAGAGCACATAAATTCAAACGAAATACTCAATTACGGAGGAGAGGGAGGTGTGTTGGGACTGATTTTGCATTAATTGAGATGTGAATACACCATACCCTTTTGACATACATATACATATACAGACATCAGTACTCGATTACGGAGGAGAGGGAGGTGTGTTGGGATTGATTTTGCATTAATTGAGATATGAGTACACCATACCCTTTTGAAAAAGGTTATTCATTTCTTGAAGAAATCCTTTGCAGGCGGCTAAGCAGAAAGAAAGAGAAAGATACAATAAATGCAATCCATCCACTCTTATATTATTTTATTATATATATCCATCCACTCTTATATTATTTTATTTTATATATTATATACCTATATATATACTTACTCCAAGTCCACTGCTTTTCCACGTGCCATAACCAAACTTCAACACTTCAATGTATACGTATTGAGTCATTTTAGTCTATATACACATAGTATATACACCATTAAAAACATACCAATTTCATCATCATATTACATCACAATCCCATGTGGCTTCCCTCTTCTTCCTCCACATCATCTTTTATGATGTAATGGCAAAAGCTCCTCTAGTAGGAGAGGGTGATATGTGTGTGTGTGTCTTTTTTGTTTTTAGAAAAAGAGGAAGCAAAGTAATAATCTTGCAAGCAAAACAACCATCTCGCTTACACTATTTATATCATGCATGCTTTCTTGTTATATCATCCATTTAATTTGTCCGATCCTTCTTAGTTCTTACCTCATCTCTCTCTCTCTCTCTCTCTCTCTCTCTCTCTCTCTCTCTCACACACACACACACACACACACACACACATTGTCCATGAACATATTGATCAACCTTGAAAGAGATCTAGAAAGGGCAGTTTTTTAGAGAGAGATTATGGATAGATTAATAATGGTCATGAACATATATATATGCATGTAAATAATAATGAATTGTTGTAAAGATGAAGGAAACAATAAACCAAGCAAAATCATTAGCAGTAGCACCAAAAACTCTCCTTTCCTCTTTAATTCTCCTCTTCATCTTTTGTCTCTTCTTTCTCTCTTTACAATTCCTCTTTAATTCTCCTCCCACTTGCCACCCTAACAACGACCTCAAGATCCGACCCGGATACACCTCCTACGACACCTACATTCATCACCAGCTTCAAAAAACCACCAACCCAAAGCTCCGAAAAATATGGACCTCAAGAGACTGGGACAGAAAGATTCTAGTTTTCACACATTTCTTTAACCATTTAAAACAAGAAAAACTACTTTCAAATTCATCAAAGTGTCTTTGTGTTGGAGCTCGCGTCGGGCAAGAAGTTGAGGCATTAAAACGGGTTGGAGTTAACAATTCGATCGGGTTGGATTTGGTTCCATACCCGCCTAATGTGATCAAAGGTGACTTTCATCATCAGCCATTTGATGACAACACTTTTGACTATGAATTTTCAAATGTGTTTGATCATGCACTTTACCCGGATAAATTTGTGGGAGAGATCCAACGGACTTTAAAGCCTGGTGGGATTTGTGTGCTACACGTGGCGCTTTCTAGACGGTCGGATAAGTACTCAGCTAATGATTTGTATAGCATTGAACCGTTGAAACAGTTGTTTAACGGGTCGGATTTGGTTCGGTCCAGAAAAGTTGACGGGTTTGGGTTGGATACTGAGGTGGTTTTTAGAAAAAGAAAAACGGGTCATCTACAAGATTGATATACATGTTTAGAATCTAATCTAATATAATATATAAGTTTTTAATTAGGTTATACAAGCAAGTCTTGATGATTACATTTCTTGTTTAGTTATGTGTATTTATATTGTTGAAAGTTAAAACCGCAATATATGGCACAAAGTATGTTTACGCGTTCCAATTTTATGTCATGATATCAAAGCATTTTGATTTAGAAGATATGATAATTATGGATTGAGATCGTCTCAGGATCTTAATCCTATAATTATAAAACCATCTCAAAACAAAAAATTTATTTCAAATAGATGTAAAAGATAACATTTAGCTTCAGGAAAAAAAAAATACAAATTAAATTATTTAAACTACTCTACAAACTTTAACTTACGTATACCACAGAGAAAAGTAGCAAAAATATATGCGAAGTAACATTAATGTATTGATTAAATAATATGATGAGGGTTTAAATCGCTAAAAGTTTCATTCATGTTTCACTAAAGATACTCGAACAAAACAAAGTTTGAGTGACTTTAGTAGAGCACCCGCATGCATAATTTATTACCGTTCGTTTAACTTCTCCGTATACATGTATATAAAAGAAATCTGGTTTTTAACTAACTAGATAGTCTGCTCCAAAATTTGAATTCGTGTTAAGTATTTGATTGGGTCGGCTATATCAACTATTGATCATTAGTTTTCGTGAACAATAGGTCAAAACAAGATACAAGCAAACATATCTCATAACAGTTCCCAACACAAAATCGGCGGGCAGGCAAAAACTTGCCTCAGATTACTCCCCAAAAAGTTATACAGCCATACCTTCCAAACCCAAGACTATCCATATTGGCACTTAAGCTGGAATGAAAATTTTAGACTGAGTTACCGCTTAACTTTTATCTTACTCATAGTTGGCTCTCAGGGACAAAGTCCACAGGCTGGCTTTCTGTATCGTCCACCTGTTGTGATGCACTAAACCTAGCTTTCTTGAATCTAGATGAACTTCTTAAAAGATCAGACATTGATTTCATCTCCGAACTCCTGTCAACATGAGCAGTAAATCAAGAATTTTGAATAAAAGCTACGAGAATGACACTAGGGAAAATAGTGCTATTTTCTTAAGATTACTGCTATACACCTTCCGTTGATATTGGTGAAAAATCCTGCAGGTGCAAGTCTGAATGTCCCTGGCCCATTTACTTATGTACAGATCAGTTTGAGTTGTGTTTCATCTCAAACGGTCAAAAAGAAAAACCCATCTAAAATGGGAATGGGTTGAACAAGTTGAAAGTCTCCCAAACGTTTAATGCATAACCTCAAAAAATCCTTTCTTTCCCCTCGAAGAGTAAAATTATTACTGTTTTGATATTATTAAATTCATATTTAATGCATTAATTATTTATGAAAAGTACAAGCAGAAACAACCTGTTTCAACTTGTAATTTACAAGAAGCAAAAAGAATGAAACTCGTAGATGACCGAACTTACCGTGAGTTCATAGAGCTCTTCCTATAAGCGTCCTTTCTTTTCACGACTGGGACAATTTTGAGACTAATGTCAGAAGCTTACAGATGAATCATTGTCAGATAAAGAATAAAAAACATATATATATAAGTTCAATTACCATTTTTCCTTGTGTCTATACTAGAAGCACTATCACTTTCCTCTGATGATGATGACCTTCTTGAAGGAGTGCGTGTACTGGAATCTGAACCTACAGTTGCATTATCATCAGCAGAACTCTCGTCACTATCATCCCCAAATATTGCTCCAGGTGTATGTAACAAACCCTTGACTGCTGGTGCACTTTCCTTGAAGGTATTAAGATGAGAATGGCCCAGAGTTGACTGCTGTTGATTGCTCTTTTTATCAGGAAAAGATCTGCCAAAACTTTCTGACATTGAGCTCAATACAGGTGATGGTCCACTGCTTCCTTTACTAGCCTGAGCAGTTTTAGTGGCCCTGATAGCATCAATCTTTATTGTCCTTTTTGGAGTTTTTACTTCATCAGTGTTACCGGTGTTTTGATCTTTTACTAAACCGTTAGAAACTTCTGAAGTCTTAGTTTTAGGGGCCCTGATGGCATCAATCTTTATTGTCCCTTTTGGAGTTTTTACTTCATCGATATTACGGGTGTTTTGATCTTTTACTACATCATTAAAAACTTCTGATGTCTTTTTCGAAGATAACAAAGCTTTGATGTTTTCTTTTCTTGAAAGAGATTTCCGAGCCTGAATGGCACTATCATTGCTGAAATCACCGTGTTCCCTGTTCTGCTTGTTATCACGTAAAACTTGTGATTGCTGTAGATCATACGAGGTTTCCACAAAAGACGGTCCTTCTATTTTCTTCTTCCGTTTCTTCTCCCTCCCCAGCAATTTAGCATCTTTCCCATCTTCCCCAATGTCAGTAGGAGCACTATTTTCTGGTTGATGACGAGGAACAAAGTAGTGCCTGAAGTCAATCTCATGAGAATTATCCTTTGGGATATCAGATGAAGGCAAAAGTTTTTCCTCAGTTGTCACAATTGCAGTATCTTCACTTCTTCCGGTAGACTTTTTGGTTTTCCTTTTCTTGCTCTTCTTTGTACCATCATCCCTCTTCTCAGTCTGCTTCTCTAAATCATCATTGATACCTCCGGCATTAACTTGAGACACGTTTTTCTTGGTTCTTGAAAGCTCGACATCATTACTCATTAGATTATTATCATTTCTAACATGATCAATATGCAAAGCATCTATTGACGTCATCTCCATATTTTCATTCCCTTCAGTTTGAGGCAATAGTTTTTCCTCATTCACAACTGCAGCACTGTCACTTCTTCCGACAGATTTTTTGGCTTTCTTTGTTTTGTTTTTCTTAGTTCCAGCATCCATCTTCTCATTCTGCTTTTCTGGGTTATCAATAACACCCTTGGCATTAACTTGACTTGCATTATTCTCAGTTCTTGGAACTTCAACATCGTTGTTCATCATAATACCATCATTTCTACCATGATCAACAGGCAAAGCATCAATATATTCCTTCTCCACACTTTCTTTCCTTCCAGAACGAGGGGAAAGTTTTTCCTCATTTGTTACAGTTGCAGCATCATTACTCATTAGAATATATTCATTTCTAACATGATCAATATGCAAAGCATCTAATGATGTCATCTCGATATTTTCATTCCCTTCAGTTTGAGGCAATAGTTTTGCCTCATTTGCCACAACCGCAACATTGTCACCTCTTCCAGCAGATTTTTTGGCTTTCTTCTTTGTTTTGTTTTTCTTAGTTTCAGCATCCATCTTCTCATTCTGCTTCTCTGAGTTATCATTAACACCCTTGGCATTAACTTGACTTGCAATATTCTCAGTTCTTGAAACTTCAACATCATTGTTCGTCATAACATCAACATTTCTACCATGATCAACAGGCAAAGCATCAATATATGCCATCTTCACACTTTCTTTCCTTTCAGAACGGGGGGAAAGTTTTTCCTCATTTGTTACAGTTGCAGCATCACTAGTATGCTTCACAATAGACTCGTCAATTCTTAAGGAAACTCTTCCAACGTCTTCTATTGTTTTTCTACCTCCTCCGGTATCTTTTGATTGCTTCTTCAAACGTTCTTCCATGCTCTCAGTTGGTTCTAAAATTTCCACCTCTTTCACAAAATTATCATCACCTGTCTTAGTGGCATACCCAAAAGAATCATCCATTAATGTTTTCTCTGAAACTTCATTCCTTTCAGCACTAGAAAAAGTATCCTTGTCATTCTTCCTTTCATCAATATTTTTCTCATCAAAGACTTGAGCAGGAACAGTTGAAGAAATATCGCCCACAAAATTATCAGCATGTTTCACTAGCAATTCATCTTTGCTTTTTACAGTAGACTTCTTGGACTTTCTCTTCTTACTTTCACCTCTTTCTTTCTTATGCTTATCAATCTCCTCAACTGCAGATTCCTGACGTGTTGGTCCTACATCTTTATGGGATGAATCCATGGCATCCTTGTTGATGTTATGAAGTTCTTTGCTGAAAGATGTAGAAGACACTCCCTTTTCAGCTGCTTTAGGTTTGGTTGAACATTCTGCAGCTTTAGAATGGCCTGTAGCAGTTAATGCAGGAGCATCAATACTTTTCTCATCAAAGACTCCAGCAGGAACAGTTGAAGAAATATCACCCACAAAATTATCAGCGTGTTTCACTAGCGATTCATCTTTGCTTTTTACAGCAGACTTCTTGGACTTTCTCTTCTTACCTTCACCTCTTTCTTTCTTACGCTTATCAATCTCATCAACTGCAGCGTCCTGTCCTGTTGATCCTACATCTTTATGGGATGAATCCATGGCATCCTTGTTGATGTTATGAAATTCTTTGCCGAAAGATGTAGAAGACACTTCCTTTTCAGCCGCTTTTGATTTGGTTGAACATTCTGCAGCTTTCGAATGGCCTGTACCAGTTACTGCAGGAGCATCAAGTTCAAAATCACTAGTCCTTACAAGTGTCCAAATTAATGTGTGCAAGTACTGTTTGATTGCTATTAAAAAACTTTGCGCCCTTAAAACATTGCTATTACTATTAATATCAATTATTGCACAAAAAATTGTTTTTTTCTTCTTTGCTCGTCTTGAAAGATGAGTCCTACCTGTGACGTGAAAGGACTCAAAATTAAGCCTAGCAAGTTACCAAGTCCTGGCATAAAATACTTTAGTTTAATTACATATATCTCTAATATATTCTTAAGCGGTTGGATGATTAATGTACTTTTCTCAAGAGTGTCTTTTATCTATATGTAAAAACATTTAACTTGATCTGGTACTCTATAGTACAAAAGCAATCGAAGTTAGTTGTGTATAAGTTAAATGTACATAGAGGTATTCCATGTACTTACTCATTGACGAAGGTATTTCATTGTCCACAGCTGCTTGTTGGAAAAGTTCAGTGTCTTTTTCCATCTGAGATATTCCAAAAGGCATCTCTTGCCGGATATTCTTTTCCACGGCCATTGCAACTTCAGGAACAGTTTCACTTGCTTCTGTGTTTTTTCGAGAATGTGTATCCTCTTGAACATCTTCTACGATGGAAGGGACAATGGTGGCAACTTGATCGGGAGCAGAATTGTTTTCACCTCGAGTATTTTCATCACCCAAATCTTCACTTTCTAAATTGGGTTCATATAAACTTTCATCTTCTACAATGGAAGGGACAATGGTGGCTACTTGATCGGAAGCAGAACTGCTTTCACCTCGAGTATTTTCATCACCCAAATCTTTACTTTCTAAATTGGGTTCATATAAACTTTCATCGATTAAGCTCACTGCCTTGTGTTTTAGCTTTCCAGTACCAGATTTTGAAACAATGTCCTCTTCTGAAGCTTTTACATTGCCTTCTAACCTTTGAGTCTTGCACCGTTTCTTCACAAATGGTCCAGATCCTGCAGCATCCTCTAGTAAACTCTTATTTTGCACATCACGTGTTCTTTTCTTGGATTTTGCCTTATTTACAGTAAGAAACTCCTCTTGCACATTGGTGTCTAACTGCTTCTCTGAACCTGGTTTTGGATTTTTCCAACCGTCATCATTAGTAGATCTATCTTCCCCAATATTCTTTGAAACATCTTTACAGGAATCACCAGAAGTAAACTTATCAGTGCTAGGAACTTTCAGATTCACAAATGGTGCAATAATGGGATGCATTGATGGTGACCCACAATCAAGAGGCAGGTTAGAAGTTCTGTCTGCATGATTATCATGTCTATCAACAGATTGGCTATTTGTTACCCAAGGCAAGGCTAGTTGATCCCCAGCTTCACATCTATCCATATGCCGAATATCACCATCTTGCTCTGGACGAGAAGCTTCTACTGTGACGAACCAATCCTTTTTGCGAGCCCCAAATGCACTCTTAACAAGCATAGAGTCTGTCAAGTGATAGAAGTTTCCTCTCCGTTTAACCTGCCACATTAAAGAAGTTGAAGAATAGACTGAAAAACAAGTTTGATACTGTTTAACAAATTACAGGGTGAAAATACCTTCAAACAACGAACATTGATATCTCCAATAGCAGGAAAGCACCGATGGTGATCCAACACTATTTTCCCTGTACACAAAAAATGCTGTCATCGTTTTAGTTAAATGTACACAAGGATGCTTACTTATATACATTCAAGACAGCCAAAACATAAATCTGATAGCATATGTTTCAGTGTGTGTATTATATTTATTGAGTTATGAGCATGTGCTAGCTCATAGTTTTAAGTTTGTGTAGGATTTTAAAGTGAAAGTCCACACAAAATCTCTATAATTCTAACATTCACTACAAATAACTTTTTACTGGTGATACCAATCCCCTTTACCCTAAATACAGATTGATATTACATATGTTGCACAACGTCCACAATTAGACCCTGTTGTAAGACTAAATCTACGATAGTGAATACGTTTGGCCTTGCCCAGAAGTTTAACTTTGTAAGATATATTAGTATCCACAAACAATTGCGTTCCAACAAGTACGTGGCAGCCTTAATAGCTTCATCAGTACCATGACCAGCATATTAACAGATAATGTACAATGATCTCCTACTCTGGTACTCCCCTGATGTTAAAACCCTATCACTACCGAACGAAATATTAACATTGTCAACTAATGAGTACTAGCTTATCATGTGGCACTAACATGATTCATTCATCTTAAATTGTCTACTACTAACACATATATGCCTCTTACATAGCACACATTATAAATTCAAATCGATATCATATTTTTAGCACACCTCCTGAAATTCTACGTAAGATCCTTTTTCAAACCTGCTCCCATTTCGAGCCAAGAGATAGATAATTAGATATATTGACACATCCCATTTGACTTCAGCTTTCTCCCAACCTCGGGGAAAAGCATAAAAAAAAAGGCTAGAATGGTTTGAGCTAGTTTTTAGCGGTTACAAAATTCAATCCATCGATATAGTCACAAACTATTTCTCATATACGTATCCACGTAGATATTAATTTTAAATAAAGCCAATCCGCAAACACCTATACACTATAACTGCAGCTCATTTCATCCAACCGATATAAAAACATTAAAGTGTTTTTAAAGGTAACCACTAAAATATATATCTTGTATCATACTTTAAAACTTGCTCTTGTATGTATGAAGCTTTTGATAATTGCCATTATACATATCAGCATGTATTGATGCCACATCAACAAACAAACAAACAAACAAAATATGGATACATACAAAAGCAAATAAATGAAAAAAAGCAAGTTTCAAAGTATGGTACATACAAATAGTATTTTGTGTGTTATGTTGAATACATTTAAAAATTCCTAATAATTTAAATAAAAATAAGCAATAAAAATCTAGAAATGATAAAATAATAATATATAATAACAATAAAAGTAGTAAATTAAAGCAAATAAACTATACGTTTAAGATCGTAAACAGTATCGGAATCGGAGACGATTGTTACGAGACGAGTGTCGAGATTTGTATCGATGAAAACGGCGTTATGTTTTGATTCATCGGCACCGGCACCGGCACCGGCACCGGCACCATGTTCGGCCATTTTTTTGAAGGTCATTGGAGAGTGAGTAGCTGAGTGTGTGTATTTAAAGTGAAATTGGAAAAAATTTCTTTTCGTTTTATTTTTTGGTAGGGTTTAAGGGGTAGGCGTGAAATTAGGGGTTTGGTTTCCCGCAAACAGAAAAGGGAATTTGGAGGAAGAAAAATAATAATATATTTACCTAAAATTTTTTACAAGAGTAACCTAAAATGTTTATAAAAAAAATTAAAAATTTAATTTTGTTAGAAAAAAGTACTAACATAATTTGAATAGTTCTTAAAAAAATAACATAATATCCAAAATAGCTTTTAAGATTTACTTTCTCATAAAACCAGTCAGTATTCAAAAACATTAACATAATATCCAAAATAGTTTTTTGAGACCAATCAGTGTGAAATAGATGTTGTTTGTAATTAATTGTATTATTTTTGTTTTTAATAATTATTTTTAATATTTTGTGTACTCTTTTGTCATAAAATGAGTAATTTTGTATTGTTGCACATTGTATTTATAGATATTTAGCAAGACTAGAGTAAAAAATAAGAGAGAGAGCGCGCTAGATATTGATAATAAAGAAGGAATCTTTAGAAGTAGGTGAAACATATTGTTGTCACCGTCTTGATTGATTCACATAGTAGAAGCTTTGATATTTGATATTGATAACAAAATAATGTTATATGTGTGTTATATAATAATAATTAATACTTTCTAATTGACCAAATTTAAAAAGTTAATGCCATGCAGCGGCATATTTGGTAGAATATGAAATTTAAAAGTTAAAAATTGACCATACTTGAACATATTTGGTAGAACTAGAAATAATATCCACGCAATGCGCGGTAGTTTATGGTTTAAGTTAAAAGGTGATGGTGTCCAGCAATCGGTTTCGTCGACCGTCGGCTCTGAATTGTCTAACACATGTATATAAAAATTGTATTTGTTGTTAATGATAAATATATATATATATATATATATATATAAATAATAGTTGTCATGTAAATCAATATATATATATATATAAAATAACATAAATATTAAATAATAAGTTAAAAATGGTAATGTTTAAAAAATTTAAAATTTAAGACACTATGTAAATGCTTTATAAGGTAGTATAGATAAAGAAATAAATAAAGGAAGCTTTATGATGACATATGATTTTTAAAAATAACTTATGTGGCACTGCCATACATTCTTTCAATCTAATTATGACATCAATTTGGATAACAAGCTCCCCAATTTAATATGTTATATTTTACTAATTTATAATTCAAAATTAATATTCGTTTTTTTTTAATGTATGTCATAAATATGAAATTTTATTGAATGTCCACAAGATCTTTTTTATGATGAAATAACACACTGAAATTTTGACACATTATGTCATCAATATGAGATTCCAATCCTTTTGAAAACTACGGTGTCTTTCTGGATGACGTTGTTACTTTGTTATTTTTACCATCCGTATGTGTTTCAATGTGTCTCCACAACTACACAACTTTTGTTCCCGTTTAGCTTCGTTTTGACATAATAATTGATCACAACTTTTCAACTCATTTAATGCTATTTTTATACATTTTAATACGACAACATATTTTAAAGTTTCCAGATATCACTTGGGTTGATTGGCTGGTAGTATTAATATTATAGATATCAAATTATCAATTGAATTTCCCCAATACACCCCTCACTGTTCTCTCTAACAGTGTTCCAATTTTCCCATCCAAATCATCTTCCCTCTTCTATAAATCTTTCATCAAACCTGTCCCCTCCCACTTATCTTCGTCTGAATTAAACACTAAAAATGAGAGTCTAGCTGAAAATAAATAATAGTAAGGAAAACAACCCTATGTGTCATGATCCGGTTTTAAAAACATAGATTACTATAGAGTCAAGGTCAAGTTCTCTACAACATATGTTTTTTATTTATATTTTTGGTTATTCAGGGAATATGAATAACCAGAAGTACCATTTTATCACATGTATTTCTAAAGATGATTAGAATCTGGTAATTTATTGTATAGTCTATTTAACAGTTAGTAACGAACGTGTTATCAGCCATCTTAAAGATATAGTAGTTCTAGATACGATGGCTGATCCTACTGAGAATAAAGCCAAAATCTCGCTAAAGGTAATGGTGCACAAAGAGAAAAAGAAAGTGATATTTGCGGAAGCTGGCAGCGATTTTGTTGACATTCTTTT
>JAOXNX010000001.1:22864644-22878553 GCA_028566075.1 Solidago caesia | reverse complement strand
TGGGAAAGTTTGGGGAAGATTGGTGAAAGTAGCGCCAGTGTTCTAGTGAAATTTGGGGAAGTTTGGGGTGAAATGAGGTGGAGAATTTTTATTGGATAATAAATTTGATGAGTTATGGTGGGTTGGGGAGTACTTCCTCCACCCTAAGTAAGTAGCTAGTACAACTGTACAAATACAAAACATGCCTTGAATTTGGGCTGTCGGCATTAGAAATAGTGATAATGGGCCTCATTAAACATAATTGTATAAGTGCAAAGTGTTTCTGGATCAGATTCAGATATAGTAAAATTGGGCTTTTTAGCGTATGCTTAGTTATTACCTATCATAGCTGAATATGGATCATCAGGCTTAGGCCCAGCCACATTGAAAAAGGTAGAAATAAGTTTTAGGGTTTAATCACTAACGTATTTTTTTTCTTTGTACATGGTTGCACGTTAAACCTTTTTTATTGATGTAGATACCCCACAAACTTTTTCATGCAGTACATGGTTGCATGTTAAACTTTTTAATTAATGCATATGCCCTACAAACTTCTAATGTTTGTACATGGTTGCGCGTATGAACCATGTACAAATATTGGTTAAGCACATATGAATCATGTACAACTATTGGTCAATCACGTATAAACCATGTACAAATATTAAAAGTTTGTGAGGCATACACATCAATAAAAAAATTTAGTGACAACCATGTATCGAAGTTTATGGGGGATGTACACCAATAAAATAAATTTAACGTGCAACCATGTACAAAAGAAAAGGGTTGGTGATCCATTGATTAAATCCTAAGTTTTATCTTAATCATCCTTTATATCAACAAGGTAAACTTTGCCCGTGCCTCGTGGAGACCTGAGATAAATTTTATTCAGAATATATTAAAATACTGTTAAAATGGGGGGATGGTTAAAAAGAATAACTAATTAAATTTAAAGGCCGAAAAATAAAAACCATTTAAGGTTAAGGTATAAAAAAGAAAATCGAAATTAAAAAATGTGTATTTTAATATGCAGTATCGTATTTGATACTGTTAAAAAGACAGATAAATAAAATAAAAAATATAAAAATTAATATGAAATATCGTATTTGACATTTTAACAAATATGGATAAATAATGTAAAACCAGAAATCGTATCCGCACAGTGTGTGACGATAGATGACTTATTAATTTTTAAAATATTCGTAAATTTCAATTAGAAAATCTGATGCAGAACCATCCAGATATTAGTTCCTTTACTTTTGAGTCTTTAGTTTCTTAATGTATTTAATTTAGTTTTCTAAACGATACGGTTCCTTGTCATGAATTCCAACTATAAATGGGACCTAGACTTTCTTGCTAATCAGATTATGGAATATATGAAAAGTCACTCTTTTCCTATCCACAAGTATGTGTGTTAGTGTGTGAATTTTACCCTGATTATAAGTATTGATTATCAGTTATAATAAAAATCCTATTATATTTATTGTTACCGTAAGTATGTATTTGATCTTTATTTTACACATCATTATCTAATTCAATCTATCAATATACTAAAACAGGATTGATGTTTTGATTGATCGACATATGACGTTTTATTTAAACAAATGTGTCATTTTTTAGTCAATCTAAATTAATCATATTTTTAAGTTATCTAATATATAATTAAAAAAATATATTTTATTAAATACTATTTTTAAGTTGCCTTAGATAATAAATTTTTATATATCTATCGATATAAGACAAAGATTTTTGTAAGGCATGTAATACTTAATCATAAATAAAATTCTGTTGTCTATATTCTAAAAGACTGACACGGATTATCATCATTATTTTATTTATTTTATCATATTTATGTAAAATAATATTATAAACTTAAACTACATCTACTAATACAATTAGCACAATTTTATTATCAATTTTAAGTACACGACAATCTCTAACTAGCTTAATAATACCTGAACATTTAATTTATGTTGTTGGTAACTGAAAATGTAAAATAAATTCTCAATTGATATATTAAATATTATTTTAAGGTAAAACTAGTTAAATTTTATTTAAAACTTAAAGTGCAAAAAGATTTAATCGTTAAAGTGACATCATTTAATTCTAATTTACATGGTAGCTATATACCATGTTTAGTTTATCTATACTACTTTATAAAAATTCTAACCCCTTTTATTTTTGGAAAGTGTTAAAAAAAAAGATATGCGAAATGACTCAATTGCCCTTAATGAATCCCCTTTTTGGAAGTAGTTATAAGAAATTACCCAATTTGCCTTAATGAACTAATTTACACCTTAAACCCTTATCTTCTTATTTACACTTAACCCTTATCTTCTAAAATATCTCCACTGTCACATTTTACATCAACTTACACCACTCGACACCGCTACCAATAGTCCCCGCCATCACCACCAATCACCGCCACCACCACACCGCCGTCGCCGTCACCGCCGCCGCATTGCGCCGGTACCATGCTAGTCTGAATTTAAAGTTTCTATTTCCCAATAATCTGAACATAAAAAAATACTTAAATTTTGGTTGATACGCAAACAAATAACCTTGATATTTTTTTAGTCCTTGATTGACAGGTCTTTAGCTTCTGAACATTTGCATAGTAACATCAAACTATTCCACCATGATTTTTCTTTTCTTTTTCCTTTTACCCCGTCAAGGCGTCAAACAAGTTAATTTGGATGACATGTCAATGAAACAAGTTACTTATGCATTTCCTTTTGTAAACATCTTAGAGATTTTTATTTCTAAAAAGTTTAAAGTTCGAATCATACTAGATACAACATAAACAAGTTAAACTGTTACTTCTCTTATATGAATTACATAAGGTTGCCTAATGATTAACATCTTGAGATCTTTATTTACAAAAAGTTTCAAATTCGAATCATACTAGATACAATTCTTGGAGGTGGCCAGGAAAGAGTTCAGAAAAAGTCACATACATGTAAGTCAAAAAACTCACCCTCCCGGATAACCTGAATAGATGAAATCTCTTACCCATTTACAACTCTACTTGTCTATTTCAAAACTGCATAATATAGGGAAGTCAGACACATTTACAACAAAAATTATAGTATCAATCCAGATAAAACCTTGAAAAAGAGAGATTATCACACACAATCTTCTCATAAAATGCATGTTTACTTAAAAGACTTGCAGTATAGTTGGTCATAATATATATTATAACAACATACCAGTTAAGCTCACCATTGGTCTTACATACCATTCGTTCAGCATAATATCGCTATAAATAAGAATAAAAATAACTGTCGGGGTCCAAGCACAACGATATACAAGGATAAAACTTCTTAGCCAACCAGACACCGGCAATAGTTTAATGATTTATCATTATCAAACATTCTCCATAATCATGGAGGCTTATGTTTATGGATTCTCTGAATCCCCTAAAATCTGATAGCAGAGAATCAAAAGAACACGATAACTATTAGTTTGTACATCTGCATAAATTCATCATATAAAAAAAATCAGAAAAAAAAAAAACGATGTCAAACATTAGAACTACTCATCTATGGTACACCTTGTCATGGTCACAAAATTGTGCCAAGAAGCCATAAGTGCAACACAAGCCAATAAGCTATAAGGCCAAGGCGTGCTCTTGGTTGACGCATTAAAGCTTGACCACCAGATACCCTGTACAAACACGAGGAGTAGAGCAATTAGGAACCAATCAGAGGTGGCAATTTCAACCCATTTACTTATCAGTGGGTCGATTTGGGTCGTGTTGATCTCAAACGAGTCAGATAAGAAAAGGGGAATGCTCAAAGTCAAACAAGTTGAAAGAAGCCCAAAATCTAATTCGATTCAAATATTAGGATTATTATTATTATATTATAACTAATAATGCATAATGAAATTATCAAAGATAAGGATGATTAGTTTTATATTATAACTAGTAATGCATAATAAATTTATCAACCAAGTTTTTAAAATGGATAATAGGTGTTGGCGGGTCCTGATCCGAACCGGCCCATTTCGATCTTCACTAAACAATACTGTTTCAACCGCAACCTATTTTGACCAGTTAACCAACCCACCAATCTTGCCACGTCTAATAGCACAGCTGCTAAAACTTTTTTATCGGTCCCTTTGTTTCATTAACATCACACGTCTCTTTTTGGTAACTTCTTAATCTAGAATGTTAGTTCCCCTTATAACACCGTTGGGCAAAGAGATGATGAACTTGATTCGGCATGCAAGATTTTATTCCTTTTTTGTTTATAATTTATGGCATTTGGTTGCCAGTAAAAAATCGAGACTAATTACTTTGTTTAAACGAATCATTAACTTCTAGCTAGTCCTTTCTGTCCAAAAATACTTCTAACGAGTTTCTGGATGTGCACTTCAGAAGTGATTATTTTATATGAAATAATGAGAATCATATAAGAAGCTTTAATAATACAAGTTGCATGAGATAACGTAGGATGTGTTTCTACTGTTTAACATTCTAATAATAAGATATAATCAAATGTTTGTATGCTTGACAACTTTTGTTTAGGAAATTAACACATAAAATGACCATGATTGATATTTTGTAAAAAAATGAGAGATATATGGCAAAATTAATTTATCCAAACATGAAGATCAATCAGTTAAAGCATTTACCATATTCCATCAAGTCGATCTGCAATCATCTTCCCTTGGACTGGCACAAGACCCGAAGTGTGGAGTGACTTGAATATATGACCTGGAATCATAAAAATTCAATATAACTTTCCCGTATATATCGATTGAACACAGAATGACGGCAGAAACTATTTTTGGAGCCAAACCTTTATCTTCAACAGTTTCAGCTTTATCAAGCAAACGCTCGGACTCCGATTCAATGGTAATTGCAAGCTGGTCATTTGATCCCTTCCGTAAAGATCTCATTTGGGCAGCAGATGGCACCAAAGGCAATCCAACTTTCCCAACCGGAACCTGCAAAGAAATCATAAAAAAATTAAAATAATACATGTGAAAACAATAAACATGCAGCATTAATATGTATTATGGTCGTTTCCTTCCACCTCGAATGACCAAACAAAAATATGGATAAAAGTTTAGGCAAGTTTCAGTTATTTCTGTAAGGTAAATCTTTTCAGTAGTGATAATAATGCCTACAAGTGGCATAATGAATGGGCTGGTTGGGTTGGGTAACACGTCAACTTTGTATAGGTTGAAAGGTGCCGGGTTGACCCAAAAAAGGAATTCCCAAAACTTCAAATTTTTAAAAAAATAACTTACGTGACATTAATGGTTACAAATTTTATATTGTTTGCAGCCTGATCCAACTTTTAAATAGAATGATTTAGAAAGTTTTATGCCTTAAAATACCCTAAGACTTTTGACATGTTTGACCCATGCGACCCATTTACTTTTTATCTAACTTTTTTTTTAATTTTATCTGTTCAGAAATATAATAGCCAAAATCAATCATTCATAAGCAAATGGTCGAAATTTCCATATCTAAAAATGCCACATTAGATGAGCACGGGAACAATGAGATCTAGAAAACTATAAAAGCAATAGTAACACATGCCTGGTCGTCAATTTCTGATATCTCGGACCCAGCAGGCAAAGAAGGTCCTTCAAAGACACTTCGTTCGTGTATTGTGTCGGCTCCACCTGTTCTTTTCTGAATAAAATCTTCAAGTGACTTAACCTTACTTGATAATTCATCTGCCATTTTCTGGGTCTCTACTAATTTGAATATTGAATTTTCACGATCCAAAATAATTCCTTGAACGAGCCTTTCGAGTACTGGGAGCAGGCCTGCCACATCAGAAGGTTTCTTGACTCCAACAGATTCATCACCTCCCAACGTTTGAATAATGTTTTGCAACCCATCTTTATATTCCCTCTTCAGATGATCAACTTCAAGGGATTGTTTTGAAAGGGTTTTCCGTAGGTCTTCTTTGGCACGAGTCAACAAAGTCAACTGGTCTAGCAATTCATTTACATTATCGACTATATAGAAGAGCTTTTCGACCGAGTCCGAATGTTCTGATTGTATATCCCCCTCCACGAGGTTCGGGAACGGGATTGTAATCCCATCTATTTTATCAAACAACGCTTTCATCTGTGAAGCTGATAAAAGGGCATTCTTGGTGTCTTCCTCTGAAAAACAATGAAAAAATATTAAGATCGGTGTGACATATAGTATATAATTAAAGATGACAATTTTGATCCATTAACTTATTAATGGGTCAATTTAGATTGTGTTTTATCTCAAATGAAACAAAACAAAAAATTTCGCTAAAAAGAAACTAGTTGAGCAGGTTAAAAGTCAGCGTATCCTATTTTTAATGCATACAACCTCTTAAATCACTTTATTCGATTTAGATTATTGTTGTAATGAAAAAAAAATAACAAAAAGGAAAGTGTTTGTGGACCAATACAACCGGACCAATTTCGGCCTGTCCAAACAAATGACCTGTTTCAACATGAACCACTTTGTCCCGATACCCATCCCACTCGACCTGCATATCTTGCCACTAATCTTTTTTTTTTTTTGAACGGCATCTTGCCACTAATCATAATCCGTGGTATGAATATACAGTGTAACCATCATAGAAACAAAAGGTTACCATAATCTTTAACAGAACTTTGAGAAGATAAATGCCGTTTGATTTCATTCAATTCGGAGCTCATTTCATTACACATGCTTCCCGAAGCTTCTAATTCAGTCTCCAGTTCAAAAACTCTTCTTTGGGATGCATCATTTTCTTCTTCAACTTTCTCACACATTGACCTGGTTTTTTGTAATTCACCCTGTAATTCTTCAATTACTTCTTTGGATTTGTCATGCATTAAAGTCACCTTATCAAACTCAGCCTGTAACTGTTCAATTGTGATGGACAGGTTCTCTTTCACACTAACATGTTGTTCTATAAGCCTTTGAACATTTCTAGAAGCAAAGTACAACTCATTAGCAGCAACCTTAACATCTGCTACCGCCACTTCTTCAACTAATCTAGGATTTGATTTCTCCAGCTCAATAGTGGGATCAGTTTGCAGAATATTATTTTCCAGATACAATTTCAAATCTTTTGTGACATCAGCACACACAGATACTAGAACTTTAATGTCATGTTCCAGCATTACAACTCTAGTATCCTGTATTTGTTTGTCCATCTGCATATTTTGCGCATCTTGCTGCAAAGTTTTTGTTTGCTGAACCACAAATGGCAGAGTATGCTTTATTGCATCTAGCTTTTTCAACAAAGATGCAATTATGTCATCAAGGAGTCTTGAGAAACTGCCAAATTGATCAACGAGAATTTGGTTTTTAGCATTCAAGTTATCCAAAGTTTGTCCAGCATATGAAACAATACCCTCAGTATCTTCTGCATTAAAGTCGACATCGATCAGCCCAGTGTACCAATCATTGTTAAAGTCGGCCGGGAGGGACGTTGGTGAAAGAAAAGTTTCCTGTAAATTGTAAAATGAATTCAAATAATGCAAATCTAAGATGATTTTGTTGGTATATAAGTTATGAAAGGATTGGGATCCTCTCATGTTGAAGCCAACATGGAATGTCATCTTCCCTTGCATACAAAAGAGTGAGCCAATTATGTTTTCTTTTAAATGCGCATCCTTAATGTGAAAGAACATGATCTCTCATGTCGATTTCAACATGAGAGGATCCCATTTATGAAAACCCCACGAGAAATGGCTAAATATGCATATGAAAAATACACGTATCAACAATACAGATACCTACAGATGTAGTTAAGGTATTCTTATAGAAAGTAAAATTGTGGACTATTTCTGATTAAATCCTTCAATTGCCAATCAAAGTAAGTTATGATAACACAGCAAAAACAAAAACTCGGTACTCCTTGTCGCCGAAAACCACAATACTTTTTGTTAGATGAAAACTAAATAACATTGGTATGCTTATTTACTTCAAGATAACAAAGTATATAGCAACAAACCCACTATAATTGGCCCACTTTGAAAAATAGCAGAAGGCCTGATGCGACAAAAGATGAAAAGAACTGGTTTGGTTATTTAATTACTGCAATGCATGTTGGCAGTTAGCTTGATATGTTAAACTTTAATATATAAATAGAATGTTTAATCATAGATGATGAGAAAATAAATATATATGAGTTGGGACTTATCGTACGGAATGCCTAATTGCCTATAACAAGATGTGGCAGAATGAACAGGCTAACAGGTTGGGTAATGGTCAAAACCGATATTTTTAGTGATGTGTGATCATATTATAATTACAAAAAATTATGATAATTTTGATAAAGTGATTTATGAGGTTTTCATGCACTTGAATAAAACATAACCCACTTTGACCCGTATATAGGTAAATGGGTTGAACTGGCCACTTCCAGCCATAACAAACAGATACTCTAACAAAGAGAAGAAGAAAGGATTAGCTAATTATTTTACCTCTATGGCAGCAGGATCTTGCAGCTGCTTTGAATCAAAATTATCCTTCATATCTTTTAAAAGGCAGTCTATTTCTTCTAAGCTTTTGATTTTTTTCTCAAAACTTTGTTTGAACAAGAAGAGTAAAGATTCATCTTTCAAAATCACTTGAAGGTTTCCAAAAAAACCGGACAGCTCCGGAAACGATTTAGCATGCTTGGCTGCTAACTCTTGCCTACATGTACTCAGCTCGTTTTTGAGGGTTGAGATCTCATGTTCAGCTTCTTCTCTGAGGTTCTTTATCTCACTCTCTAGTACTGTTCTACTATCTACCGCCTTCTCGTTTTCCTGTGAAAACTGAGAAGCATTCATCTTTAATACAGACATTGCATCTTCGAGGGACTTTATAGTCTCTCTAGCATCAGCCAGATTACTTATATTAGAAGAAACTTCCTCCTTTACTTTCTGTACCTCCATTTGAGCCTCTTCTCTTTCACTCATGAGCCTAGATATGTTATTTTCTGCGAGTGACACTGCCTCTTGAAACTTGCTTGTTTGAGAAGCAGCTTCTTCTGTTGCTTTATGCAATTCATCTTCAAGATGACACCTGGCGATCTCAAGTTCTGTCTTTTCTTCATTTAGTTGACTGATAAATTTCTCTGAACTTGCAAGTTTATCTTCCAGAGATTTCAATGTTTTCAGGGATTCTACCAACTTGTTGTTCAATGTATTAACCTCCTCTTTTATAATTTCAACTTCTTGCTCAGCATGATTCTTTGAACTTTCTAATTCTTGTTTTTCTTGAGTTAATTCAGAAACATTTTTCTCCAAAACTGATAATGAATCTTCAAGGGATTTTATGGTGGTCAGAGCATCAGTCAACTTGTTGACAAGCAGAGCAGCTTCATCTTTTAAATCTCCAAGCTCTTGCTCTGCTTGACCCTTGGCAACTTGGCATTCACTTAAATACGCTGCAAACCACTTCACCTTATCAACGGGATCATCTATATCTACCTGAAAATCAATATTACTACCGTCAATTGTCTCAATTATTTCCTGTAATATCATATTGCTCTGAGCTAAATACTGCCCAATTTGATCCCTTTCAGATTCCAATTTTGCAATCTGATCCCTGCAGTCACCCAATGCTGATTCTTGCTTCTGAAAGTCGACCATTAATGCCTCCATCTGAGAGTTCTTTTCAGCCATTTGTTGTTTCGTGTTCTCACGTTCTTGAACAAGCCCCTTTCCTTTCTTAACTGCCATAGACAACTTCTCTCTCAACAAGGAAGCTTTCTCCTCAGATCGTTGAAGATTTATCTGTGAAGAGTTCCTCTCATCTTTTAATACACGAAGTTCTTCAGAAACCTTTGATTGCTTATCCATCTCGGAATCAAGAATTTGCTCATAGAGCTTAGATTCCAGATCCCTTACATACATTTGAGTTTGAATCTTTTCAAGAACTTCTTTGTCCATGGGCGATGATTCAGTAGAATCCTCCAGACCTTGTTCATATTTGCATGTCATTTCTTCTAATTCTTCTTTAAGATGGTACTTCTCTTGTGTTTCTGCTAAAAGTGATGCAGTTAAACGATCAATCTGAATACCGGCATCCTCTTTAATTGCATTATTTTCATCTTGCAGCTTAATATAATGATCTTTTGCAAGATTATATGATTCCAAAAGCCAGCTAACTCGAGATTCCAAGTTGGGAAATTGTGTGGCATCTGGTAACCCTTGAGAAATAATCTCCGTACATTGTTCAAGGACCATGTCCCTTTGCGAGAGGGCTTCTTGCAGCGAGTTAGCCAAAATTTGAGTCTGACTCAACTCTCCGCTCCTCAACTCAGCAGCCTCCAGGGCAGTTGACTTATCTTGTAATTCAATTAAACATCTTTCTAGTTCACGGGTTTTCTCAGCAACAGATTGCTTCAATGTGTCACGCTGCTGAACCAGTCCCTTCCCTTTTGTCACAGCCATGCTAAGCTTTTCTTTGGTATTACCATACCTTGTTTTCTCCTGTTCAACTTCCCCTTTTAGTTTCCCGATTTCTGCATTTAGCAGCTCAATTGTTTCTTTGTTTTTGTCAACTTGTTCCATCAGCTGTCCATGCTGATGCTCTAAATGGGTATATTTGTCATTCAGCTCAAATTCTTTCCTTTTTAACCCAACTAACTCCTCCCGTACAGAGAGAAAAACCGTCTCCATACCATTTTGCATATCGAAACCCGAATTTACCTCTGCCAAACAGTGACCGAGCATTTGAACTTCAGAAAGAAAGTAATTGTACTTCTCGAGTAAAAAGAAGGTACTGTTTTCAAGATAAGATATCTTCCCACTAACAGAGGTATCAGGCAACTCTGCCTCACCAAAGGTAATTGCAAGAGAAGATAAAATCCTATCTGTAGTGGACACGACAGATAACATTTCGTCAGAGTTGAGCTTTACGTCATCCTGTGATGCTGACTGTTCATTAACCCTCATCATAAGATCTTCAATCTCTTTATCTTTCATATGTAGGGTGGCATAGAGTTCACTAATTGTATTCTCAGCCCGTGACCGCTCGTTCAGAGAAAGCTCAATAAACTTAGAACACTCGTTAACAATCTCACGGATGGGTAAAATGGACTTGTTGCCATCCTCTTCTGTTTCGGATGTAAGCTGATCGCCAGGAAAACCACCATCATTTCTATCAGTTAGTGATTGTTGCTTGCTTAGAGCCTTGATTTGATGATGAAGATTGCTAACTTCTTTCAGCAGCACTTTTCTTTCCTCCTGTAAAGAAAGCTTAATTAGAACAACTAAAACATACTTATGGTAAAATAAAATAAAATGTGATAGCCAACCTCGTAGTCCTGTGGGGCGATTTCTTTCTCACTTTCAGACACCTTTTGTTGAATATCTTCTGTATTATCTCCAAAAGGCTGTTGGTGTGACCTACTTCTAACACTAGGGGACCTGGATTCACTAGAAACCAAGTCATCTGGACAATCCACAAACTCATCGTGTCCGGCATCTTCATGAGTCCTCACATCAGGTAGCTCATTTTGTACAACATCTACCCCTGTCACCACTACCCCATCGTCCTGCTCAAGATGCTCATCCTGGAGATAACTTACTAATTTTAGCTTATCAACATATATAGCATAGATGTACAACCAATAAAACAGATGAAAAGTATGTCACAAATCACAACCCGCCAAGCTCAAGCTTATCTCAAAAATCTAGAAAATTCTACACAAAGTCAAGACCCTTCAAGAGAAACCAAGACCTTCCAAGAAGATGGTCGAAGGATATTCAAGGCAGCATCTCATAATTCTACATGTGAAATGTTCCTTTTAAAGTTTTAAGTATCTACAGAAAAATTTCTAAAGGATAGTTTATAGCCATTAGATCTTTAGATTAGATTGATCACAGCCTCCGCTATATAAACAGAGAGGCCTTACTTACCCAAACCATCCTATACTTGGGCAAACATTTTGCCTTGTAAACCATATACACCTTTCCTATTTAGTTCTTTGTGTTCTACATGTATTGCTCTTTCTTTGCCTTGGTTGCAAGAACAGTTTCAATTATGCCAACTTAGTTATCAAAACTAAGTGTCACACAAAACTTATAGAGACAAGTAAACGGGTAAACGGAGAGGGAACCCTGTTCGAGGCTTCTAGCTACATGGGGAATGTCAGGCACTCGGGCAATTAGCTCTGATGTACATGGCCTAAACGGTATGCCGATGGCTGTTTTCTTTTTCCTTGGCCAATCCAAGTCCATAGCAAAAAAGATGTGCATAAAAACTTGGCAACAAATAATTCAAGGGATCATGTCATAACGTAAAGATTCTAGTAAACAGGGAGCTAACAGCAAAAATGGTAAGGTGAATTGGATTTGGATGCCGACACATGTCCTGATCCACCATCTTACACTTTGATGTACCATTTCATACAAAACAACTCATCGGTTTTTAGTACAACGAAGTGTAAAAGGTAGCGCATCAGGAGTTCGGGACACATGTTAGCACCTTTCAGAAACCATTCTACTTTATCTTGTCAACCATATTTACTAAACCACAAACATAAAACCATACATTTCAACCACTTCTAACAAGTCTTAACGCGTTTGTCCAATATCACCATTAAAAACCTTTCCATTTATTTCAAACTAGTCCGTGTTTTTATATTACCCTAAGCATTCATTCAATGAATAACCGATCCATTACCAACCCCCACCTACGAGTCCCACGGCCAACATGAGACAAGGTAAATCACGTAACACTATGATTAAATAGACACGGGGCCGACATTTGAACCCCTAGCCTCCGTTTTTTTGCTACATGTCCCTCACCAGTAATCTAGCACCTTGAACACTACCTAAGTATTCAATACTAAACTAATATACATATTGTAATTACTTTAGTAAAAACAATGAATATATAGATACAAAAAACATGTAAGTAAAGAAATCATCACCTGATTAATAACTGATTCAATATGAACAAATTCATTTTCACCACCACCACCGGCTGTTGGACTCCCCTCACTTACCTCCATTTCCTCTTTTTCCTCTTCCATTTCTATATCATAAATACGTACATATAATAATTATTATTTATATTTAAACACAATTAGATCTATAAAAACCTGAATCTAATATTTCTCAAATTAATTAATTAAGAAAATAATTAGGTTGGATTATGATAAGTAGCTTTAGATTTAAGAAACAATGCGACTATTGTTGAATTTGATTTGAAGCATAAATATAAATATATTATTGATTGATTGATGTTATAATTATAATATAATTAAAAATGGTAAGATTTGGGGTTTTTTTGATTTGATATGATATTGGAGATGTTTAACGTTTTTTCCTTTATATGCAGTTTGTGTGTGTGTGACACGTGATATTTACCCGCAAAAGTTAAAAATAAATAAAAACTCTCATTGTAAAACTGGTAAGGTTGTTGAAATATATGTAGATTTTCTATCATATTATTTATTTGGATTTTGCTAATGAGCTTTAGAGCTGAATAACATACCTTCAATATAAAAAAAACTCACTCTTTAATTTTATAATATAAAATATAACTTTTTGATACACATTAATGACATCCCATAAAACAATCAAGTAAAATCCTATTTAAGGGTAAATTACATTTTTCGTCCCTGAACTTTACCCGTTTTTCACTTTCAGAACCTAAAGTCAAAAAATAGCAAATTAAATCCTAAAGTTGGCAGAATTTTGCAATCGAAGGACAATCGATAACTCTGTTACCCAAGCCGCCGTTAACCTCCCCACGTGAGATACACGTGGGGGTATTTTCGTCCAAAAGACACTCTCTTCTCATTTATATACATTATTAATGATACCGAAGTCACATTTTCATCCTTCAACTCCACCCCAACCCTACCTAACACACATTTCACTCTCATCAATGGCGGAGCAAGATCGAGCTAAGCTTTCCCGCGCAAAAAGTGTAGTTAGAAATGAGGAAAAAGGTACGTTAATGGTGTTGTGATCATTTCTCTGTCACTAA
>JAOXNX010000001.1:22811692-22822761 GCA_028566075.1 Solidago caesia | reverse complement strand
TGCACTCTCAAAGATGGCATCATGCATATAAACAACAAAGATGTATTATTCAACAAGGTTTGTTTTATTTATATATAGTTTTTACATGAACTTCTCTAAGATCAATTTGTTGTGGTTATGTTTTTTGTCTAACTGGTGAGTCGGGTAATAACAGAATAGCTATACATGAATTGGGTCAAAATGGTCAGCTTGTGGAGAGTGGCTCACATAGTGTATTAACAATGCATAAAACCTCTTGAATCATATTAACCAACTAAGTTATATTATTATCAAAGTAATTTTGGCCCATTTACTTATAAATTGGTAAATTTATCAAGAAGAAGGCTGGTGGTACCCTGATGAAACTCCAAGTTCAAATGTAGGGACTTCAAGGCAATTACCGCAGATGCGCACTCATACTCAACCACAGATGCAAAGTGATACAGGAATTCAACTGAAAGCCTCTCGAAACGTAAGGTGGCAGATGTGTATCATTGGTTCATATAACGAGTCTATCTCGCACATCTAGGTTTATTTTAGCGTGGAGTGCTATATCACTATAAGGGCAGCAAAATGGGCGGGTCCTAGGTTTGGGCAACGTGTGACAGGCTCATGTCAAAATGGGTAATCTTTGGTACGGTCATGTTGGGTTGACCTGAAGCACTTTATCCCATATATGTTTAGTATTATTGTGTCAACCCATTTAAAAGTGCATGAGTCAAAGTTGCCACAACCAGTCACTATCATGGCCTATGCAATAAATGTATATGTAATTTGGTTGTTATAGCAAGGAAGTCTACAAGGAAATCCCGGAACACATTAAATAAAGTTTATGAGATGTATGATATGGGTTTGGGTTGCATGACAGGTTTCAATGGGGATGGCAGCAAAAGCAAAGGTTCTACTTCGGGAGCTGAAAAATGTGAAGGCAGATCTTGCTTTCGCAAAGGAGCGTTGTGCTCAGAAGAGGAAAATAAAATCCTTAGGGAGAATGGAGGAGAAGAAGGGGATCGCCCTGAAGATGATGATATGGTATGTCAACAAATCTTATTCCTCTGTAGAGGCAACAGTTTTGACCCATTATTCCTTTAGATATGTATGTAACAAACTGATTTTGGGTGGTTTGTTATTTTTGTAATATTCAAAAAGTTTTGTCATTTTGCAAGCTTGGTCAATGCACAGTTCCTAAAGAGATGGAATTATGGTCATCTGGCCAATAAATTGGGTTCCGAGTATTTGGCAAAACACATGTCGCAGGTATACAATTTGTTTTTTGACGTTTTACTTTTGTGACATTTAGTGTATATTTGATATTTTGGAGTGTCATTTCTTTTTACAGCTCCTCCTATTGGCATGTGTGAATACCGCCAAGAAGGACCGGTGAGCTCCTTTCAAGTCTCTTTTTATGATGGGTGCTAATTAAAGTACGCATTTGACTGATAAATTCAGTTGTCTCTTTTCTGCTAGCTTGCCCAATGGTACATAAAGAAAACATTTAATTATTCATTTCGTCACTGACTTGGATATGCAATTTTGCTGTATCTGTTTAATAAAACCAGTATTCAATTTCTTTTTTCACACTTGACAGACGAAGTAGCCAGTGGAACTCTTGTGGAACACTGATGGGATTTTGTATCAAAGATTTAAAGGTAGTCAATACTCAAAACCTTATCATCTCTATATACCATGTGCTAAGTGGTGTGAAATGTAATTGGCATTTCTT
This sequence comes from Solidago caesia, assembly GCA_028566075.1. Taxonomy (NCBI): domain Eukaryota; kingdom Viridiplantae; phylum Streptophyta; class Magnoliopsida; order Asterales; family Asteraceae; genus Solidago; species Solidago caesia. Next base: position 22,821,059 of record JAOXNX010000001.1, on the reverse strand, counting down.
TTGATTGCATGCTTGCGTGGAAATATTATGCACATTGAACAATCAATTTTGTTGTCAAGTACTTTATATATACAATGATTTTCTTTAAAACTGCTAGGTGCCTTCCATGAGGAAGAGTTCACCGAATCTTTGGTTTAAATGAGATCAGATGAATTGGATTATCATGATTTTATGTTGTCTTTAATGTCCAAAAAAATCACCCCTTCCACACCCAAAGCCCCCTGAATATTATGGTAACCTTGCAAAAAAATCTCCCCTTCCACACCCAAAGCCCCCCATGAATTTTATGATAACCTTGCAAAAAAATCTCCCCTTCCACACCCAAAGCCCCCCCTGAATTTTGTGGTAAACGTCCAAATAATACATGTATCCCCTCAATTAACAACATCCCTTTCATTACAATTATTTGGTTCTCAATTTGTAAGCTCTTTTTTTTTTTGTCATAATATCATTGTTGATCATTATATTATCTACGTGATCTATATGCATCTTATTGAAGGAAATAACAAGGTAAGTACGTAGTTTTAGTGTCTTTTAATTTCGTGTATTTAATTGATAAAAAGCTCGACATAAAAAAAGGATTAGTCGAGTTTTTGTAAGCATGAAAGATTGAATCTTTTTTCGGTTTTGATTTTGGGTTCTTTTGGTTTTTTGTTACTTGAATCTTTAATGTGTTGTGATTTACAGAAGGAAACGAGGATGCAAGGTATGTTTGGGCAGAGTTTTGATCGAATCGGGTTACTGGTCAATGATATGATAATGTAAAATGTTGATGCAAAATCCATACTTTGGTTCGGGTTTATGTCACTTTGTTTCTTATCTTCCTGTTTTACATTACGTGATGGGATTGACGATGTTTCAGATCATTCACATGATATAATGTATATATACAATGTTTTTTCTTTAATGCTTCTAAACATATTTGATACGACTTATCTGTATAAATGACATATATGCTTACATGCTTTTATTCCATTATCTGTATAAATATCACATTCAACATAAGCATGGGATAAAATGGTATCTATCTGTGTATTGTGAAACGAATGCATATAACATGTATGTGTTTTCCAGTATCTAATGTCAATCCGTGTAGTCACACGGGTCCTCCATCTAGTATTCCCTTATAATAATAATCCAAGTGTGTTGAATCTCTTAATTTTTAGATATGTGAAATTCTTTTTTTACCCCTACCTACTAGGTTAACTAATGTTTTTGTTTTTTGGTAAGTAATAAATAAATTAGAATGGAAAATTACTAATATACCCTTACACCTTAAATGTTAATTAATAGTTTTTTTTATAGGGTTTTTTCTAATATGTGCCCTAAGGACACACATAAGGGTGCATTTAATACGTATCGAAAATTGGAAAAGGTAATAAGATTCTTATTGGGAATTGAAAAAGGTAACAAAATTCTTTTTCGGAATTGAGAAATGCATTTTTTAAAAAGAATCTTATTAAATTTTTCAATTTTCGAGGCGTATTAAATGCACCCTTAGACTAACAGGAATGGGGAAGCCCCTCATACGGGCATCTCGCGCCATGTGACGGATGAGATGGCAAGGGACATTCCATGCTTTTTGTGGGAGTGGGGAAGCCCCAAAGGAAGCCCCTTTGGGACCCACTATTTAATTATTTTATACTTATAATTAAATTAAGTTTTAATATATTAATAATATAAAAATAAAATAAAATAAAGTACATGAAAAAGACTAATGGCAGTGGAAAAGGTGGGGTGCCCCATCATTTTGATTTTTTTTCAGCCTTAAACGACGTTTTAATATAAAAAAAAAAAAAGTACACAGTTGGTAGAAGGGGCATCAGCGTTCTATTAGGGAAGTTCACCCAAGCCACATCAGCATGGAACGCCCCTCGGGATGGTGGGGAGGGGCGTTTCGGGGCGTTTTTCGATGAAAAAGTGCAAGAGAAAGCCCCCATTCCGGACGGTCTAACCATGAAGGAACATTGTTGCAGTAACCAGTAGCCAAAATAACTGAATCTATCTCAAGATTTGCTCCGTGGACTAGCTCGACCCGACCCAGTGAGAATTTCTTGATTCCATGTACTACTTTGATCCAACCATCAAGAATAGGGGTTTATACCATATTTTCTAAGTTTCCAAGTGTGTAAAAAAGGTTTGGATTTATGATGATGATATTGATGATATAATTGTGAAATTTGAATGATGATATTAACGGGTTCATTAATGGGTTTTTAGAATGAATCTATAATGTTTTGTTTTTGTATTATTAGATTGAATTTAACTGATTTAATTGTTTCGTTTGTGAAATGAGTTTCGATTTGGATTTAAAGTTGAACTTTTTGGGATTTAATTTGGTTTTTGATTTTTTGAATTCTTGGATTTGTGTTGGGTTTGTGTTCGAAGGTTGAAGAAGGTGGGTAAAAAGACGAAAATGCCCCTCACGTGACTTGCACGTGGAGGGAGTTAACGACAGGGACGAAGAGATTTAACGGAATTCAAACCACAGGGATGAAAGAAACTCATTTTTGACGGCAGGGATGAAAAATATTATTTGGAATAACCATATGGGCGAAATTTGCATTTAACCCTTTAATTTAATAGAAAAACTTAGTGTGCGTTTGGTTTAAGGCTTTGGGAATGAAAGAAAGGGTATGAAAATGATACTTGGTGTTTGGTTCATGAAAATGAGAATGGAAAATTAATATGAAATCCACAATTTGTGTGTTTTCAAACTCATCAAAAGTGTCGGTTTAAATTTCATTCTCATTCTTCCAAAACACATACTCATCGTAAAACCTCATTACAAACTAAACTATCCTTAGTAGCTAAAAACACAATTTGATATCTCATTATTTCAATGTTTTTCAAATTTTCTTCAATTATCCGGCTAAAACGTGAGATTTTATTTTTATTTTTAAATATATATTGTCCTTTTATTGGAAGTCTTTTTGCAAATAGTTTTTTTTCCCTTTTAAATAAATATATAAATAGATAGAGATTGTCATCTATCTCTCTCATATGATACCTGCCATCACGCAACTGTCATCTTATCTCTGTCATACAGTCTCTTCCTTCCGACGGAATTATGTCTGTTTACATCTCATCTTTCTCATCTCCATACAGTCTTCCTTCAAATGGAATTATGTCGGTTTACATCTCATCATTTTCACGTGGCTTCTACCATATCATCTCTTCCTTCTATTCTTTCGAATAGAGTTATGACTCGACTCTATACATCTCACTTATTCATACCGCTTGCATGGCAATATTGGGTATCATCGTTGTTGACTTATAGATGGCCTTTTCTGTCTAGCTTCATGGAGTAATTTATTAAAATCTATATTTGTATATACATCTTTTAGTTGTAAAAATTAGTACCCAATAGTTTCAAGTTCCAACGCTAGTCAAAACTCTAAAGGAAAAAAAGCACACAAACGGTAACCAACATAAAAGCCAGAAGCTCGCTTAAAATGCATTGCTTTAGCTGGTTTATAATACTAAAATTAACATGCTGCTGTGTCCTAGAACATGAAAACAACCAAAAATTTACAACAAACTTCTAGCTTTTCCATATAGGATTACAAAAGCTTGAACTTTTAACCAATGTTTTGGGCAAACCTATCCCGATTCCTAATTCACAAGAACGGCTTCATTACTTGAAGCTTTATCTGCTGCAATTTCTTCTAACCGTTTCCAGGTTGATTCACGTCTAGCTTTGATCTTTTCTTCCTTTGCCTCTTCTTCTTGAAAATTTAGTAAACACTCGTTGAACAATTCAGGGTCAAGGTCAAAGAAGATCTTCCGAACATTTAAAGTCAAGCTATGCACAGCTTGATTCCAATGGTATCGGCCATTTCTTTCAAGAGCAGGAAAGATTATGGGAAGTATTACCTTGCGGTTTTGTCTGATCAAACTCTCAATGTGATCGTTGTTCCAAAAGAATAGAACTCTTTCGGCAACCTGAAAATTTGAAGAATTTTTTTTTTTTTAAATAAGTAAATCACCGATATTCAAGACATCTTGAACATCTTGAACGAGTCATTTGGAACAATCATTCGAGGAAGAATTTATACATAATAACAAGGAAATACCAAATATACACTCAACATGACAACACTTATCAACAAGGAAATACCAAATATACACTCAACATGACAACACTGATCAGAAAACTTTGATCTTGGTTTATTTTTAGTAAATAAATTAATTGAGGAGAGATTCTAGCATGATTACCGGGAAATACCTAATTTATCTTTCAACAAGAGAACATCAATCAAAAAGCTTAGATCTTTGGTCATTTGTGGTAAATGAGTTATTTGGGGCATATAAGTTAATTACATTAAGAATTCATGCACGATTAAGTAAATCAAATTTACTAGTCAACAAAATAACATGAATCGAAAAGGTACAATCTTTTTCTAAGACCGGCCCTTAACGATTCATTTGGGGTATAATCTTTAATGTCAGAATCGACAAATATTAATAAAGTAAGGAGTTCATACATGCTAATGTATGGATGTGCATGTACCTAATCTTCCCTTCAACAAGGCATCAATCAAACTATCAAAGAGCATCAATCTCTTCTGTCTATTCTTTCAAGAACAACCATCAACAGTTTCTTTGTGATAAATGAGGATGTTATTACTTATTATCAATCTATAATCTTCAATGCCGATGGCAAAAGAATCTAAGACCCGTGATAGATATGGAGTTTGGTTATTGTCTAAAGGGCCATCAGTTTTAGCAACAAAATGAAAACATGAGCCCTCTAGAGAGCTCTGAGATTCTATCTTATGTCGGTTTTGCCATGTTCATGTAACATAATTCAAAGTATCTGTTTTGATCATTAATAATTCATACTAGAGGTCCTTTTCACCTTATTTTTTCCATATTTAACTTATCTTAAGAAAAATGAAGACATGACCCACAAAAATAAATAACAAATGGTGCAAATGAATAGAAGCTTATACCAATTTCCTCTATGCTTCACCTTATGGGTCCCAACCCATTTGACATGAAGTTTACAGGACCCGGCATCAAATCTTTATTTCTTGTGACACCATATAGTCAAAAAACTTTAATGTAAAAGATTAGATGGTTAATACCAATAGGATGGCCAGACTAACTGTCTAACTCGAAGTGTGCTGAACAAATTTTAAGAGATCATCCTAATAGTTTACTTCTTTTTTTTTGAACGGCTAATAGTTTACTTCTTAATTCCCCTTCCAAGTTCCAATTCCATGCAATATGTGAAGTATAACCTCAATTAGAACAATAAATATACAAATCAATTATAGTAATGAGATCAGGTGTTGGATATATAGCCCGATTAACATAATAAAAAAAAGCAGAACATATCTGGAAACTGTTATCTAAAACTCGTTTATAAAATGAACCAACTAAAAGGTTATGCCTTTATGGAAATATTGAATATCTACTAGGGTGTCAAGACCAGGTTCGGCGGATTTTAAGCATGATCCCCGGCCAAAGAGGCAAACAAGGTTTCATAAAATACGACACAGACGGTTTCAGAAAGTATAAAACCAACGGTTTAGCACAAATCAACTCAGCCATTAATGGAAATACGGATGCATCTTTACTAGGGTGGAATGGAAGAAATATTTTTAAAAAAAGGAAGGAGTGATCAATACTTACTCCATACGACGTGGGCAAGGCAGATTGGGTATCTAAATTAATGAAATTAAATATCTGCACTAAAAAAGGATCGAACCTTAGTTATGCTCCAAAAAGTTTGAATGCTTTCCAACCCATCTAGATCTAAATACCTAAGATATTAACTAAAATCATTTATAAACTCGGCCTGTCTGATATACATGGAAGAAGAGCTTAAAACGGCAGCCAGACCAGTTACAACGATTTCTTACTATTAACAAACGACTAAGATATTAATACTTATCCAACTACCCATTGTTATCCCATCCCGTTCGGACATTTTCATTAACACCCTAGGCTACTATCAAACACAGATCAAGAACCTTGATTTTTTAAAATAATGACTACAAAAAAGCATCCAAAGTCCAAACATGCCCTAAAAGAGAAATGATATTAGTTTGCCTCATCTATCACGATATTAAACTGAATCAACAATATAGATATAGGCAAATCACAAAACCACATGAATAGCGTTGGCGACACACAAAAATATCATGTTAGTTAGATGGAGTGCCAAAAATGTCATATCATCTAATGATTAAGCTGCAAACAATTCATCAACTACTATGTGTTGAAGAGGAAAAAGAATGATGCTCTAAAGGATGATAAGTTACCTGAAAATGTAAACTGTTCAAGCAACGGGAGATTTGCTTAAACAAAGGCACCATGCAACGATGAAATTCCGGTTGTTGTGTTGCTTCAAGAACCTCCTCCAACTCACCTAAGAACATGATTTCTTTTGAACTATTCGTAACCGGCCAATACTTCAACAAACCCCTAATCACCATATCCGCCAATTTGCAATCTTTTTCAACAAACTGCGTTATACAATATGATAACTGCTGATGATACATTGCTAAACATTTCGGTTTATGCAACGGGATCAAAGACCTAGAAAGAAACAATTTATGTTCTTCCTTCAAAGGCAAAGCAAACCCGTTAATAATACTTCCTAAGATCTCCAGAAGTTCAGCAATCCCGTTATGCTTTTCAGTCTCGAGAACAAATCTATAAAAAATATTGTTGATAGATTTCCTAATGAAAGGTCGATGAACCATGAATTTACCATAAACTCTATGAAGAATCGTCTTTAAATACTCCCGTTCTCTAGGATCTTCAGAATCAAACATATCTAACAGCTTGAGAACAAAGTAATGATCAATGAACTTTTTAGCTATCTTTGCATCAGCTTCTGGTGATGCAATAAACCTAAGTAAAAGCTCGTAAACGATTTGCAAATGGGGCCACGATGGATCCATTGATGGTTCTTCTTCTTCTAAATCATACGATTCCAAAATTTTGGTATCCCGGGGTTGTGGAGTAAGTTCCCTAAACAAATTAGCAGACACCATTTTCACAAACTCTTGCATAACCGGTTCTGTGAACTTAACATTATTAGAAGCCACAAAATCGACTAATTCTAATAAAGTTTGTCGCTTTATCTCTTTTTCTTTGAGGTTTCTTGTTGGGTCAGTGAAATCAAAGATTACCGAACACATTATAACTTTCTTTATGAACAAATTCTGCTTTTCACTGCTTGGAACATCTCTAAAACTAGGCAAAGCTTCATAAGAAACACTTACAGGCCCACCATTTCGAAAATTCTTTTCATTCGGATTGAACCGAGTGTTCAAGGGAGCTGAAATGTCAGAATTCACAAGCTTTCTTGAATTCCCACTTGCTAAATCACTTCTTTTTGAACTAGAAGAAGTTATATTAGAATTTTGAGTACCCGAAAAATCTTGATTTTTCGAAGATTTTGACTGTTTCCTTGAAACCTTACTAAGTATTTGCTTGATCATATCTTATATTTCAACTTTCAAAAAATCAACCAAGAAATTTTGAAAACCCAAAAAGCCCAACTCCACTTCTAATCCAAATCATTAAAAATAATCTACAACCCCGTCATAAAAACACAAAATTGTCACAAAATAAGTAATAAAGCATACACCTTTTACGAATTCTAACATATAGCACACCAAACACACAAAAAGATATCAGAACTATACATCAGAAATCCACTAATTTGAATCAAACTCAAGCAAACTCCCCCAAACACCATTAATGCCACTTTTTTCAAGATTTCCCACATAAGGCTTTTTTTTAGTATGAATCAAACCTAAAATGGGAAAGGATGTAACTTTTGATCAAAACACAAAAAAGCCACTTGGGATTTTAACAATCTTAGCCTATTTTCAAGATTCCCCACATAAGTTATATATAATATATAATACTTTTTTGGTATGGATCAAACCCTAGGGAAAGATTGTAGATGTGGATTAAAACACACAAAAAAAAAAAACACTTGGGAATTTAACAATCTTGGTACTTGAAAGTAAAGATACTGAACAAAACTCTAAATAAATAAATAAAAAGGTTTTTTTATTATAAAAAATAGCTTTTTTAATATATATATATCTAATGTGAGTTGACAGATAGATATAAAGTATGCTCACCACACCACAAGAATCCTGCTTTACTTTTTTTTTTTCACAAACACTTTCTTTTAGCAAAATAGAATAACTAAAAAGAAAAAAAGTGTCAAAATTGTGTAATAAAGTTTGGAAATTTGGATAAAGAAGAACAAAAAAAAAGGATTCTGGACAGAAAGAAAATTGGGGATTTTATTATGTAAGAAAGAAAATTGGAAATCCACCTAACAAGAGAGACTAGGCCGCCCTTCGAATGATTCTTTTCCTTTTTTATATATAATTTTATTTTTATTTTTATTTTCTTACGTGACAATATCCCTATTTTTCTAGGTTGGTTATTTCTTGACTCACATTTTCTATTTTTGTAGTGATATATTTGAAGATCATAATAATATTTAGGGACATATAGATAAATGGTTTTACTTTTTAATAAGGAGCAAGTATATTGTAAAACTATATTCTAAGTCACAAGCAATATATTTTTGAGTTTTAAAAAGTAAAGTAAATACCTTTAAAAAAAAAAAGTAAAGTAAATGAAATATAAACAAAAATAAATAAATAAAAGTTATTCTTGAGTTTAAGTATAAAAAAATTGATAGTTAATTAAAACCATATAATTTTACAGTTATATCATTATTAAAAGTTATAAACAACTAATGAAATTTTGAGAAAAACACGACGATCCGTGTAATTTACTACCCTTTTTAAGTATATTGCATGGTATTATATGAGGTATATGTTGTGGGATTCAATATTTTAGTGTGATTATTACAATGAAATAGTGCATTCGGTATGATATTAAAAAATGACAACTTATTTGATGTGATATTATTGGATTGTTGCGGTTACTTTAAAAACCTCTTCTCTAATACTAGCTATATGATATGATATACGGAGTAGATGGTTAATCTATGTGTCAAATACACGGGAGCTTAACGACATTTTTAAAATAAAATGAATGATTAAATAAATGCAAATAAAAAACCTTATATATTCAAATTTAAAAATATAAGAAAAAATAAAGTGGTAATTTAAATATAAAGAATATAAATAAAATCAAAATAAAATAATGTGATTCTGAAACAACATATATTTTATTTTCATCTTTTGTAATAATTCTTGTAGATGACATTTGTTTTAATATTTTTTTTGTTTGATCTTCCATTTTTGATGCATATCAACACCTTGATATCCTTTTTGATTTAATAAATATATGTCGAAGTTTGTTTTAATATAGATGTTAACAAATTTTTTTGATATTTTTTGATATACCGAGT
>JAOXNX010000001.1:22797446-22807469 GCA_028566075.1 Solidago caesia | reverse complement strand
ATTTGTATACTTGTGCTCTGTGTATCTTCGTGCATCAGTTTATATACTTGTGCTCTGTGTATCTTCGTGCATCAGTTGTATCATGATCCAATGGTCTAGATCTTGTCTTATTTGTTTTACGTTAAGTTTTGTTTTACGATAACCAACCCCTAACTAACTAATATGTTAAATGTAACTACATAAACTCTATATTATCGGAGTAGTGATGTTTAGTCTATTATATAATACGACTAGGAAGGTTATATCATGTATGCAATAAAATACAATTTGAATAACTTTCGACAAGTTTGACCCATTCGACCAATTACCATTTTAACTAAACTATGATATCACCCTTTTCATCCGATAAAGATAAAGCCTAACAACATATCTAACCATTCATAACTATATGTGTTGAAACTGCCACCTGGCCCACCTCAACTTATGCGCCCAGCTAAATAGAGGGGTTCTCATTTCCATGACCAGGAACCGAGGAATTACTTGTATGGTACAACTGGATAATTTGCTGCTATTATTAGATTCTCCATTGCCCCTAGATTTAAGGCTTGACTGGCCAGTGGCCACTAGAATTGTAAATCACAGAATATTAACATCAACTTGCAAAGAATATATTCTATTATCTGATTGAAGTATCAGAACATCAATGAATCCCGTCCACAAACCCGTTACATTTATATCATTAATAACTATCCTGAAAAAATTCGTTATCTTTTATTATAAGGAACATAGCTAAATTACCTTACTCCTGAACTGCATGCCTGTATGCCGGTTGAAAATATTATCACGAAACTTTGATGCATATACATCAGCCGCAAAGACCTGTAACAAAACATCCTTAGTACTGTATAAATTATGTATTCTAGTTATAATTTACATTGCAAATAATACTATGTTCACGGTTCAACCAGTGGGACCAGACTAGAAAAACCAGACCTCTTTTTTATTATTATAATAATAAATATAGAACTGTAAACATATTGATATATCAAAAGTTGCGAAATTAAACAAACAGGGTGTCTGCTCAGATGGTTAGCGCTCGTTACTTTTAGTTGGGAAGTCCTGAGATCAAATCTTGGCACTTAAAGCCTTTAAGGCGCATTTTTATTAAGTTTTGTTTTATAGAAAATGCTGTTTAAACAGATACCATAAAACAGTTCAAAGTAGAACATCGACTCCTGGTTGGCTGGCATAGACAGAGTGCCTCCTCTTAAAGAGGAGGTTACAAGTTCATATCTCGGTAATAACCTTTTACACTAAATATTAAAACAAATTTATGCTTATCAAAAACCGTATTGGTTACAAAAAAAAAGGGTAACCCTTCCGGTTCAAGGTCCTACCAGCCGCCAGCCAGCACACTAGCACAGTCCGGTTTTCAAAACATGGGGTAAAAGCAACCATGAAGTATATAATGTCATATATTGTTCTTCTGAAAGGTAGACTTTTCATTGCATTTCAAACCGAAAATAACAAGATTTTTCATGCCACCAAAACACCTATATTATGAAGGGAAAATGATTGGTGCTACTAGTAGCACCTAAGTTAGGTGCCTCCAAAAGTAAATAAGGGATTATGTGTGTTTAAATTAGCTGGAGGACTGGAAATATAAATTTGTTTAATAAGTTTGCCTTAGTAGCACTTAATTTAGGTGCTACTAGAAGCATATATATTATCCCCTATTATGAATTGTATAAACTATATTATGATGTTGACCAGATCAAGTCAAAAAAAAACAAAATGTCTAGAAAGATTAGAAACATGTTAAATTTTAACCTGGCTCCATATATGACTATAGCAAGCAGCTTCACAACCAATAGCGCTACTTGGAAAAGAAGAGGCTGGATTGGTTCCTTCCAACATTGGTAAACCTAACATTACCTGCAAAGAGGAAGCAGTTACAAAAAAAAAAAACTGACCAGATGATTATTTTTTAAGTTTTACAGACAAGTTTCAAGGCGTGCTTTGAAAGTGAACATGTAATATTGAATAATCAGGATCTATTAATCTTCTGTAGAAGATAAGGGTTTGGACATGCTCCTGCTTGAAGTTGTAATAAACTAATAAGCAGATGATCAGGTGTTTGAGTGTTTGACAAATTATAATAATTTGCAGAATTAATAGACAAAACGCCATTTTATACCAAAAACGAACTTGCGTTTTGTGAAGCAAGTAGAAGTCTCTTAAACTAGGTAATAAGAATGGTAAATAGGTAACTTTTGTCTACCCTTCTATAATTGGTATTGTTGCAGCGGGTATGAAACCGGTTTTTTTACTCATAATAATGACACAAGGAGAAACAAAACCCATTTATCCAAACATTAAATATTTTAGCAAAAGGTTTAGATCAGCAGAGAAACCCTGACCCGTGGTCCTTTGGATCCAATGGATCCTTCACCAAGGACCGGCGCCAGCCCCGGGCACCTGTCTTTGGGTTCCACCTATAGAGTTGGGAACAGATTCAAACCCATGACCTATTTCTAAGGGCAACTTCAAGTCACAAGAATACAAGAACCACAAAATGCAAATCCAACACCTCTTAAAGATAAACCAAGTACACTATTACAAACCAGTATATTACCTTTGGATGGAGATGCTTAAATAAACCGACAATATCAACATTTTCTGTGGAATGAATAATCTGATCAAAAAGACCTGAAAGCACCTCTTTAAGTCTTTTGGGAAAGGTAAATAAAGTAATTACATATGTACATACATAATAAGGACGATAACTTACAGTATAAAACTTCTTGCTTCAATTTAAGAGCTGAAAAGGAACACCGCCATCTCTTAAGTGATTTGCACACATCATCGCCTAAAGGCTTTGTGATGTCCTACAAGTGATCAGCATACAGACTCCAAATTTAGATGTTTTTTAGCCAGTAAATAGCAAGTACAAACTTGACCTAAAACATGAAGCTTCTAACTAGCAACTAATACTAGTACTCATCATTGAAATGAGATCCGAGAAATGAATCACCTGGTGAAAACCAGATATAAGCTTCAATGAAGCTGCTTCAAAGCACCTATCCACCAACATTTTCCAAATCCAAATCAGGTAAGCTTACATGCACAATTGAGAGTAAGGAACAATTTCAACCCAACTACTTAAAATTAGATCTTTGGGCTATTTCGTGTCAGATGGGCCAAACCAATATATTAGCTGATAAGGAACAGGTCAAAAAGATCAAAAGTCAGCATATGTGCATTTCGATGCTTACAAGTTACAACCTCTTAAATCTTTCTATTAGAAAACTTAGATCATTATTGTAATAAAATAGTTTTTGTTTTCATATCTAAGTCATTAAGTATTTACAAAACTCATTCTAAAATGAGACGATTGGTCAACCCTGCTCCATTTGTTTTGACCTGTCCTAAGAAAATATCCATTTTCATACATTAGCAAAACCAACGATTTTGCCACCACTAGTTGACAGGTAAGAAGACTCAAACCCACATACATACCAATTCTCTAACACCTGAGCAGGTATCTCCACAAAGTCAGGATCAAGACGCAATCCACTGAATTTCGCAAATGATGCACGATTGCACATATAGTGAACCTAAAAACACATTATTATGGAATAACCAACACAGCCCACAAACATCAGCCACATTGGTGATGGACGTCAACGTAAAAATGGAAGATTTTAAGTACACAACTGCAAATATGATTTGTTTTCTCAAACTATTGATCAAAGTTCAGCGAAAGTTCACATACCACATGGCCAAACTCATGAAAAAGTTTAAGCACTTCAGAGAATCGTAATAACCCAGGTTCATCACCAACATTCTTTTTTATTTGGGCCACCAGCAAGGCCACGGGAATCTAAAGCAAAAGTTATAGGTGAGACCTATACATAGCAGACTATTTGTAATAACCATAAGGCATTACATATACCTGTCTCGATGCATTGATCGATGAACCATTCTGGAGAGGGACTACACAAGTTTGACCATACTTCCCTTCCCTGCCAAACAAGAGAAACCACAAAATGAACACATATCATATGTTTCATGTTTCTTATCTTATGCTAGCAATTTTCCAAGAAAGGGATGACAAAACATTAAAAGAAAACTTTTGACATGTGAACCTGGTGTACATATCTAGGTAGAAGTAACCAAGTAAATCAGTGGAGTTCAAGTCAAAGACTGAAAAAAGCTCGACATCAATGTGCCAGACCTCCGCATCAGCAACTTTTTCAAATTTTAAGCCTGCAGCAACAAAAGGTACGAGTTGAATATTATCTTTATATTAAAACAAATAAAACAAGCTAGAAGTGACCATTTTGAACAATTACTAATAAATGAGTCGATCCACAAAATATCTTATCTTTAAAGGGTCACACGGGCAATATCAAAAAACTACCTTACAAAAAAATGGGTCAAATTGTTTGAATGATAGAAAGGCACCCAAAGTGTAACTTTAAAACATAAAACCTCCAAAAATCATTATATCTCAAAAAGAACAGATTATTGATGAAATATATAACAAGTGTAATCATATTTGACACTACATATTGTAAAAATAATCTTTTGGACAAAAAATGTTGCATGTCAACCAACAGGTTAAAATAATTACTCACTTCGTTCGACCCGCTTTACCCACCCTCTTTGCCACATCTAGGACATGTTAACTGTTTCATTAACATAAATGTTAAGCAATTACCAAAAAGATCTTGGCATACTTTGAAAATCCCTGACTGAACTAAACTAACAGGAAAGTACTGTTTTACAACTTCAAAGTCCAGATGAAACTGTTCTTCCTCAACTTTTTTTACATAATACGGTAGATCTTCAATTCCAAAGGGAACTTCCCCTTCCTCTTTCTTCTGAATGCCATAAAACATATCAACAAATATAATTGTGGTAATTAGTAAATATAAGATAATATAGTACAATATCTAAATATATATGTATAATGCAAGTTGCATATAACCTTTATGTCTTTTAGTAGGTTAAGTTCTCGAGAGGCCAAATCATTCAAACTGGCAGATATTTCCTCTAGAAACTCAAATACCTGAATGTTAGAATTTCATCAACAAGTAAGCGGAAAACGTAAAGGACTAGGCTTAGGACGTAAGTTATATACTTTCAAACACAATTACCTTTGAGGATGACATTGCCATTTTACCATCAGAAACAAAATCTGAATAGTTGGTGTAGCCAAGTAGTCTAGAAGATTTATGGCGCAATTGAACCTGAAAAGAAAATGAATAAAGTTGATGCAATCAACCCAACTGAACACAATAGAAGCTTCAGTCAGACCCATTAATTATGACTTTTTTACACGCTTTTCAAAAGAGTCTGCACATATAAGCAACCAAACCTTAATCTTTAAAGACCCGGATGCTTACTGAACCTTCATCTTATCAGATAAAGATTCAAAAAATTAGGTTGATTTTTGCTGCTCATTTTCCACAAAGTTGCCCCAAAAACCATTTACATAGACATTATATTCATTGGTGGTCTTGGATTAGATTAACCCAGTTTCAGTTGCATATCTACAATGAGCAATAAAAGTTATCTATAGAAGCCATCAGACATTGTTTAGTTCTTTGTTTTATTCTAATAGATTTCACGCGACACACATATTTTAATCATAAAAGCATAAATAACACTTTCATACAACCAAATCCAGTTGTGAACAAACTTCTTTGTCTTCAGATTTTAAAATTCATAGTTACATGTTAAACATTGCCAAAAAAAATTCATCCAAGTATGTGCTTAGCAGTTTAAAATATTTAACCTCAAAAGAATTATCAGACGGCTTTCAAAATTGAAGATTACCAATTTCTCTAATATGGGAAGATTGGCTTCACATCTTCTTCCATATGCCACTGCAACAACCCTCCTGGTCGGTCCCACCTTCAACAGAATGAAAAAAAAATATGTTAGCATCATTGTACCAACTGGGGTAGACAAACCCTGAAGCTTATAGACAAAAGAATCGCAAACAAAGTCGAAAAAGAAACAAAACCTAAAACTGAACATAAAGAAGATGACAGTTGTCATTATCTTACAAATAACTAAAAGAGTAGAAAAGTGACCACTATTGTGATTATCTTAAGAACTCCAAACATACCTTGCAAAGGTCAAGCACAGCTGAGACATGATGGCTCCTCAAACTGATCTTATATTTATCATTGTCAGACTTGTTTAAGCTCTAAAACAGAATCAAACATAAGTTGCAATGTTAAAACATAGCATTGGCCAAAAAAAAAAAACCCTATTTTTGCTAATCAATATATAATAACAGCACTCTGCAGGAGGATCAAATTGCTACTCAAATACAAGGGTAAAACTGTTGGAGCATGAGAGCATCAAAAGTTCGTTTTGGATAACTAACTACAACAACTTGGGTTACTTGAGATTTTTATGTTAAAAATACCCAAATAAGCAGAGCATGTGTGGTTGAGTTAGATCATCAGTGGATAACTAGATCATTCCCAGCCCACAATATTGAAACGTTAAGTTTTGGTTCAGTTGAATCATCACTGGGTATATGGTTTAATTGCAGTCCATAAGTTCACTGCATGGTAGTATAAACACGGTTATGACTTCTATTTTCAAACTCCAATTGGTTTAGTTACCCCATTTTATGTTCTCACAAGTAGCTAAATATTCTGCAATGGTGACATGTGAGAAGAGACAGACTAGTTTTGTCAAAACCCAAAGCACATTACAGCATGATTGTTAAATTACAGGAGTGATATAGGTCAAACCTTAAGGAACTCTAGTGGCAAGCCAAGCAACTCTGACTGATCAAAGAGAAGAAACGAGTTATCATCATTCAAATTCCTGATATATTGCAAACTTAGTTCATCAATTTGAGCCCTTAACCGCTGTAATTCCTCTCTTTTTGTCAATGTGAGGTTCATTCCATTACGCTCAAAATCTCTAACCTGTCACTGAATATAAAACAATAAGTATTTGAACCCAGAAACTGACAAACCTAATTAGTTGCTCCTCAAATCACACACTTGGCATATCCAAATACATTCAAGCTTGCAGAGTGGCAGGTAACTGTCATTGAAAAACAATGTAAAAGAATGTATGAGTGAAGAAACAACTTTTGGCAATCATTTTCTTTGTGTCATTAGGCTGGAAATCCTAAACCCTTGGCTGAATGTTACAACTTCTACATCACCAACAGCTCTATTTTTCATGCATTGGGAAATCAAGAAATAGGGAAAACAGAATGCTCGGGTATGTGGTCAGAAACGATAAGCCGAGTAGCTTAAGATTCAGTAAATATCAACAGCTTTGTCAGGGTAATAAATAAACAATCATATCAAAGTACTCATCAGTGACCATACAATGTCACGTATTCATTTAGATGACAATGCTTCATTTCTATCACTTCAAATGACATGAGATCAAAAACTGCAGACAGAACTTAGAAAAATAATAGAAAAAAATTAATCAGATTCCAAATCATACCAGGAATAGTGTATAACGTTTTAATTCCATGTTCATCCATTCCCCCTTTGCTGCAAAGGCTTTAATGACACGATACACATCTTCACGTTGGCTGAACAGCTTAGATTAAGATAGGGTTAGAAATAAGACAAATAGTTACACAAAAGTGAAAACATCTCATAATATTGTTTGAATACAGAAAATAGAGGTATAAAATTTATAACCTACAAGCATATAATAACCTCATTTCAACTGCTTGCCATGTTGATATGAACTTAAAAGCCAACCACAAATCCACAATGAGCCTGATATTTTCCCAGCCTCACAAAAAATCTATACTATTAATCCGGGTGTGGTAGTCTGGGAGACCAATCAGACCATCTTTTATATACATCTTGCATAGGACTAATAAATTATTGTGCCTTATTAGCACATAAACAACTAATGATGGAAATATACAATCTTTTATAGTTATACTTCTGCTACCTCCTTTTTACTAACCATATCCTACCACACTTTCACAATGAACGTGGCACCAAAGAATGCAACAAAATGGCAAGAAAGTAAGACCTGCAAGCCGAGACATGAGCATCTATTCTCCTTTCAGCTTCCGCACTTGCTTTTTGTACTTCGTCAGAAGTAGATACAAATTTCGGGAAAACACAAGACTGCACCAGTGGGAATTGGTTTGTTTCCAATTCCTCAAGTGGCAGGATAACATTCGTATACGTGACCTGCATTTCCAAATAAAACATGACAACCAATAGTAGTAGCCTAATAACTATACGTTACTGTTAAATAGCCATATATGTGACTACAAGATCCTTACACACATATATCAACTCAATTTACTCTCACACTACTTGATTTTGGTAATTTTCAATTTCATTAAAAGTTACATACCTAAATCGAATGGAACATCCTAACACACAAATATTAACTCAATAAACTATCACACTATTCGTTACCAATATATTTTCAACTTCATTAAATGATACATACCTTATCAAGCGGAACAGATGCTACTGCGTCATGAATCGCCTTTGAATTAGCAATTATACAATCAGATAACTTAAGTATTTCCGGTGCAGTAAGATTAATCCTAACATTCGATCCTCGAAGTCCTGATAACATTCGAATTTAATCAACATAATTAAACCTAATATCCACATAACAACAACAAAGATACTAACTAAATAGATACAAAATTAACACATTTAGTATATTGTGTGTTGACTTTCATATAATAAGTCAATAAGTATCAAATACAGTAATACACACACACACACACATAGTGAAAGGTTCATGTGAACGGACATGTGATATAACACGTAATTTAAAATTAATAACGCGACGATAACTGAAGTAAAATAGATACAGATAAACACGTTCACTATGTTGTGTGTTGACTGCGTAAATTAAGTCAATAAGTCAGCGATAATTATCAGATGGAAAATGCTAAACTACAGCCCTAGGCTGTCTTCCATATTAAAGTCCGCCCCTGAATTTTATGATAAAATGTACAATTATTTATGCACGTTAATGATAGCCCGGCTGTCATTAGCAAGACCCTTATCAGATTATAAATACATATACATATATATGTATGTATACCTTTTTTATTGAGAGAGTTTCGCTTGGAGTTAATTGCATCGATGGCGAATTTAACGGCGAAGGCTAAGAAAGCAGCGGCTCCGGTGATGGCTAACAGATTAGCATTCCCTCGTTTATGTGACGTCATCGGTTCAGTTAGTGGTTGGTAGGTGCAGGAGGCGGTGGTGTATTGTTTTTATCGATTTTGACTAGAGAGAGAGAGAGATAGGAAGAGAAACAGGAGGGAAATTTTGGGGAAAATGAAATTTTTATGATTTTAATTTTGTTAACGTCCGACAAACGGCGGCATTTTTTGGAATTTCTTTTTAAAAAAAACATTGATACATATAAGTAGAAAGAGCAAAAATCGAACCGAAAAATCAATAACAAAAAAAATGAGAAAATGAAACCGTTAATATCGAAAACCGAACTAAACCGATTGGTTTGGTTTTTGTTTTCTAAAAACCGAACAAATTGGTTCGGGTTTCGGTTTTATATGCAAAAAATCGACCCAAAAACCGAATCGAACCAAATATATTTTATTTTATTTTATATTTATATCATTTTATATTGTTGGTTATTGTAAAATAAATAAAATAAGATCTTGACCATTGAATCTTAATAAAACTTATGCACGAAGATTTCAATGATGCACAACGATTTTCTGTGAAAGTGAAAATAATTGGACTGAGAAGTATTGGATAACAAAAAGTTAGAAAAGAGAATATATCTTAATATTGATAAATTATATGAATTTGGTTAACAGGTAAAAAGATTTTGAAAAATACAAGTATATGTTGTAGCAGGACTACAGGTGAGTATATAGAACTGACAGGTTGATTATATGAAATCGGATTGCATGTATGTAAAAGATCTCATATGATCATGTGGATTGGTAAGCCCATATATGCTTAGTTTTTCTAATTGTTATATATATATAAGAAAAAAGAAAGAAACTGCTCAGTGCCGCCTTCCGTGGGTTTTGAGCCCCAATACCTCGACGGTGTATGGGGG
>JAOXNX010000001.1:22727108-22746740 GCA_028566075.1 Solidago caesia | reverse complement strand
AGCACTTAATGAATAATTAACCAAACAAGGTCTAAGATTAAGAATATACTATAGTATATAGTCCCAAAATTCTAATTCTGATTGTATTTCTTTATATACATACATGGGCCCATCGCCCATGTGTTTTTACTTATACCTGAAAATTCTTATAGTATTTCTTTCTATACATACATGTGCCCATGGGTTTTACTTATCCCAGAAATACTTATAGTAGACAAAAAGTGAACCCTAAACATTATACAAAATACCCGTGTTTTCCAGGTATAAACCTCACCGATTTCCTCACCCTATCAGAACTCACCACATGGCCTATCTTCTCTCTCTTCAACCCAGCACTTAATGTATTATACAATCAGCACTTAATGAATAATTAACCAAACAAGGTCTAAGATTAAGAATATACTATAGTATATAGTCCCAAAATTCTAATTATAATTGTATTTCTTTCTATACATACATGGGCCCATCGCCCATGCGTTTTTACTTATACCTGAAATTCTTATAGTATTTCTTTCTATACATACATGCGCCCATTGGTTTTACTTATCCCAAAATTCTTATTATACGTTTGAAAGGTTGAAGATGGACGGTGTCCGACATTGTGATAATTGTGTAATAGATGGAATTTGGAGGTATTATGCTACAAAGGTAAATATGTTATTTTGATGTTTAACAAGGATATATATGATAATCTCCCTAGTTGTTATGTTGATTTTTTAATTTATAATTATATATTAAATTTTTAACCACTTAGTCATAGATCAAGTGGACACCTGTCACTGCTTATGCGGGTCTCATTGTGGGGAAAGCCTAACAAAAAATTGGTGCGAGGTCTATCCTCGTCTCATACCAGATTTGGTTTTTTAAATGTATAAAAAATGGGCTAGTTTTTCCGATTTGGTCAGACCGGTTGAACCGGTTGAATCTTTTTTTAGATTGGTTCGATATCCGTTCCGGTTCTGAAAACATCGAGGAAAACACAAGATTCGGATGGGCTGGGTTGGGCATGAAAAATGTGAGTAGTTGGGCCTAACAGTTAGGATTGATATATATAATTTATTTTTCAAAGATTGACTATAACTCTATAAGCCAACAACATGAATGATGAAACCTTTTGTAAAAGGTTATGTGTAATTATGTCCACTATAATAATTAATACAAGGTAATTGATTTATAGTTAAAATCACGTAGTGCAAACAGCTTTAAAAAAAAATAAAAAAAAAATTGATCAATCCGATATTGATTACATTAGTACTACTTTTTTTTAAAAAAATCACAGTGAACCAATTTTTTTACTAGAATCATCAAACTGATATGTAGCAAATCAAAAAACAAGAAAAAACCCCGAACACAATGATACAATGCTACTACAGTCAAAAAGTGTAGATAGATTATTATTGGAGAAAGAAACATAATTTGAAGATATTAATTCAATAGGTAACAATACTACGAAAGGTGATCAAACAACAAATTGACAACGTGTAGTCAACGGAAGCAAAAGATTTATGTGATATACATACAACACACCTCATATCACACTTATTTCATATTTCATATTGAATATTAATGAATGTATCATATCAAAAAGACTTACTGCAACGTAATACAATTGAACTCGACATCTTCCGCGTGAAAGTTTTCCGCTTTGTTGATCAAAATTCAAAGTAAAAAATTTTCTAAGTGCCTAAGGAGGAGCATATGATTAAAATCATTGGCAATTGGCCCAAGAACAAAACATAAATTCATGTTCTGTTTCCGAGACTTCGTTCCTAATTAAAATTTATTCATCATAAACTTTCCCCCTTCTTTTCTCTCGGGAGAAGTACTCGTTGATTGATGGCATGATCTGAGAGTTTCGACCACGAACGAACTTTCTTAATCCATGTTCGGCATACTTTTCACCTTCTTCATGGTTCTCCAAGATCCCCGCTGTCCTATTTTCTTTTGTAACCCTAAATCCAAAGTATTTTCATATACATAGCGTTTAGGATTGGTTATTTTTCGGTTTCGTAGATTAAAGTTCAAAAGTTTTACCTGACTTCCGGATTTGTGGATATGTTACGTATAAGTTGTGTTGCAACTAGTCCAAGAACTGCTCCAATTGGAATCATCAAAGGGTAAATCTACACACACACAAAAAGTATATGCCTTGTATGATATATATACTTAAAAAACAAATTGAGTGATCGTATATTTCTATCATATAACATCCGAACTATTTTAAGGAAACTAGGACAAATTAACCAAAAAAAGTACCTCGGGCTTAATCCATCTGCGCCACGACATTGTTAGATTTGGAAGACAATAACCTACGAATGCCTTTAGCCGATTGTCGTTTTATATATAGTTAAAGAAAAAACAACACAAATAATTAATAAACTCTAGCTGGAAATAGTTTTCTTGCTTTTCTTTTAGGCGTTGCTAATTAAAAACTTGACAAACACGTAAAAGTATGGTCTTTCTGTCATTAATAATTATTATCATTATCATTTATATATGTAGATATATTGATACTTTCGTATTATATTCAAAGTCAAATATAGAGTTCTATATTTACTTATTTTGAAACCAGTGGACAAAATCTAGACACATCTAGAATCTAGTCTAGAAAAATATACATGTTGAAAAGTATTGCAATTATCTAAAAGAAATTTGAAAACCGTATAAGATAATTGATTCGGAAAAATAAAATAAAAATAAAAATAATAATTCATCGTTATAGTAAAACATTAAAAATTAAAGCTATGATTTGGTTTCCTATTTAAGGCTTTAAGCTATGAATACTCAATAATTCAATATGGAAGTTGGTTCTTGATTAATTCATTTGATGTGAAAACTGAAAATTGAAAAGAGTAAAGAAATTGGGCCTTGAATGTGATCTTGGAAGAAAAGAAAACCCAACAAACTGATTCAAACATATTTAAAAGCCAATTTAGTAATATCTCTACTGAATTTTTATGTTGTTATATACCAAATATAAATATAGGAGATTACGCCCCCTAAAATCCCGTTCCTATAATGACGCACCATATCTTCTATATATTAGAGGTACCTTGTAATTGTATAAATATATAATACAATACACATCTACATTCTCCCTGCCTCCATCTTCTTCTTCCTTTTATCATCTTCTATTATTGTTATTGATTGTTGTAATCATTATTGATCCAAGATCAAACATTCACAACATATGTTTTATTTTTTGAACTTTTAAATATATCAAAGTTATTGATTTACTCATTTATTGACCATTTTATGTTTATGTATTTGAATTATCAGCTCTAAAAATTGACACCATCAAATAAAAGAAATATATTACTCTATACAAAACCATTAATATCTTAATCATTTCTAATTTTCTATCTTTACTTACATAAACCAACAAATAAGAAACGTCATCTTGAGTTCCCGACGGTCATTTGATCCAACTGAATTTACCTTTCAGCTTTGTGTCCTGGTAGAAAGTTTAAAAAACGAACCATTTATGCGCATCACACTTTTGTAGTACATAATTAAAAACTTATGTTCGTGGAACCGGTCGGTGAATGATCATTAACGAATTGGTTATCCCTAATTAAAAACTTAAACAAGTTAAAAAGAAAAAAATCTTTAGACCGTTTATTGTTTCTGAATATGATTAAATAAACTTCTTTTTTTGAACTGTAGAAGATTAAATAAACTTTTTATACGTAAATTCACGTTAATATTTTTCGTTGGATCATGTCACGAATATTTTGTAATGTCACGAAACTAAAAAGTGTCACATGTGTCTTGTGATGTGATCACTCAATAATTAATAAAATAAATAGTTTGATATCATTCCTGAAACGTATTGTAATATTTTTGGTTAAAGATTTTAGACTAAAGTCTCGCACAATATGTATATTATTCTCTGTAATTTTCTGTAATTTTGTATATGTAGTTAGGAAATATAATAGTATTAGTTTCCTTATATAGGATATTATGACAATTAGCCTCCTAATATAGCTTTTATTGGAACGGCAAATTTTATTAAGATTTTCGACAAGTTACTGGAATAAGAGTTACAAATATATTTACATTTACAACATAAAACTATAACTCATCGACCACATAAGCCATGAAATAGAAAGGTCTCTACTTCTATTCGATTGCCATAAATAAGACAAGGATACTATCAAAATAAAAGGCTCAACACTGTTAGGGGATTTATAAATTCATTGGTTTCGCCATACTGAAGATATCATCGTATTCTAATATTATATCCTAATTAAAGAAAATTAACGTGAATAGTTAAGTTTTTGGTCTTCTTACTTTGACCACCAAACTCTCTAGCTTTTTATCTTTGTTCTCTACCAAGTACCAATGCTTTCAATTTAGTATTTTTCCCCCTATTCTTTGATCTTTTATAATATGCCCACCAACATTTTACCATTTATAATTTGACCACCAAATTTTTACCTTGTTCTTAGTTTTAGCCCTACTATTTGGTCTTTTATAACTTGACCATCAAACTTTTACCATGTTTTTTAATTTATGCTTTTAATTCATGATTTCCCTCTTGGTCGAAAACTTTTAACATTAAGAATCACAATAGTAGTATTATGACATTCCTTAATTGGTCAACGTCATCATTCCGTTTTGTCTTTAATTTCTTTTTTCCGGTCGCTATCTTTATGTGTTTTAAGATTTATGGTGCATTGTATAACCATGTGTTTTCTTTGTTTAAGATTTGAGTTTATGTCCCTTCTGGGTTTTTTTTGGGGGGCTGCTATAGACACCCCTCAAAAAGGGCGAATTTTGTGAGGGAAAAAGGGCGAATTTCGCCCCTTGTGATAAAATTTAAAATTTAAAAGTTAATAATACTATAATATATTAATTAGTTATTTGAAATTTTCGTTTTATCCTCATAACTTACCGAAAATATTACAAATTTTTCCGGTATCTGATTGCGACGAAATTTATATATAAATGTAGATAAAAATAAATCATTTACTACGGTATATTCAAAAAAATTTAAAAGTTTGTATATAATAAGTTATGAGGATATAACGCAAATTTCAAATAACTAATTAATATATTAAAATATTATTAACTTTTAAATTTTTTATAAAAAAAAAAAAAATTTATCAGAAGGGGCGAAAATCGCCCCTTCTGCCCTTTAAAATCGCCCCTTCTGAGGGGGTGTCTATAGGAAAAAAAAGGGTGCCTATAGCACGCCCCTTCTTTTTTTCTTTCTTCTCATAATTCTGAATTATTCTCAACTTTACCACCACCATCATTTCATTCTCTCTCATCTTAACTCTAACAATTACAAACCCTAAAAATATACAAACACACAAACGCATCAGAATCTAAACATCACACACATGTAAAAGATCGTAACTTTTTTCCCCCAACTTATAAATCAAGATCTATAACTTCTTTTTCTTCTTTTTCTTTGGCAATAATTCTGATTGAATTTTCTATGACCACCACCACAACTACAACTAAATCCAGCCACCACCACCACCACCACTCAGCCCTTCCACCGCAACATCACCTCTTTTACTCAACCCCTCCATCGGCGTTGTTATATAGACAGATCGATGACGCGTTTGCCTTTTTGTTCGGCGGATCTGAGCATGCAGATGAACCAGTAGATTGACCGGAGAGAGAAAGAAATAGGAGTGAAGATAATAATTAAGTGGGAAGGTAGTGAATGTTTTATTCGTTACTGGAATGGAGTGGATGAAAAGAAAAAAAAAGGGGGGGTGGCTTTTTCCAGTGGCTGGCGGCGGCAGCTTGAAGCAAAGCGTTTTTCCGGTGGGCCCTTTTTCACGTTTTTCCAGTGGCGGCGACTGGTGGGTTTGTCTGTTTCCCGGCAAACCACAAAAAGAAGGAAAAGAATAAAAGAGTTTTCCGGTGGCTCTCTTTCACATTTGTCTATTTTCCTGGCGGATGGGTTTTGCCAGAACGAGCGATGCTTTTCTATTTTACCGGTTTGTCTATTTTTCGGCGAACCAGAAAACCAGGAAAGAAGAAAAGAGGGAAAGAATAAAATGGAAGAGGGGCAAACGAGATCGAGGGTTGATTGTGCATTTTCCGACGAAAGAATGAAGGGGCCGTCGGCGGTGGGTTTTTCCGGAAGTAGTGGGTATTTCCGGCCGGTGGGTTTTTCCTATTGATGTTTTGTATAGATACAGATTTAGAAATACAGATATGGATTTAGGAATATGTATTTATATTGATTTAAGGATGCTTTAAAATTATAAGGTTATTGGGTACTACGTGACACTTTTACCCATCATATGACTGGCACATGATCTCATTAATGGACCCAAACTAACTACCGGTTAATTTTGGATCGAGATTGCCACTAAGTCGTGATTATTGTACCAAAATTGTCACTTTGCATAAGTTTAGACCATTCTTGCAAATGGGATGATAACACAGGGACCAAAAACGTCTTTCGTTCTTTATCTAATTTACTTTTGGCCTACAACTTTTTAATTAAACTATTCACTTTGTTGCCTAGGCTTTTAAACAGTTTTTGTTTTTGGTCCATCAGGTTTGATTAACAACTCTGACAAATTTTATTTTATCTGTTTGTCCTTTTAACGGTGTCAGGCAACAATTCAGGTGGCTTCGGAATACCTCGGTGTCAGGCAAGAATTCAGGTGGCTTCGGAATACCTCCGTAAGCCATCTGAAGGGATGAAGAATCCACCTTCTTTCATTAAAGTGCTGTGCAATAACAATACATACAACATGGAAAAAGGTTTTACTCAAAAGATTTAAACTTTAATTGTTACAATATTGTTACCGTACACATAATTGGTGCATTATGATTTATGGACAAGAGCAAACAACTTTACAACCCAGCTTATCCCGTACCAGAATGACTCACTTGACCAATCACAGTATCACACAACCCACCCGGCACCCACGTTGCAACGTGAGTTGAACATGTGTGCACCAAAAGGCCTTTGGTGTCGGATAAAAATACAATAACTCATATCGAACCAATATATGATCAGACACCAATGCTTTCTTCAATTGCTCATAAGCTACATACAGGCGTCATATATTGACAGAATATACACCTACAAGACTTGGCCATGAAGCCCACAAGAGCACAACTGGGGTCTACAAACCCAAACTCCTGGCATGATAAACATCCTGATTATCAATCGCGGCAATTAGACATCTCTAGGTCTATTTTGTGGGTTAAGGATCTTGTTGACATTAACCGGAACACAGAACTTCATTGAATACTCACTTTTTTCGGCTATAGTAGTACCCACCACCTGTATGATGCGGGTACCTATGGCGGGACCCAGACCTCCCACCATGACTTTCCCACGAGTGTCCCCTGTAGACTACTCTGCCACCACCAGTTTGACTCCAGCCCACCGGAAGATTTCCCAATGCATTAAGTTCTTCCTCTTCTCTATCGTTGTACTCCAAGACCAGCCTCTTTATATCTTGTTTCTCTTCCAACTCTGCTGCTTCTTTCTGTTTTGTGCTCTGCACAAGTGAGCAGTCACTAGGTATGAGCATCTGCTTCGTTTGTTGTTTACTCCCTCGTTTGACCAGAACTTTAACCTGCACCTCCTTACGTCCCCCAGATTCATAGTCCATTGCCTCATCCCCACTTTCTCCCTCACTCACCCTTCCATGGTTGTCCTTCGTGGATCCTTCAAAGACATTCATTGGTATCATCATGTTTAGTGTTGGGCGGGCCCGCAACTCCAGCTTCCGTGAATCCAAGCTTTCCTGCATAAATCATACGAGATGACATGTTTTGTTCATAAATTAAATTTATCAACAAAATGAAACTTTAAGCATACCTGCATCAGAGCCCTAAATTCTCGGTCAAAATCAGCTTCTTCCTCGGGATCAACTAGCATCACTTTCTGCCTAACATGGATTTCATCATCCTCGTCAGAAGCTGGACCATCCCTTTCAGCATAATCATCATCACTGTCACATGCATCATCATCAAGCTCTTCCTCATCGTCATTCCCATCTGGATCCATTGTACTACCCTGTGATGCACTATCAGACTCCCCTTCATGGGTCCCGCCATTTTCTTCAATGCCATTTGCAAGAGCTTGACCATTCACAGAGGAGCCTCTAGATGCCGACATGCTAGCGTGTTTTTTCTCCGGTTTCTCGCCACTGACCTTGTCAGTTGAAACAGTACGTTCGTGCTCCTCAAGCTGAACTAAAGCAGCATCAACTTCTTCAATGGTTGAATAACGAGTCATGTTGGGGCGTAAATCAGCAAATAAGTCCTGTAAATGGTTCAACTACTAAGTACCATGATCTAAGGAGTGTGTTGAATTCTGGAATGACAAATGAATACTAACCTGCAGGTCGAATTCAATATCGAGAGGCAGTGGGTCTTTGCTGAGTATATATCGTTGGAAATGAATCAAAAATCGATCCAGTTTCCTTTTTGATGAACCTCGGCCAAAGTAGTGCCCACAGGTCTCTAGAAGTGTGATAATCAACCTGATTCGAAAGCAATCTTCAGGTGGATCAAGCACATCTTGCTAAAAGGGGATTAAAAAAAACCATAAGAAATCAGAAAATGACAAAACCATCAGTAACAGCTTAATTTATAGGGCATCAACCACACATAAAAGATTCATTTGCACCTCTTCTGTCCCATGACCAAAAACAAGAATCAGATATAATGTATCAAAAACGACCGAAGAATCCACATGTTCATAATTGTATAGTTCGCCTAAAAACCGCATATGCGCAATTCGGCGTTGCTGCATCCCATATTCATTTATCTCCAATCCTAGCCGGATTTCTTCCAAAACCTGAAAAAAGAATAATCCCGACCTATTAAAGCACAAGAATGCATTTTCACCAAAATAAGCAAATAATAAATCACTACAGCACTGTTCAAAAATAATAATAAATAAATAAATAAATCACTACAGCAAGTAAACACTAATCAAAAGGTTAAAAGGCAACCTCGTCAACTACGGCAACTGCAAACTCATCATGGTATCGGCTCAATCCCGCAGTTAGCGAAGCAATCAAGTGAATTTGACCATACTTCCCTTTGTGAACTTTCAAAAAGCACTTTAATAGATATGATTCACATTCACTCCATGGTAGCTTACGAAGTTGTCTCAGCACATGCTCAATTGATAACTTGTCAAGGTCTGAGAAAAGTAGCTTCCTAATATACTGCACAGGTTATCACATGTGAAGTGAATCGAACGCCGGGTTCATATATAAAATGAACTTACATATTCGTACAATAAATAATACCTGATACAAAGGAGGGCGAACTTTAGAGACTCGTGCAGATCGTTCAGGTGGTTTGCATAAGTAATAAGCATTCTCAACAAGAGTACTATGCCGAGGATCCAAATTTTTAACATTTTTCAGGCGCATTAGGATATCTAACATGTTTGTCATGCGTACATTTGTATCAGGGCAACGGTATAGATATCGGCCACATGTCTCAAGAAGATTGCAGGCTACATCTATGTTATGATGGCTAAAGTCATCCAAACATGCCTGTCAAATAAAATAAAAGTTTGAATCAGCAGAAAGGTATAACAGCACTGTCTCTTCATGACACGAAAAAGATGTTTGATGGAATTTCTCAATGAGATGCATGAAAGAGAACTTTTACCTTTAGACAACTGAAAATAAGCGCAGTTGGGGCAATCTTAAATTTGCAAAGCTCTCCAATAAATCGAATATTCCTGATTTTCGACTCGATGTTTATCTGATCCTGAATGTATTAATGATGATAAATACCGGAGTAATTGATATAAACCTGAAACTATGTTGGAGAAATGTACTTTGAGCAAAAAGTAGAACCTTTTTATTGATCAAAAAGTTGAACTCTTCGTCTAGCAACTGCAAAAGCATAGAAGGCACATCTTTCATACAAGTTGACAGTGTGGCAACCATGCGTGAGTAGTAAGGCAACAGTTCCAGAGACGTCCTGGGCACATTAAACAAAGCTCGTACAAGCTTTTTGCGGGAAGATTTTGAATTTAGATAACAAAACTCCACCTGAAATTATATTTCAAACAAATAAACAAGTAGAAGCATGCAAGATGAAAGATGGAAAGAGAAAATTATTATCAGAGAAAATTACAGTCAGTTGGTCAATCAGGTCGCGGCTCACACAGCCAGGAAGCCTCTGCAATAAACCATCCAGGTTGGTTCCTTCAGGACCTCGAAGCTTCTCCTTTTCATTTTCACCTTTTGTTTCACCCTCTCTCTCTTTTTCCTTCCCTTTATCTTTGTCTGACTCCTTCATCACTCCTTTATCTTTTTCGTCTACATCTTTCTTTTTTTCAATTTTGTGATCCGGCGAAACCGCAGCTTCAACAGAAGTCTCTCCAGTTTCATGAGAAGCAATTGCTTGGTTGGGCTCAGATGCTGAATCCTGCATTATTAAAAACTTTGTTAGCGAGAAATGATATCTAATATATTAGACCTGTTAATAGTACTTACATTTGGTTGATCTTGTGTTTTTGATGATTGATCGTTCACTTTCTGCTCTGCTTCTCCCAATAATACAGCAGGAACAAATGCCCTAAAAAAATCATCATGTATCAATACCATGCAGTTTGACATGAATAATAACTTGCATATCTGTTCTAATGAAAACAAACCTAAGATCAGGTAGATTTTCATAAAAGCTTTTGGTATCTTCATCATCCCACAATGCTTCAGCAACTGGAGACTCTTTTCCAATACCAGGAGATGATATATCATCTCCTGTAGTGAGCCTTGTGTGACCATCCTCTGGCATCTCAGGTGGTTGCATATCAAGGGCTTCTGCTAAACTATCACACCAAAAAAAATTTATAATCAAATATGTCTTGTCAAACCAGAGATTTTAAAAGTCAAAGGTAGATAAATAATAGGATCCAAATATTTTCCCCTTTTTATTTATTTTCCCAGCATACCTGTGGAATTGGGTATTGTAGTTGTATATAAAAAATGATTAGAAAAAAGGCAAATCAGCGAGAGCTTACGCGGATATGCCTCGATACAGCTGGTCATAAGACTTCCGTAGTTTTTCATATGAAGAAGCATTTTCCTCACTGAGCTCGCCTTTAGCATTTAGAATCTTTGCATTCTCATGCTCCAATTGACGGAGTGACTTTAGTTTGAGAAGTTGAGGCAAGCACAAATGGACAAAATAGCGATAAATTAATTAAACAAACAAACAACTCTACACAATCTTAAAACACAATTATAAATTAGATGACCCCCCATTGTTTCAAAGTATCTAAATACCTTCTTTAAAGGCAACATAGTGTATTATTAACATTAAGCAGATGTAACAAAAATAGATGCTCTATCAATTGTCAACCTGGTCAGCTGACCTCAAAGGAACTTACCGTGTGTTCAGATCGAAGTAGTTCGACAGCAGCATCATGATATGTATATAATGCCTTTTTGAACACCTTCTTATGGTCTGCAGTGATGTTAAGTCCCTTAAAGAACTGCAACAAAAGAATACAGCAGACACAAGAAAGATAATCAGTTTTAGTATTTGGGATAGATAATCTTCTTTTCTTCAAGCTTATAACTGTCGTCAAGAGAGTAACTCCAACATTAGAGAGTGCACCTCTTCAACAAGTTCTTCTCCAGGATGTGGAAGTCCTATGAAGTACCTTGCCTGTCGAGCAAAACTAGCAAGAAGAGACAAATTTGTATGTGCTGCATCTCTATCTTTAAGGTGTTCTAAGCTGGCAAGATCCTTAATTATGGTCACAAAAATGCCAGCCTCTTCAATAACTCCATCAAAAAACAGCTCCAGCAGAAGTTTTAAAGCACTGCGTTTCTTCAAGGCCTTTAAATTCCTGTCTGCATCTACATCCTCTGTGGATTTCCCAGGAAAGAAGGTTTTCATGAGGCCTTGAACCAACGTTTGAGAAAAGTCTTTGTATCTTTGATGAAGCAGAGAACACACCTGATTTACAGGAAAGTATATAATATTAAAAAAAAAATTAAGCAGGTGACTTAGAAGTGAGGGTTCTTAAATAATAAGAGAAAGGCGAATTTGGTGATTACTTGAACTGCAGCCTGTATATCTGAACTTTTTAACTTGGCATCGCAGATTGCAGCCACTGCTTCACTAACAAACTTACTTAAGTTGACGCTTTTTAATTCATCCATCAAACTTTCGCGCTGTTCTTCATTGATTTGCTTAAGTTTTTTGATGACTGCTGTATTGCGCTTGATGCTAGAGTCCAATGTTCGTAGAGCACTCGAGTCTGGCATTGATCGGATAAGGACACACCACGGTGGGTCATTCATTACAAGGTAAATCATCTAACAACTGAAATCAAGAAAAATTTACAAACCATCCTCTATTAAATTACTACTAACCAGGCATTTCAGGACTCAAATTAGTC
Source organism: Solidago caesia (assembly GCA_028566075.1). Classification (NCBI taxonomy): domain Eukaryota; kingdom Viridiplantae; phylum Streptophyta; class Magnoliopsida; order Asterales; family Asteraceae; genus Solidago; species Solidago caesia. The sequence goes on along the minus strand of JAOXNX010000001.1, from coordinate 22,734,364 downwards.
TGCCGAATAGCCAATTTTGATTCTAAGGACTTCTTTAACTCTTCACGACGAGATACCTGCAGATGAAATAAGTGAAGTTCATATGTACGCTCAAATAAATATAAAACAGCATGATCCAATTAATCGCATCTTATCTAAGAGGTGTATGACCAAGCACATGACAAGCACATCACATGCAACTACTCTCCAACTTCCAGTTCAATAAAAAAGACAAGAAACTGCATACCTCATCATCTTGCTTGTTCTGGTTTTCACCAGCACCATGCGAATCGTCGTCAGGATGTTCCATCTTATTACTTGTACTACCAAAATGCAAACTGCTAAGGAAAATATATATCAACAGCTTAGCAAGTAACCAGCTACACAAGAAGAGCATAAAGTATATGCCTGGTAGGTTAGAAGAAGATAGTCTCCAACGTATTGGTTAACAATCAAACTAATGCGACAATCAATACAACTAACTAATTAAAACACAGAATACTTTCCAAGAACTAAATCCGTACCGCCAATGCCAAACATGTGAACAATATTCACATAAATCATGTTAAATTAGGAAAGATTGGCTCAGAAACCACAAGCATTGGCTATGTAAAATTCAGTCTCTAGTCGATACCAAGCGTGACCTACAAGACTACAAAACAAACTTACTACCCACGAGGCCACAAGCAACACAACTATAATGATTCGGTTGAGCTAATTTCTTTATATGAAAATACGACACCACCCCTTTTCTCAAAATCTCCCTTGCTTCGTAGACCACGCCTACAACACCACCAGCTGCCTCATATATATTAACCACCATTCTCAACACCTACAATATTCACACATGAAAAATAAAAAAAAAAACTAATCTCATTTAATCCAAAATATTAATAATAACTAAAAAATGCCTAATTTATATAGCCAAATATCCCAAATAATTACCTGCTTCATCATGTCTGTCTCATTCTTCAGATCCATGGCTTTATATCCATAATAACAGATGATTTTTCACCTAAACAAAGTTTTATACATGTTATACAGCTGATAAAATCACAAATACATGGATCCTCAAAACTTCATCATCAAAACTTGAAGTTTATATAATTTAGTTTACATACCTTTGGGTGCTTATATTAATCATCTTCAAAACATGAACCATCTTCAATATTGTTTGGATCTAAACAAATTATATATATTAAACTTTAAACAACATTTAAATATATAAAAGAAGAAGGCTCAGATATGTATCGGATAAAGGAGGGTCAGGCAACGCCATGGCTGCAAACACCGGTTGCTTAATGAAATACCATCCGGGTTGCCCTGCCAAGATACGGCTGAATCACACTCCATGAACCAATTATTAAGATGCTCGGATTTACATAAACAATCGTCAACATCCACATCTATTTCGATCGGAAAAGTGATACTATATCATCATAGCCCGAGAACTAAAGAAACGTTACCAACATAATCAATATCTGCACATTGAAACACCAATATAACTGATTATGTTTCTATCCACAATAAGATTATCACTGATACGGAAATAATAATAATAATAATAATAATAATAATAATAATAATAATAATAATAAAATATTAATAATAATAATAATAATAAAACTAATCTTAATATATGAAGATAAGGAAAAAAGAAAGTAAATTTCACCTAGACATTTTCACAAACACCTGTAGGGGTTTCATGATATAACCAATATCAGGTAACGATATTGATACCCAAATACTCTAGGTAACAAAAATCAATCAATCTCAACATATAGTCAAATAAAAAGTACCTGATGGATCTGATGTTCCAAATAATTGAAATTATTATTATTGAAATCGGAGATGGAGAAGAGGCCTATGATAAAGATCTGATGATAATGATGAATCAATGATGACGATGATGATGAATCTGATGATGATGGATCAAAGAATGACGATGAATCGATGAATGTTGTATAAGTATAAAATACACACACATATCATGTTATGGATCAAAATATAAACATGATATGAATGAATGTGAATATGAATGGAAGAGAGACTTCCATGAGAAGCCTTGTCTCTGACTTCTTCTCTCTTTGTGTCCCAATTTCAAGTTTTAAAACACCCGCCTATTATCATTTCTCTCTCTTCTGTTCCTTGTACTTGTATACAAACATATACAGATACATATAAAATACACACATTGAATACACCTTAGAAAACATACCTTTTACATCACCAAAATGTCAGCAAAGCCTATGTGGCTATGATCACAGTGCGACAACTCAGCTTTGTGACTTCAGCAGGGTACTCTCCTCTAATAGAGTAAGGGGATGGGTTTTGCTACTGACATCTCAGTTAGGTTCATTGAAATTTATACCGTGCTGTTATAAAATTAAATGAGTGATTTTTAGTATATAAAATATTACTTTTTAAGCATTTAATAAGTTGTTATTGACAGCCAGCCCTAAGGCTGTCGTTATCATTTTCCATAATATTAGTTATGCAATTTTTAGTTTGCTTATATGAAATTTCAATTATTAGATTATTAACTTAATATTAATTCATAATATTAATTCATATGTAGTCATGTGATGTTTGATTATTTTTTTTATTTTTAAATATTTTATAGATGAAACTTATATTGACGTATAATAACAATAAATTGTAACTAAAAACTAATGAAAACTTATTAAATATAAAAGTTACTAATCATAAAACAGAAGTAGGATAACATTGTTTAATGATTCATTAGAGAAAAAGATATGAAAATTATTAAAGTTTAAAAAATTTTAATGTAAAATCTTATACTTATCACCAAGGTTATGTAGAAGATTTTTATAATATGAAATATATATTACGGGATATATAATCTTTTAAATTTGATCTTAATTAATATATGTAAAAAATTATATAGATTAGGAATTATATAAATTAAGAAAGTATATATATAATATTAATATAGGGTTGTGATCCCTTGAAAACCATAAAAATGGTGAATATTGGGGGACAAATCTGGACCATTGATCTAAACACAATGGACCATCCAGATTAAAACATAAAAATAAAGGAGGAGGGGTATTATAGTAATTTTGCGCGACCTTTCCCAATTGTTTACAAACATACGACCAAACACCAAATCGTATCAGACAAATACCTTCTTCTCTCCAAACCCTAACCGGAAAACGTGATCGGAAAATCGGAAACAACAATCAATCGGATAATAAACGCCAGAGATTGATTATTCATTGCAATCAATCAATCTACCATCGCGAATAGAAGAAATCGAATCCACCGTCGTGAATAGAAGAAATCGGAAAAAGTAATCGGAAAAATCAAATCAAATCAACTAATGGATCGAGAATATGATGTTACTCCCGACGAAGAAGAGATTATCGCGGACGAAGAAGACTTTGTCGCCGACGAACAAAAAAGCAATGCCAACGAAGGTACGTAAACAAAACAAAATTGATTGTAGCATGACTTGACTGCCAATCAAACTTGTTTGTATCAAAAATAAGGTGACTTATACAATCAAATTTGATTTTTTTAAAAAAAAAAAGTTTAATACGGTAGACAGTCAAATATGATTGAGATTTAATTGTGTTGAAGTATATATGAAATATGTGTTAGATGATATATCCAATCAAATATGACTGACACATGAGCGTGCTTGTCAACGTTTGTTTTTTTTACATTCGTGTCCTTTTGGGGTTTTCCGGCGAGGTTATGTCTTCTCCATTTGCAGGTTATGTCAAAATATGATTGTGGTTTGATATAAGTTTTGCTTCTGTATGAAATCAAATATGATTGTCGTTTGATTCTGTTTGTCTAACACACAATCAAATCTGGTTGTTTAGAAGAATCAAATTTGTTGCTGACGTATAGTATTTATTTTTTCAAATAGTTTCTAGCATGAATGTAACACCCAAAACTGGAAGAACACAAAAGGTAGAAACACCAGGAGGCTCGATGTACTATATACCCATTGTTGATCAAGAAATCTTACCAGTAGTCGGGAAGAATTATGGAACAATTCAAAATTGTGAACGTATCTATACAGTTTATGCTGAGAATGCCGGATTTAGTATAAGAAAGTCATGTCAGAAAACTACCAAGTCCGGAAAGATCAAGCAAAAGTATTTTCTTTGCAATAGAGCCAGTGTACCAAAAAAGGTTTCAATGGATACTTTAGTAAATGATACTCGAAGGAGCAGCGTCGAATGCACAGGATGTAGAGCTCGGGTTAGATTTGATTCCTCAAGAATATAAGCATCTATCAAAGAGGGAAAAGAAACTAAAGTATGCGGAGCAACTTTTTGTTTACAATGCATCCATTGCAAATATAGGACCCACAAAGGCACATCAAATATATAGCAACATGAAAGGCAGTTATGAAGACGTCAATGGAACAGTGGACGATTTCAGAAATTGGAAAAGGGACCTCAATGTGTTTATCAACGAAAGTGACTCACAAATGCTTGTAAACAAGATGGAAGAAAGAAAGAAGTACATTCCAGGATTCTCTTTTGAATATAAGCTTGAAGAAAGCGAGTTGCATTCGATTTTTTGGGCTGATGAAGTTGCACGGGTCAACTATGAGGAGTTCAGCGACATTATGTCGTTTGATGCGACATACCGGACAAATAGGTACTTTGTGTTAACATTTTTGATTGGCATACAGAAAATGTGTTTGTGTCCACCATTGTACAACGATTGACTATGCCAATCAAATCTGATTGGCATACAGAACACGTGTTTGTGTTGACCGGTTTAGTATGATTGCCTAAGACAATCATATTTGATTGGCATACTAAAAATGTATTTACTTTGAGCAGTCTACAATAATTGGCATACAATCAATGTATTTGTATTTGATTGTGTTCACACCTGTTTTAGATTTAAACTCATTCAATGATGTGTTTGCTCAAAGGTACAACCTCATGTTTGTCCCATTCACTGGTATAGACAACCATGGTAAATGTGTAACCTTCGCTGCGGGTTTGATTAGAGACGAGAAATCAGAGACCTACACATGGCTACTAAACTGCTTCATGAAAACATTCAATAAAGAGCCGCTGATGGTAGTAACAGACCAAGACAAGTCGATGGAAATTGCGATAAGAAACGTGTTTAAAACGGCGAAACACAGGCTGTGCATGTGGCACATAACCCAGAAGTTGCCAACAAAGGTGATATTCTTTACCAATCAAAGACGATTGTATATTTTATTCATTGTATGGGAAATGAGTTTTGGTAATTACCAATCAATTCTGATTGAATGCAGGTTAAAGACGCCCTCCCTAGTATCGAAGAAGACACAGAAAGGGACTTCAAAGGTAGGTTTGATAGCATCGTTTGGAATATGCATATGGAGCCAAAAGCTTTCGAGGAAAAATGGGAGAAGCTAATGAAAGATTTTTCTTTGAAGAATGACACTTGGTTCACCTATATGTTTCAAATTCGATCGAGTTGGATACCAGCCTACTTCATTGACACTCCAATGTTTGGCCTTATGAGAACTACCTCAAGATCCGAAAGTGAAAATGCTTTTTTCTCTAATTTCACAAGATCGGCATCGAATTTGGTAACATTCATGAGCGGCTTCGAATCTGCGATGTTGAAACAAAGGTCAAAGCAAGAGAAATTGGACGTTGATACAATAAGAAAAACCAACACGTTATGCACCAAACTGAAAATCGAAAAGCATGCTTCGAAAGTATACACGAAAACAATTTTCGAGATTGTTCAAAAGGAGATAGAAGCTTCTATATATGCTTGTTCAGTTGATCAGATGACTACCGAGGATCTTTGTAAAGCTTATGTTATCAATGACAGAAAGAAAGATGCAACAGATGCTGGAGAAAATATGATTCAATATAAGGTATGTTCCTGCTCTGTTTTGACTATAGCCTAATCATATATGATTGGTTTTTGACAAAATTAATTACCATTAAAATAAAAAAAATATTTGTCATTGAAGGTACTTTATAATCGTCAAGATGGATCGGTTATGTGTACGTGTAGACATTACCTTCGTCTAGGTCTACTATGTCGACATTGTTTTGTGGCTTTCAATAATAATAATGTTGATCAGATACCTACACAGTACATAATGAGGCGATGGACGAGGGGCATCATACCGCCTGATTTGAGATTAAGACGAAACAGATTTGACAATGGAAACGTAGGTACTCAGAGGTTGGTTAACCAAATAACGTCGACTGTTGATGATTGCTTGCATATTCTAGTCAATGATGATAAGAAGCTTGAAGAATTTCTAGAAAAAGTGAAAGCTTTGAAGACACAAGTTGAGGCTGACATGCCAAATCAAACACCGAAGAAGAAAGATGACTTGATAGGGAAAATGATGGGTGTCTCAAAGCCGGATAAAAATGACATCAAGAACCCACCTGTTGGAAAATATAAGGGATGCGGAAAAGATGCACGTGTAATGGGTGGCAAAGAAATGGGAATAAAAGAAAGCAACAAAAGAAAAAGCGTATGTAGCAGCTGTGGAGGTAAAAATCACAACAAGAGGACCTGTGAAAGAAAAAAAGAAAGAAACAAGCAAAATGAAGATGAGAGAACAAATTCAGATGCGTCCGCAATCAACTAATGCCCCGTTTATATTTTAGAATTATTTTTATTTTACATGTTTTTACTTGATAGGAGTTTATAGTTTTTATACTTGTTTCGTCGTTTTTTACAGTTACCAAAAATTTATATTTATTCATTTATCAAATACGATTGGTTATGATTGGTTATCATTGGGTTATCCAATCAAATATGATTGGTCCTTTTTTTAAACTTATCCGAGGGAATGTGATCAATAAAAAATGATTGGGTTATCCAATCAAATATGATTGCGGCTTTTTTTCCACTAATCCGACAGAGAAAATGATTTCTAAAACCCTAAAGGACCTACGGGCCTTTTTTTCAACTAATCCGAGCGAATGTGATAAATAAAAAATAATTGGGTTAACCAATCGAATATGATTAGTCCTTTTTTTCAACTAATCTGACGGGATATGATCGATTAAAAATAATTGGGTTAACCAATCAAATATGATTGGACCTTTTTTTCAACTAATCCAAGGGGATGTGATCAATAAAAAATGATTGGGTTATCCAATCAAATATGATTGGGCTTTTTTTCAACTAATCGAGATGATGTAATCAATAAAAAAATGATTGGGTTATACAATCAAATATGATTGGGCTTTTTTTCCAAATAATTGGAGGGGATGTGTTCAATAGAAAATGATTGGGTTATCCAATCAAAT
>JAOXNX010000001.1:22668799-22686099 GCA_028566075.1 Solidago caesia | reverse complement strand
TTTATTTATATATATTTTTATCAATAACAACAAATATAATTTTTATATACATGTGTTAAACAATTCAGAGCCGGCGGACGGCGAAGCCGATTGCCGGACACCATCAACTTTTAACTTCAACCATCAATCACCGCGCATTGCGCGGACATTATTTCTAGTAGTATTTTATTCACATGATAGACTACAAAATTTAATATTTAAACAATCAAACTATGACTTTCATATTTTTTGTTTATGACACAAAGGGCGAGTTTTTTTTTAGCTGAGGGCATGTTTAATATATTATGTATAAAAATAAAAATATTTTTGACAAGTATTATATGGCAACTTATTTTTTTTGAGCCACTGGGGCCATACCCCATAAGTTAGTGAATACATCCGCCCCTGCAATCAACTAATCCCGGAAACAAAATTTTCTAACAAGATACGATACTTTATGACCTTGCGGTTGAACTTGGATGTATATCCATATATCTATGTTCTTTACAATCCAATAGATTACAAAATAAAAAACCTTATCAAATCACCAATTCTACTTTGAAAAATTATAGATATTTGATTTACAAAAGATAATAGTTTACATGTTACAAGAAAATAAATCATTTACATCTAAGTTAAAAATTCGCTCAAAAAATATTCAAGTAAACTTCTGGAAAAACCAAATCCGTTTTTCATTTTACTTAGATTATTAAATATTTCAAAAAAAAATATTAAATTAAAAACCTATACTTATAGACTATACATATACATATAATATATGAAAATTATTGTGTATAAAGAATAAAGAAGAACAAATAAAAAGGAATATTAACAGCAAAGATGGTGAACTGTGACACACAAAAAAGAAAGAAAGAAAGAAAGAAGCAAAGCAAGCAACAGTTACACCTGCTCTTCTTTCTTTCTTCTGCCATATTTCCACCACCATTTCCTTTCTTTCCTCATCAAACACTCCACCGCCCACCTCTCTTCTTCACGTGACCCCCATTCCATTTCACTTTCTTCCCTTTCAATTCATATGTCTATATATCTATAATATTAAATATAATTTATTAGGGTTTCTTCATCTTCACTTTTTGTTTAGTTTAATTTAATTTAATTTCTGACATACATTTCACCACCGACTGACAGACAGACAGACATACCTTCCTTTGATCCAACCAAACCCAGATCCAACTTCAACTTCTTGATTTTCAGTTATTTCTGTTTTTCTTACTGATACCCCAGGAACCAATTTTGACTTTTTTTTTACTGGTAAGTCAACACATTTTTAATCTTTATTAAGTTTTGTGTATGATTGGTATGTTTTTATTGGAATTAGATTGATTTTGTGTTTAAAGTTTTAGACTTTTTGATAACCCATGTTGAATTTGGATGAAAATTGGTTCAATTGTTAGTTTTTTCTTCTTTTTTTTGAAATTAGGTTGATTTTTATGTTAAAATTTGCGACTTTATTATATCCCATTTTCAATTTGGAATTAACTTGCTTCAATTGTTAGTTATTATCCCATTTTTATGTTGTTGTTTTATGTTAAAAGTATGAAACTTTTTGACCCATTTTCAATTTGGCTTAAAATATTAGGTCGGGTAGGGGTAAGACCGCCTACATCTCACTATTTGGCTTAAAATGTTAGGTCCTCGGGATTGGGGGATTGGGTATGGTTGTTGTTTTGTTGTGTTTAGTTTAATATTTAGAATTGGAGTGTTTATATATTAGATTTATTTTATGTTTAAAGTTTGAAATTTTATGATAAGTTGATAACCCATTATGAAATTGGTGTTAATTTTCTTCAAATGTTAGTGAATGCGTACAATTGAGTAAATCTTTGATGTATTCGATCTATAGAATTAGATTCTTTTAAAAAATTCATGTTAAAGTATGAAACTTTATGAAACCAATTTTTTTTTTTTGCCTTCAAATGTTTGGTTTTACATACAATTAAGTGAATCTTTGATGTGTTTAAAACTTTAATTTAATAGTTAGGATTGGAATTATTTTTTTTAATCATGGAAATTAGGTATATTTTTGTGTTAATTTATGAAGGGAATTAATAATAGTACCACATCTTTTTATAAATCTACCACTACTATGCATTATATACTTGTATTGCCTGCTATAACAATTGTACTCTGTGGTAGATTAATAAAAAAGAGTGGTACCAATATGGGCTCCCATTTATGAAACTTTAAGATAACCCATTTTAATAATGGAACTGAATTGTTTCAAGTGTTAGGGGCTGTTTGGTTTAAAGATTTCAAGGTATTTTGATGGAAAGGAATTTGGGATTTCATATGTTAACCTAACAAGACAATGAAGGAAGTCAAAATTCCATTCCACCAACTTCCTTTAGATTATGTGAACCAAACAGTCCCTTAGGGTTTACGTAAAATTTGAGTGAATCTTTGATGTATTTAATAATTAGAATTGAGTGTTTTTATTGATATGTTAAGTTATGAAACTTTATGAAATCTCTTTTTTAAGTTGTCTTCACATGTTAGGTGTTACATACAGTTGAATGAATCTTTGATGTATTTAATGGTCTTTTCTTTAGGTGTTGGAAGTTATTGATTCAGGGTGCTTTGATTCCATGGTGGTTACTGCTGAGTGTGAATGAGATTGTATTTCGGGAAATTAGTTGCTGTGAGTGTTAGTTAGGTAGCAAAAATGCCGGCTTCACCCGGGATGAAATTTTCTCCCGGGAGGGAACGGAGAGGTGATAATCACAAGAGAGGGCGCAGTTTCGAAAATGAAATAGTTTTTAAAGAAAGAGATGATGATAATCTTGCTTTGTTTAATGAGATGCAAGGCAAAGAGACTAACAATTTCTTGCTGCAGTCTAATGATGATTTTGAAGACAATTTTGGTAATTTCTAATGCTTTTGCACATGCTGATTCAAAACATTCTATTTTAAGCAGTGTAGTTATTTTATTAGTCCTTGGTACGCAAAACATTGATAAGCGGCAGCTCTGACGGGTCCACGTGTCCCGTCATACATTTCCTGTCCTGGGAGTCAAGGATAGTATGTAGAAGGGGGCCAACTAAGAAGAGTATTTGCTCAATTGGGAAATGTGACCATATTCGCAAAGTCCTCTCCTGCAGAACCAACTAGGCTACATGTCTGAGGGCAGGGCCAAAGTTGCAGCCGCTGGGGATTGAACTTGGTCATTAAATGCGATGTTTTTTGTCGCTTTACATTTTGGAAATAAGAATGAATGAAATCTTGCTACTTACTCAGGCTGACCTGTGCGCATTCTGTTGTCTTGCATTTGGCAGTGACCATGCGGAATTTTTCAGACCACAAGCTTGGAATAAATATTGCTGCTCGAGGAGAAAGCAGTAATCTCCTCAATGCAGAAGAGGAAAAGAATGATTATGAATGGTTCGTAGTGATTTGCTTCTTTTGTTAATTTAGTGTCTTTTATTATCTAAAGTTATTATAGTTAATTGCTCTCTTATTTCTAGACTAATTTCTAATTTTGGAAATAAAGGTTAATAACTCCTCCAGATACACCTCTGTTTCCTTCGTTAGATGATGAGGCACCTCAAGCTATTCATGAACAAAGGGGTAGACCTCGAACTCAGCCCATTTCATTCTCCAGATCATCCACAGTAAGTCATTTATGTACATTAATTTTATAAGTATTAGAGATAGGCGGTATTTGGATTTACGTCTTGGACTGATTGATACTAAAATTTTAACTTGGATAAACGATACTGCCTTTATTTCTGATTATTTAGAGTTCAGATAATCACTAATGAAAAATCGGTGTCATACCAGCTGCATCATAACTGGTTACCCAAGGTTAAACTAATTTGAGAGACTTCTGCTACATTATAACAGAATGTCTCTCCTTTTCTTTCCACCAAATATCAAATTTGGTCATTTTATCCATTCATTTCTTAAACTTTCAGAATTTACCAATTATTTAGTTATCCAAACAATATCTTTTACGGCCTATCGTATTACAACTGATTTAGTTATTATTATTATTATTCAATATCAAATAAGAACTTCCAAAATTCCTCTTTTTCATCATACACATTTGTATGTTTATATGTAGTTGTAACTCTTTTTAACACGGGTTATGGATACTTTATTACAGATGGAGAAAAGTCATAGAAGCAGCAGAGGTAGTGCAAGTCCAAACCGCTTGAGCCCATCTCCAAGATCTCATGAACCTGCATTTCAACCAAGAAATCGGGCCTCTTCAGCACCTAGTTCAAGTCCACCGCCTTCTCGAAGACCCACCACTGGATCTATAAGACCATCTTCCCCATCAAATAAACCTTCTACCCCACCTCCACGAGCCCCTACACCACCTTCAAGGAGATTAAGCACTGGCTCTGTTACTACTTCAAGCACTGGTCCAAGAGGTATTTCGGGAAACTCGGCTTCACCGAAGATAAGAGCATGGCAGGCCAACATTCCTGGGTTTTCCACAGAAGCACCTCCGAATCTCAGGACCTCTTTGGCTGACCGGCCCGCATCGTATGTACGTGGCTCTTCACCCGCTTCAAGAAACAGAAGACAATCAATGTCACCAGTTGGTTCTAGAAGCATTGGTTCGTTCCATAGTCATGATCGAGATAGATTTAGCTCTTATAGTAAAGGTTCAATTGCATCTTCTGCTGATGATGATGTTGAATCTCTTCAGTCTGTCATCGTTGAAGGGTCAGAACGGTCAAATTTAAGGAAAGTGGGTGGGTTTAGGAATAATAAGGCTCCTATTTCCCAAAAGCCTATAAGAACTGTTTCTTCTAGCTCTGCTCCAAAAAGATCATTTGACATGGCACTTCGACATATGGTACTTAACTGTCTTGTCATTTATTTATGGTTCTTTTTGCTATATTAGTGCACGTGGCCTTGTTGATATTTATCATCATGAATCACTTAACAGCATACTTAAAATTACAGTTTTTACTTTTCATCTGCCAGAATTTGGCACCTTTTCGAAAATATATACAGTATCGGTTACCCTTCGAGTTGTTTGTCTTACTTAGATGCATTTCTTAGTATTTCAGCATTGAGAACAATTCTTCCTTTTTGCAAAGAAGTCATTGTATATCTTATGAAATGACATATTTCAGTGTTTTAATATTCTTGTGTAGGATAATAGAAAAGGTCCTCAGAATATGTTCAGACCACTGCTTTCCAGTGTCCCTTCTACAAACTTTTATGCTGGAAAAGGAGGTCCCACCCCTGCTTGGAATTCTTCGGTGACAACTAGTAGCAATGCAAGTTCTGATTTTGGTACCAGTGGCCCACTTGATATTGAAGAGAATGAACAACACGAGGACGATGCAACTTCTGGATATGTTAAGGTCCTAGATCATAATATTGATGATGATGAAGTATTTATGTTCGAGGAACCTGAATCTGTGAACGAAGATATGGGAAATGAAACGCATGATAGTTCACCAAATGGAGATGGTTTTGAAAATCTTGGACAATGTGATACTGCAGCTTGTGTAGTTTCAGATGATTTCATTGGCAACGTTGACCTCCCAGAAGTTGATAGCATAAAGGATATGTTAATTTGTTCAAGATGTGGTTGCGGGTACTCCGATATCACGCAAACAGAAGACGGCATTAAACTTTGTCCAAATTGTCGGAAGTCGACATCATCTTTGACCATCAGTGATTCGATGACAAGCTTAGTGGTTGTGACGAGTTCCCTAGAAGAGTCAACCATGTCAGATGAATATCATGAATTAGTCAACACAATGAAGCCTCAAATGACCCTAGTCAAAGTTGAATCTCCAGAGGTAACTTCTGAGAGCGAAGCACAATCCGAGCAACACAAATATGTAATCAAGGATGGTGAGAGCACACATGCAGAGCAAAGTCAACAAAATATTGACTTTCCAGATTCTCTTTCTCCACCGCGGTTAGAAGAATGCGAACCAATGAAAGTCAACGATCAAGTGATAAGTCAACCAAGTTTAAGTTATAGTGATGAAGGGGGTGAACTAATTCAACGCACCATTGACTTTCCAGAGTCAACGGTTAACTCTGTAGGAGAAGGAATTCCAGTAGTGCTGAAAAGGTCAACTAGTATAAAGGGGCATGTTATCCGTAGCGAGAACTTTTCAGCCAGTAGCATCTCTTATGATGATTTATCATATGTGAGGGACAGTACAAATAGCATGAGAAGCTCAATAGGACGTGGGAGTGTGTCCGCATCATCTTCTGTGGACTTTGGACCTCGTTATCATCGTCAACTGAGTAGCAGGAAATCTGACACAGAAAATTACAAATATGATCCCATGAATGTTAAATATCGCCGTAGTGTATCATCTTTATCTGGAACTTCTAGTCATGCTTTCCGTCCGTCTAGTGTTGGAACAAGCACACTTGACTCATTTGAGGTATCTATTGTCCCCATGGAGAGAGATGTTGCTGACTCAGCATCTGTGGATCCTCAAGAATCCCCAAGTGAACACGACACATACACTGAAAATGAAGGTGTTGTTAACATAGAAACAGCTATTAATTCAGAGGAAATTCTGTTACCTGAATCTTCAAATATTGAAGAGCCCACTTCATTTCCGAAAGTCGATGACTTTGGAAAGGATCCTAGCACTTCAACTACGTGTACATTTGAGAAAGTTGAAGACACGGGAAAGGATACTAGTGCTTTAATGACGTGTACATTTGAGAAAGTTGAAGACTTGGGCGAGGGTGCTAATGCTTTAACGACTCATACGTTTGAGAACACTGATTTTGCGGAAGTTCAATTGGATGCCATATCGGAAGGAGAACTTGATCAAACTTGTTCTGCATCTCCTGCTTCACAATGTAATACGTCTCAAAGTTCAGAGAGAAGCATAGAAGAAATTCAGGACCCTCATGTTTCTACTGCACCCGGTAAAGATACAGCAGCTTCTGCCATGGAGTGTGACACCTCAAATCATTCAACCAGCATTATGGGTATGTATATTCTGAGTTATGAGTTATCACAAACTGTTTTGTATTGCTGCTTGTCATTTGGTAAATTGTAGATGGTATATATGCGACATGTTCACCTGCGTCCACACACACACTGACGCACACAAACTAACTAAATTTCAAGAATTGTGTGGGCCGGTTTGGGCTGGTAAATTGTGAAAACGGGTCAAGTCCATTCATCTAACCCATAAACACATTTATATCCATTTTTGATGAATTTCAAAGAGAAATAATCTGTTAAGTATAACAAAGACTAGATGACTTTAAAATTAACTACTCCATTCATCTCCTAAAGATTGCGACGTTTCTTTCTTCCCGTGTCCACTTCTAATTGATGCTATTGGTTGTGGTCCACAAGATCTCATTAGTAGTTATCAACATTTATGCCTAGTCTAACTTTGCATTTATTGTGCATACTAACCTGAACTTTCTAAATGTCAGAGGAATCAACAGTTTTGGTTGAAGGCCAAGGAGGAACAAAGGGAAGAAGGCTGACACTAGAGGAAGCAACCGACACAATACTTTTTTGCAGCTCGATAGTTCATAACTTAGCCTACGAGGCTGCAACTATAGCCATTGAGAAAGCAACTCCACCAGATTTTCCTCTTACTCCAGCTGTCCCGAAAGGTTACCCAGGACAAAAAGACGCTCCAGCCCAAAAAACAAGCAAAGGGTCATCAAAATCCCAAAAGACGAGGCAGAAAATAACAATGGAAAATAATTCCACGAAAGATCCCAACAGAATGAATATCTGTGAGGAAACTGATTTACCAAAAACCCGTATTGTTTATCCTAATAATAAAGAGAATAGGAAACCACCAAAGCTAGAATCTAAATGCAACTGCATAATAATGTGAGGAAGAATATGCTTAAATTTCTTGGGGATTTTGATGATGTAAGTATTGTAAAGTTAATTGGTAGGTTAGAGTTTACTCTTTTTCTTAGTGACCTGCATTTGGGGTTATATATAGAAAGAACAGACCTGAGCTAATTCTTTTATTTTATTTTATTTTATTTTATTGTGTGATTACTTAACAATTAATGATTGTGTTTGATTGTCTCTTGGAGTATTTTGTTTTTGTAACTCAAAGACTAGATTGAAAATATACCAGTGTATTGTATTCTATGTTTCTTATGCCCACTATTCTTCAACATTACTGTAGTCATTGCCTTCGAAACTCCCTCAATTATTACTTATTCTATATTGTGAATTAGTTTTGTTTTCAAGACGGGCGTGTCATGAACCAACCACATTCTAGTGGATATTGTTTGCTTCGGTGCCCATACAACTCAACTCACAAAATGTTCATGAACCAAGCAGCCCATACCTAAATTGGATTCAGATAATTAGTGCATGTTCCAATATATATATTCAAAATTTTGTATGGATATGTTTGGTAAAAGTAGCTGGAGCTGGAAATTGGAGTTGGAGGGCTGGATCGCGGCTGTAAAACTAAAGCTTCCTAATTGTATAAATTTGTTTGGGGCTGTAAAACTAAAACTTCCTAATTGTATAAATTTGTTTGGCAAACTAACTGTAAATTGTGGCTAAAAAAAATATATAATTACATTAATAGGCATAAAATTTATTTATTTAGAAAGAAAAAAAAAATACAGAAAACAAACAAAATTGATTAAAAAAATAACATTTACAAATTAAAATTATTTTAACAGAAAGATAGATTTGTTTGCAAAAAGAAAACTGGATTAGCTTTTAAAGATGGTAAAAAAAAAAAAACGAATAAATGAGAGGTATTCAAATTTTTTGTGTCTATCAATTAAGATAATCCAAATATTCAAACATTTAGGTTCTATAAACTTACAAGAAAAATAATGAATTTCTATTTTTTTCCTTCTCGATTATCAAAATTATGATGATAAGTATAAAACTTGTATGTTTGGAAATTGTTTTTAATTACATATATGCCTTGGCTTTTCAAGAATGAGAACATTAATAAGAGATCTTCAAATGAAAAATTGCCATGCCTAATTGCTATGCAATTATTACAGTGTTGTTGAACAAACTGCTAGTTCGAACCGGGGATCAAAGTCATCGAACATGATACAAGTTTTTGAAGGTATTTGAGTAATTTTAATAGATAGGAGTTGGGTTTTTTTTTTAAACGCTTCTTCCATGAGCATTTTTTTATAAGCTCTTTGGTAAATTTTTTTTAAAAAATAAAAAACCCAAACCCTGACTTCCAAACAAGGTTAATTTTGTTGCACGAGTTTTTTTTTTTAAAGCCCAATCTTCTAGCCCCTAAAAAGCGCTTAGAAAGTCCTTACCAAACATGCCCTGTGTTTCTTAATGGATAGGCATTAATTCGGAGAAAATGTTAACTGGAATACTGCATAGAGAATAGTATTACTATATCTGTATCCATGCACTAATCAACTATACATTCCAACGTTCAATTGAATATGTGTATAGAACTATAGATACATGGTGCGATACTTTAAACAGATACTAGGTTTAAAACCTGCGTAAACGTGGGGTTGTTATTAGAAATTTTCTAATTTGTGTAATAAGTATTAGTAAATGATAATTCATTACAATTAATTGATACGTAAAAGAAATGTCATGTGAACTTGTATTTTTGTAAAGATTTTTACAATCTAATTATTTTATGTATCTAAAACAAATATATGGATATCTTCTAACACTTCAACCTAGACACACCACTAATCTATACAAAATTTTTTTAAATACACTTTTTTTTTTTTAATAAGGCTTTTTTTTAACCACACTTAAACCCAATACTATATATCTAAAATAAATATAGGGATATCTTTTAACACATCCACCTAAACACACCACTAACCACACAAGCTTTTTTTAACTACAATTTTTTATTTTTTTTTTGTTAAGTAAATATGATTATGTTCATCGATTTTTTATATGTACAAAACGTATATGAATCCTATAGAGATAAAAAAAAAAAATCAATGGAATTCTAATTAAATAATAGACAACCATAGCCAAGAGACCCATGAAATGACATATCATTATAATAAATTGTATGATATAATGAATCGTTAATCAAATTTTCACTTTAATGCGAAGACCCAAAAAGACTTTAAAACGATTTTTAGAATATAATGAAGAAGAGAGAGCTAATAGTGTAATACTAAACACCAAGCTTTTGCATGAAAAACTTTTATTCCAATGGAAAAAAGTTTAGCTAAATTTTTTTTTGAATAATAAAAAGCTTTTGTAAAAATCTTGAATTAGGAAGCTCTTACAACCCAATGCATGTATCAAATTGTAAAAATGAAAGGTAGTATGTATACATTAAAATCAAAGTCACAACCAAGATTTGTCTCAGGTTTTAAAGGCCCTTTGTTAAAGAAAAGCCTAATGGGTAAAACTCAACCACAGCCGGTAGAAATTACGTATAGGCCTAAATATTTTTCCAACTATCCAACTTCACCATAACCCATTTCAATTTTCTCAATTTCATAATGATGGTGTAAAAAAACACAAGAAACAAATTCAAGAAAATGAAATTCAAGATTATATACCGTAATTTATTATAGTGAATTAATACCTTACAGAAATGTAAAGTAGTTCGCCAATGTTTATCCTTTATATTGTTTCATAATTTGATATCATACAAATTAGGAAATCACAAATAGATTTATAGCATATGAATATTTCAGTAAAACAACCCTTTACTCCAAAATATGAATATTTCAGTATATATGTTACGAAACTATTTGCCAATAAAAAAAATGAGGGCAATAATTTCTTCATAGAACCATTTGCAGAAATATGAAATAGCAATGAGCAATAGGCTTAGACCTATATTTTGGTTTGGCTGACATCTTGGTTGCGGCCTCGTTAAATATGTTATTACCTTGTTGAGCATCATTTGGAGCTAAAACCTTCTGTCATGACCATTCTCTAAGAGACCATTTTTTTATTCTACATTGTAACTTGTATGACACGAGAATAAAATTTTTTTCGAGAAGAAGCTCTAATGGACATCCGATTAAGGAAATATTTATTGTTTTACGAAAAAATGCTTTTATTAATTTATAAATAAGTTTAAAATTTGGACTTATGTGTTTCCAAAATCTTATTTGTTTTCTTATGTTAAATTGTAACTTCAAAAAGAAACCACATTTTGCAAAAATTCATTTCCTTTTATCTCCTACACCAAAACGAAAACGTCATCATGCATCATCGAACTTAAAAGATTCATTACATTGAATTGAAGCCTTCGATCATCAATAGTTGCAGAAACTGTTTTATGCATTATTAAGTGGTTATAGGAACATTTAGATACATAAAAACACCTAAAGACCATCTGATTCGTGTATCACTAATTTCCGAAAACAGATTTTAAAAACACCTAAAGACCATCTGATTCTTTCACTCATAAACATAAATACATAAAACCCCATTAGGATCAATGAAGAATTCATCAAATTTGAAGTTCACAGATGAAAATTATAATCCCAAATCAAGAAGAAAAAAAAAACCTCTATCAATGTCCATTTAGTCAGCACCATAACGGAACTAATTTTATGCAAAGTTCTAATTACCATTATCCCCATAATGCTGTGCTGCAGCAATATAGAGGCAGTGAAGTTATCCAAAAAGCATACGCTGTAGTAAAACATGACCTCTTGTCCTCTGTACTCATCATCAAATTCTATCAACCTTGCATTACAAACAAATGCGTAAATAAGAAAAGTATAAAGATTACATTAGCTACAATATGGAACAAATGCAGCAACAAATCATACCTGTGAGGAAATCGCAACTATGACAATTCAATGGCAAGGGGAACAACAGAAAGTCCTGGGGAGATGTTATCTGATACGGTCAAAACAAGTGCCACTATGAATATTAAAATTAAAATTTTAAAAAAATAAATAAACTTGAGATGGCAAAGGGAGCGATCAACTGCAAGCCCAAACATGTGATTGTTGTACAGGTGGAAATGGGCCATGTCAGGTTGGGTTGACCAAAAATACTTTTTGTCCAAAACTATTTTTCAAAAATAATTAGCAAGTCAAATATGATCGCCAATATTGCATTATTCCAACGAGTACAATTTACATTTTTGAAAAACACTTCAGAAAAATACAAGTATAAAAAGATACTCTCTGGCGACATTTGACATGTTTCCTTGTTGGCTACCCTTTTTTTTACCCGTTTGACCTGTTAGAGATAAAACATAACTAAAATCAACCCATTCATAAGTAAATGGGTTGAAATGCCACCTCTGGAATAAATGAATAGCTGGTCTGAATATGTACCTTCAGGTTCCATTCGCAGCCAATCTTGCCCGCAAATCAAAGCTTGTCGAATATCAGAATCAATAAATCTCAAATGCTTATCAACTACTCTACCACCCGTGCTAAATGCCAGCTCTCGTGTAAGCGTTGACACAGGAACCCCCAGAATATCACGTGCCATCATAGACAAGATTGGGTACCTCGGAGTGTGAACTTTCCACCAATTCAATATATTAAAATCAGAATTTCTTGGAAACACAGGTTCCTCTAAATATTTGTCAAGATCCGAAACCCCGCTTTGGTGGTTTGAACTTTCATGAAGGAACTTATCAAAACCCCTCAACCGGTCTCGGGCCACATTACTAGTACCAGCTAAACCGTTGCCAGCCTGATCCGCCTCGTCATCAAGTGAACCTGGGTCTATAGTATACTCGTTAAAAAGCTCTCGGATACCCTCGGAAACATCCCGTATATGATCGGGAGCATCAGCATCATAAATCTGATTATAGTAATACTCTACAAGTTTCATCTTGAATCTTGGATCCAAGATTGCTGCTATTGCTAACCCTAACCCGCATTTACCCCAATACTTATCGAATTTGATCTTCATTTTTGTTGCAAGGGAGCTAATAAATTCATCTGGGTTTTTGCAGTAATCAATCAACTGGATATGAACATCACATATTTCTGGGAAATATATGTTAGCAGTAGGATATTTGCTTTGTGAATGTGTAAAGACGTTTGTAACCTCGAAAAGAAGTTTCATAAAAGAAGTAACTGAACTCGCCCATTGCCATTCTTCATCAGATAAAGAGATTGTGTAGGCAGAATCGTGTTCTTGAAGTACATCAAAAGCAT
Organism: Solidago caesia; assembly: GCA_028566075.1. Lineage (NCBI taxonomy): Eukaryota > Viridiplantae > Streptophyta > Magnoliopsida > Asterales > Asteraceae > Solidago > Solidago caesia. Next base: position 22,673,046 of record JAOXNX010000001.1, on the reverse strand, counting down.
TCCTGTATTCTAAAGCTGTTTCAAGCATAAGATATGTTGAGTTCCATCTCCATGGATTATCAAGAGATAAACGTTTTTCAGTGGTAATTCCAACCTGTTGAGCAAACTCGTCGAATTTCCCTTGCGTCACTGATAAACTTTTAACATATTTAACACTTTCCCGAATCTTTTGTGTCAAGTCTTTAAGTGATTCCATAGAATCTTGAATCAGGGATTTCACAAGATGTGAAGCACATCTCATGTCGAATAATTCACCATTCTTCAAAAGGGGGCGATTTTGAGATAGCCAACTTTTAGTTCTCGAGGCGATATCATCGTAACTGAAACAATCATCTAGTGTCATAGAGAATAACTTTCGGTCGACATCCCAATCCATCAAACACTTTATGACCAAATCCGATAATGCGTCCTCTGTTTGAGAGCAATCTAAAGTCAAGAAATTTAATACTTTCCTCTGTAACCTCCAATTGTCGTCAATGTAATTTGCGGTCAAACACAGGAAGTCGACATTCTCTGGTGAAGACCACATACCAACAGCCAAACCTATCCTGCCATGTAAATTCCGTATGATGTCAAACACCTTTTGTCTTTCTTTTGCATAGATAGTCAAACAGTCAGACTCAATGACACTTGTGGTCATAACTTCAAACATGGGTTGAAGATTCTTAACAAATATTTTGAATCCCAAATGTTCTACCATCGCCGGTGGATAATCATGTAACATGATCATACGGGCCAAGTCAAGGCGGCTTCGTTCTTGGTCAAACTTAACACTTCCAAAGTTAACTGTTTCCTCTATCTTTGAATCTTGGTCAAACTTGTAAGCTATGGGCATGATGTTTTCTTCTTTTCTTTGCACTTCATCATAGCTAACATTTGCAATGGGAACAGGGTCTTCTTTTCTCTTTCTTTTTGCCGCAAGTATTTGTGAAACGTCAAAATTGGATCTTTTTAAACACCGCATTAAATGGTTTCTTAGATGAGTAGTTCCACTATTGCTCGATCCACTTAACTTCTTTTGACAATGTACACAAACGGCGTAACATCCTTCGGCTTTCCTGACCCTCTCAAAGTGATTCCAAACCACAGATGTTAACCTCTTCGGTTTCTTAACAGGAGTCTCAGTTTGTATTTCCATCATATCAACTTGATGGAAACCTATTTGAATGATGAGCATATCAGCATACTTTCAAGGAGATTATACAAACTCTTGATGAGAGTATCAACACATAATAGACATAAAAAGGTCTACACTTTTTAATATGCAAATTAGCATTTACGAGAACTTTGAATAACATAAAAGAGGTATGCAAGAACACTTCTTAAATTTAACTAGATAATTAACGATCTGGGCATCTGAAATGATAAACTTTTCTAAAGGTTTATTAATTTGTTTCATTGGAGCATTTAATCTTGAACCTCTTCAAGGCTTCAAGCCATATAAGCAGGAAATAGATGTTCACTATGGTTCAAAAAATATGTACCTCTTCATCACTTTTTAACCTTTTTATAAACCTATCATTGGAAATGTTTGTATGTTCTTAAGGCAATTATTGTGAAATAAAGAGCTGAAATCAGGTAATTAGCCCTTAGATTTAGTCTCAATGATCAGACAGGTACTCTAGTCGACTTATATGAATAAACTCATTAAAAAAACCAAACAGCTAAACTGTCCATCTACATCAATATTAAGACTGCGTTAATCACATAAAATAACACTTCTATTTTAATTTGTCTGAAAATAATTGTCCACTTTAAAAATTATTTGCCAAGTTTCCCACTTTACCTTGTGTACATACATGAAAACAAAAGCCCCTACATTAATTATATGCATTTTAGAAAAGCGAAAACTTTCATTCATCTAATTAAAAACTACATTAAGGGAAGTTTAAGCATATCAAAGAAAGTAACATTTGGCAATGTATAAGCTTATAAACATAAGTTATGAGACTAAGCGGGTGTTTGGCCTAGCTTATTGGCTAACTGGTGATCAGCTTATATTCAAGTCCATTTTTTGTGGCTTTATAGAATAGGAAAATATGTATTTGGATTTAGCTTATTTCTGGCCTTTATCAGCTTATAAAATTTCCAAAAAGCCACACAAGCTTATCAACTTAAACTTATTAGCTTAAATAACCGAATTACAAGCTTATCAACTTAAACTTATTAGCTTAAATAACCGATATGCCTAAGTTGATAAGCTCATAAGCCGGAAAATAAAGGGACTTCATTGGATTTTTAAAAATTCTATAAGCCAAAAAAAAACCCATAAAAAATAAGCTAACACAAACACCCCTTAAGTTAAATTTAAAAACAAAATAATCAGCTTTTTAGACTTTTAATAGCTCTAAAAATAATCTTACCCCTAATTGTTGTTAAAATAATATCAATTAATTACATAATATTTGCAGAATTTTAATTAGTTTATATTTTGGTATTAAATTCAACCCACAAACAACCCAAAATAATTGCATATAATGAATAAAAAAGACATAAAATTAACATCTGAAACTGCATTATAATAATGATAATAATTAGAGAAATAAAAGAAAAGAAGTGAAATTTCGAACCTATATTTAATTTTGCAGCGGTGGATTGATTTATAATTATTAAAAGGGTGTTATCGGAGTTGGTGTAATCCGATTGGAATGGATGGTCCAGTTAGGGTTTGTTTTTGTTTATTGAATTGAATTGAATTGGGGATAAAAAGAGGATCTGGATAATTTGACTGATAACCCGATGAAATTATAAAGAGCCGGGTCGATATTTGTTATGTGGGTTGGGTTAGGTTAGGTTAGGACGTTAGGTTTGGTTCTCACTTGTGGCCGAGTCTTTTTGTTAAACTAGATGGATGCGGCGGTAAAAATAGAAACGACGTTCATATCAAACCAAACATTTGTATTAAAAATTGATGGTATAGTATCCCCGTAAAGTATAGAAGATAATGTTCCGATGAATTAAAAAAATTCATTATTATTTTTCATAATTAAAAATTATAAAATATAAGTTATAATAAATAAAATTGATAAGTAAATAAGTTAATTGTATAAGAAGGGAAGTTTGACTAAACGAATACGAAAAGTATAATTAATAAATTAATAGGGGTATTATAGGTATATCAGTAGAGATGTATAAAATAATGAATAAGGTACATCAAACCTGTAATTTGAGAAAATAGAAAGAAAGACCGCACGAATGGGGCGAGGATCTAGAGGAAGCGTACCGGACACTGGATGATAAAGTTGTATAATATTTGTGGGCTGCTGTGATGCATCGGATCAAGGCTTAGGTTGTGTGCTTACGCAGGGAGGCAAGGTGTTGGCATACGCTTTTCGTCAGCTGATTGAAGGATTTCAAAAATATTATCGAAGGTGTAGATCGCCAGTTCGAGATACCATATTATCGAAGGTGTATGCTCCATTCGAGATACCATATTATCGAAGGTGTAGATCGCCAGTTGCATGGGCTTCAGTTAGAGGCAGGCAATTACTTGACCCTGGAGTTATCCAGGAAACGACAGAAGAGATCATTCGGATCGAAGAACGACTAAAGAATAGTACGAAAGTTGCGAAAGAGTTGCATGATGTTAGATGTAAGATTTTGGTGTAAAGTGTCAAGGTTTGTGTACTTTTTGAGGTTCGCCTTAGTGGAGCGTGGTCAGGTTCGTCAAATGAGGAAAACTAGGACCAAAGGATATTGAGTCATGCTAAATGATAGGACAGGTTGGATCCGCAGCGGAAGTGTGGCAGACTATGACCCACAGGTTCTGTGGCTTGTCGTTTAAAACTCCCTTGCGAGATTAGGCGTCATTTTAAGTCGAGACTAGGTTCGTGTACTTGTACCTTGTAAGAGATTAGGCGTCAATAAAGTAAGTTTGGGTGATTGTTCGAGTTCTAGTACGTTTAGTGATAAAAGATTTGAGATGACAGTTCGAGTACGAAAGAAATACTAGTTGTCTAGAGAAATGCCAAATAAAATGGAAAAAACACTTAAAATTAAATCAGACAAAAGTCAAAAGAATCAAATATGGTCGTATATATAGTCGTTTGTAAAACAATTAAAAAGATACAATCAATTATGTTGACAAAGTAAATTAACGAGTCTCGAGTCTTTGTAAATTGGCGGGTCAAATGCTTTTCGGTTAAAAGTCAAGCTTCGTCAAGGCATGGAAAGGAGAGTCAAAACCCTCCTAGTCCTCCCTCCCATCTCATTTCTCACTTGCTTTCTCTCTTTAAACCGCCGGTGGG
>JAOXNX010000001.1:22614530-22627136 GCA_028566075.1 Solidago caesia | reverse complement strand
TTCGGTTTTTATGGTTCGGTTTTTCATATGAAACCGAAACCGAACCAAAACTTTCGGTTTTCAGAAAATCAAAACCATAAACCATTGGTTTTTTCGGTTCGGATTTTTCGGTTGTCATGGTTTTTTCAGTTTTTGATTTGGTTTTTGCTCACTCCTAATTTTATCAACGATTTTTTCCATTAAAAATAAAATGATGGGAAGAACATGTTGTGCAATTGAAGGCAAAATCGACATTTCACATATATTATTAAGAAAAAAAAAAAAAAGACCATTCATAAATGAACAAGTGTGTACAGTACATAAAATATATAGACATCATCACCATCATCACACCCTCCCTTCGCTATTATCTATTCATCATTAACAACAATATCATTATTTCCATTCATGTATTCATCCTTTTTTCTTTTTTCTTTTTTCTATTTTTCATCAATTTCTTCATCTTCTTCAAATATAGATCAAAATCATTTATGTCATTTCATTAAAAAGTTCAAATCTTTAAGCAAATATATTATTTAATAAAACCATATCCTTTTATTTTCCCAATATAAGCTAAAGACATATATATATTTTTAAAAAAAAAAAGAAAAAGGGATTTGAATCTTGTGTTTTTAAGAAATTAATGATCTTTATGAGGTGGGGTTTTGTTATTAAATGGGAAATGTAACATCAAATATAGCTGCAAAATTTGCATTTTTCCCACCAGAACCACCTTCATATGATGTTTGTATAGATGAAGAGGTGAAACCAAATGGTGAAAAAAGATATTGTTTTACAGGAATAACAGCTGACAAAAATGTTGATGTTCATGTTCTTGAGACAAAAGTTGGAAACAAGATTGTTGCAACATATTGGAAACACCCTTTTGGTAGATTTACTCTTTTGTATTCTCATGGAAATGCTGCTGATTTGGGTCAAATGCAAGAGTTATTTATTGAGCTTAGAGCTCACCTTAGACTTAATATCATGAGGTATATTTATTTCGTCTTAATTTATTTATGTTTCATTAAATGTTTTACTATATTGAATTGGGTGTTTAAGAGTTAATTCATTAATTGGACACAAATGTTTGTTTCTTTTAGATAGATTTTGTGGGCATATGGTGTTTTGTTGAATCTATCTCTCTTTTAAGTGTTTTGGTATTTTGATATTGTGAATAATTGGTACTATAATGAATGTTTGGTTATAAGAATAGATTGGTTGGTTTTAAAAGAAGATGTTCCCCGCTCCAGCAGGGATTGGGTATTGTTGTTGTTGTTGTTGTGTTAAAAGAAGATGTTGCATGATTTCTTTATTAATGTTTTGGGCTCATTGATAGTAGACTTTGTTGTTGATCTGAATTTGGGTTTGTGAACTAGGATCCTATTGACCCTTCAACAAGTTTATGCGAGACTATAAGATGCCGACTTTAAAAATAGCTGAAATATGTAGAAGTAGTTAAAGTAAACATTGTGTCGATATTATGATGAGCTGGATTGATTATGATCAATGATAATAACTTTGACCATCAATCTGTATATCTTTTCTTGGTAACTGGTATTCAAAATCTAAGGTGGATGGTTCGAAGTTACTAATCGTTTGTAGAAGATTTCATTTTCTAATTTTCGCTAGGTTATTTCATTGAGTTCGTTAATTCTTAGTTTCTATGGATATTAGTTTATGTTTTAAATATGTCTATATTTACTTCAAATCATTGTCTTACATGCCATATACTTATCTTTTGCAGTTATGATTACTCAGGATATGGAGCTTCCACAGGCAAGGTAAGTAATATATCAAGAAACAGTTTCATCTAATACTTCCTTTTTCGATTAAAAAAAATGCTTGAAATGATGATTAAATGAAGATTGTTTGTTGCTTTTATTGTGGTTAGCCGTCTGAGGTTAACACATACTACGACATAGAGGCAGTGTACAACTGTTTGAAAGACAAATATGGTGTTAAACAAGAAGATATCATCTTGTACGGACAATCTGTTGGCAGTGGGCCCACGTTACACTTGGCTGCTCGACTACAGAGATTGAGAGGCGTTGTTTTACATAGTGCTATTCTTTCAGGAATACGAGTTTTGTATAATGTAAAGATGACACTCTGGTTTGATATATTTAAGGTAAATTTCTAGCTGGCTTGAGAACTAGAAGTGGTTCCTTCATTTATGGAAGAGGAGGTAACATGGATGGGTTGGGTGACGAGTCATACTGGTTCGGTTTGGTTGGCCAAACCCTTAAACTCATCTTTTGTCAATTCTTGATTCTACAATTAGTTTAAATTTTTATTGACTAAACCATGTTAGTTATAATGATAGCTTAATTTCTGGAATAAAACTGTTAAGGAGATTTTATGCACTTGAATAAATTGTTTGATCTTTTTCACACATGCAATTTCTTTTTAGAAAGTATTCGACCCATTTGAAGAAAAGTGTAACCCAAGTAGACCTTTTACCCATAAATAGGTCGATTTCGTAACCTCTAATTTCCACGATTTACCTTTATCTAATCATATTGTTGGTCCCATTGCAACAAAACCATGCCTTCATTAATTTAAAGGTAAACGCAACATGGAAACATCTAATGGCCAAAAATGAGGGCACTCATGTTGTTCGTTTTCTTTTATTCAGAACATCGACAAAATACAGAAAGTCAGCTGTCCGGTTCTAGTTATACACGTAAGTATTCTTATGCTACTGGCTTTCTTGTGTTATTGGTTCTATGCTCATTAAGGAATTTGGATAAAAGTTTCTCAACTATGCCCATCTTAATTATTAATGCAATAAATGTTTTACATTGATTACTATGGGCAAATAAGTTCCAGACTAAAGAATTCCAAAATAGCGATTGGTTTAATTAATGTAGGACATCCCAAAACTGAAATTGTTGCAGTTCTTATGTGACAAATGAAACACCAGTGACAAAAGCCACATAAACTTGTGTTTCATAAAGTTTCTGCCTTTAACTGGAAATTGAGCATCTTTGCAATCTAAACCGTAGTCTTTACAGTTTACAGAACGTTTTCATAAGCCTTGAATTCTCGCTTGTTTCTGTATATCAATCTAGTCACAAGTCCATTTTAATGATTTCTGTGATTTTGTTTTTGTTGTATACAAATATGTTGCAAAATCTATAATGAATATATAACTAAATACATATTCAAGTTCATTATTTGACTTTTCACAGGGCACAAGTGATGATATTGTCGACTTCTCACATGGGAAGCGCTTATGGGAATTGGCAAAGGAAAAATACGATCCATTGTGGGTCCAAGGAGGAGGCCATTGCAACCTTGAAACTTACCCAGAGTACATAAGACATCTGCGCAAGTTTGTAAGTGCAATGGAGAAGGTCTCGATCCAGAAACCAAACAAGCAACGGGCTTCATCAGGATCATGTATGACAGGAGTCAAACACAACAAATGTTTGAGATTTGGTAAATAGTAGATAGTTCTTGTGTGGATGTTGATGTTGATGTATCCTTTCACAAAATATTGCCTGTTTGATGCCTTTTTTGTTGAATTCTAGTGAGTTTTGCTGTTTTTGCTCGGCGTATTTGATCTGTATTTACGTGTAAGTAACAATATTGTTGATTTTTTACGTAGATGTTAGAATTGTTTGTTGATTGGAAAACCAGAAACTGCCGTGCTTCTGGTTTTATTTGTTCATACTGGTGATGGTCTGCAAAGTACATTAGTTTATGATTTTCATAATCAATAGGACCTATAAGATGCATATTTCTATAGAAGGACTTGTTAGTCATATAACTAGATTTTCATAATCATAGTCATTGTATAACTTAGTTTTAGTTCTAACACAGAGGCAGTGAGTTCAATTATCTTGATCGAGACATGCGGTTATGCAAAGATGTTCTTGACATACTAACGGAGTAAATTGGTAAGCTTTACAACCGATTTGTACAAGGCTCGAACTCATGACCACTCTGATGTGGTCTTGTGGATAGCTGCTAACATGATTGGGCCAAAGGCCATAAGTATATAGAGGTTCCATGTATCTGTTTTTGGGCTTGAAACATATTGAAATGAATAAGATGGTCCCAAACAGAGGTGGTCAAAAGATTTTGGAGAATTTACTTAACTTCAAGGATTGTATGTATAATGTATCTTCTAAGGATCTCTATAGCCTCCAGTAACAGTAAATTAAAGGGATTGATATACGATAAAAACACAAACCTTGTGATGAATCTCTAGGAGCTTGTGATTATCTTGTAAAACCGTTTTACCTCGAGAATTTATGCAACATATGGCTGTTGGCAATTGGGAAAACGTCGAACAAGAATCACAGTCAAGGTTAAACAACTACTGCAAGAAATCAGATCCAAGTCAATGTAAACCGCAATAGAAAAAGAAAAGATTGAGATAAAGAAAATGGACTAGAAACTGATCATCCAACGACACAACAGAAGCTACGTGTTTTCTGGTCTGCTGATGTCCATAGAAATTCCGTTGCTGCTGTTAATCAACTGGGCATCGGGAGTGAGTCCTCTCTATTAATTTGACATCCGGCACACGTCTAAAATTTACAAAAACTTGTTCTTCCTTATAAATGATGCAGAAGATGTGCCTAGAGGGATGATAAGATGTAACTATCCATAGATAGACACATAATTTCCGGAAAACACATATTTTGTATCAGCTAAATGGAGAGAAAGTGTTCGTTTTGGTCCGTTAAATGTAAAAAAAGTGTACATTTGGAAGTAGAGGTTTAAGGCTATAATGAATAACACCCTCATGGATTTCAGTTTTAACGATCCAATGACCAAAAATGACGCGCATTTGGTCTATCGAGCTTCATCAAAAACTTGTTAATGCTGTTGATCAATTGGGGATTGAGATTGAGTCGGTTTTTTAGGGAAATCAACATCAGTTGCATTTCTAAAATAGTAAATTTACTAATCTAATGGTTATTTTCGTTATAAATGATGCAGATTGCGGAAGCTTGATCAATTGACCTATATAGATTCGTTAAATCGATGAATGTGGATGGACTTGCTAGAGAATATGTAGCTATCCATCTTGAGGTATACACACAACTTCTATAAAGAGTATAACTTTTTATCGCGATTTAACCTGAAATGTTTTTTTTTTCACGATTTAATGTAAAGGACGGTCCTGCATTTATATGGAAATACATTTGTGGGAAACAATCGAATTATGCTAATAATCTCTTTTTTTTTCTTTTACAGAGATTCAGGGTTAACCTAGACAGATCGAGTGATCGAGCTAAAATGAATGCCTATTCTCCTTCAACGAAAATACTTGGCAGTCAGTCTGAGAAGACCGTTAGGCCTATACCAACGCCCGTTTTCTCACCTTCTTTCTCACCCGTTTTCTCAAAAAACCATTGGCAAGGCTGTTTATTAGCAATTTTCTTAACAAAAAAAAAGCAACACAATTTTCTGGTGAGAAAATCCAAGAAAGAGGGGTGTTGAGGTTGGGGTGGGGTCATGTGTAATTTTCGACCAATTAAAAAAAAAAAAAAAAATTTAATAACAAAATATTTGAGAAAGAGATGAAAAAGAGGTATGGTTGGTAATAGTATTTTCTGGAATATGAAATGAGAAAAAGATAATGTGTCGCTGATGTGACACTGAGAAAGAGGTGAGAACATGGTGTGGGTTGGATAAGGCCTTATAACAAAGAATTCTCAGCCTTCCTCTTCAACTGTTTTCAGCCAGTTTAAAATTATAGTTGTATTTTTCTAATGACAGCCCTTAGGGCTGTCAATAACCTGCATAAAAAATTTGTACCTTCAATATCAAAAGCCTACCCCCTGAATTTTATGGTAAAAATACAACTATTTTATGCACGTTAATGACAGCCCTAAGGGCTGTCATTAGCAAAACCCTATTTATATATATACTACAAAAAAATATACATAAATCACCAAAAATCAGTGTTAATATTAGTAAAGTAATATTTATATATAAAAATAATTAACAATACAATGTATTTCGAGAGTGGATAAGGTCAGGGATCGATGACATGCCCCCGTTCATGGCGCATACCCATTCCATGATGATACTACCTAAAGCTTAGAAGAGAGACCCGAAAGAGCCAGCTGGATCAAATCCTTTCTTAGTACCTTTCCAGGAGCATTCTTTGGAATTGAATCGACAAAACATACTCTTCTTAGTTTCTTGTATGGTGCAACCTAGTTTGAGAATTTTTTTTTTTTTTTTTTTTTGCCATTATTAGCTTATATATTCATTATTATTCAATTAAACAAAAAGAAGCTAATGAATAAATAAAGTACCTGTTTTGCCACAAAATCTTTCACCTGAGTTTCATCAATGGTGCTTCCTTTTCTTCTAACAACAAACCCCATGGGTACTTGCCCTGCAGCCTCATCTGGATACCTGTAAACTCACACATGCACATCATACTTACATACATATTTAGCCCTTTTATGATTGTGTACATTAGATCAAGTGGTGTGTAATGCATACGGAATCACCGCTGCTTCAGTTATGTCTGGATGTGAATGTAGAATCTGTTCCAATTCAGCTGGTGGTACCTACATTACATTTAGTTTAAACCGATTAGAAAGATCATCAAACATTTCACTGTATGGGTCGCAATTCATGCCATTTCCTTATGAATGCATGGTCAATCCGGGTGGGTTATGTTTTATCTTTAACGGGTCATATCAATATCTTTGCTAAAAAGGGAACGTGGAAAATGTGTCAAAAGATGATCAATGTTATATAATGCATAAAGCCTCTTAAGTCATTTAATTAAAAAATCTCAGATTATTATTATTATACATATTATAAGTTTTGTAATCCTATTCGACAAGCTACTTGTTTATAAAATATTAAAAAGTAAAACACTTTTGGACAAGCAGTGTTAAGTTTACGGTCGATCTGACCCGGCCCATACCAAACATCACCCATTCTGACCTGAGTCCGGTTTGACCTGTTACCCAGCATGATATTGCAATTCAGCAATAAAGATTCGAAAACCCACCTGATAACCTTTATATTTGATCAGTTCTTTTAGCCGATCCACAACAAATAAGAAGCCTTCATTGTCAAAGTAGCAAAGATCACCTGTTCTCAACCATCCATGTGAGTCCACCATTGTATCTTTAACTTCTTTATCAGTAATATACCCTGATCAGCAGAATTTAAACCACCGAAATTTAAGTACGTTCTAATGTTCAATGATTTTGACTATGTATGCAAGTGCTACGGTTTAACCAAACCAATTGTGTGCAATTTGGTTTAATTTGTTTTCATCATGCTGACAATTAAACAGAATTTGGGTATGCATATCTAATAACACTAGAATCCTATCCGAACTACGCTCGGTGGTAGATCGTTTATTAAAAATGTTCCGCAAGTATAGGCTGGGATGAAGGGACCCGCCTTCATCAACCACCGGCTTTGTATGGCAGTTGGTGTCTTGGTGATGTAAGAAAGGGAGGATAATTTATGGTATTAATTAATGAAATTTGCCAATCATAGCCTTTGGGGATATGCTTAAATCGTAACTATGGATGTTTGCGCGATGCGGCGACGATGGTGGTAGCGGCGGCGAGTAGTGTAGATTATTGATGTAAGAGGGGATAATATAGTTATTTTAGGAGTTAAGGAATAAATGTTGTAAATTAATTCATTTAGAGTATTTTTGGTAGATCATGTGTTTTAATTGCTAAGAATGTAGAAAGTCTAGGGGCATTTTGAGGTTTTCAAAATCTGAAAGTTGTAAAACGAGGGTGATGCTTTATATAGTAGTATAGATTAAGTGTTATACATGGTTATTGAAGATGATTTTTAACGGACAATTATTTTTTGAGTAATAATACATATGACTAACTGATAAACCTACAAATATGCCTAAAAATTTAGTGCTAACACTTACATGGTCAATGGTTAGGTTTCAGACAGAGAAACTATATAAAGTTATTAGTTTTTTCTCTCTAAAACTTAACCACTAATCATGAGGTGTCAACATCACATTTTTAGACATATTTGTAGGTTAATCAAATTAATCCCATTTATCATTTTTTATTTTATTTTATTTTTATGTCTAATATTTTATTGCGTGTTAACTTTAGCCTAGGTTTATGATTAACAAAATCCTTAATTAACTTATACTAGTTAGTTTCCATTTTATTCAGTCAATTATGCTATTTTCTTCTTATTAACATACATAAACATCAAAAACAAGCTGACATATAAATGATTTGAAGGATAATATAGTAAATTAAAAAGTTAAAATTTTTAGAGAATGACCGCTTTATAAGATATCATAGACAGATACATGACTATGCATCAAGTTAACATAGAATTTGACTAAAAATCACTTCTAATATTTTGATTACCCTAAACTCTTTTTGGTTTGGTTCATGCATTTCAATTTGATTTAGTATATTTAAATTTGTGAGTCAGTTTGAATTCTGTGATTTGACCTTTTACACTCCAGATTAAATTGCAACAATTTTTTATTAGTTTTAGTTCATCAGACTGACTCGATCCCTTGCGGTAAAATACTTCACTTAAAACAACTGAAACATAACTTTTTACCTTTCATAATGAATGGACCTCTAACCCATAGTTCACCACGGTTCATAGGAGGCAATCCAACCCCAAAACCAGTTTTGGGATCAACTATCTTTGCTTCACAAGTGGCTATAAGCCTCCCCACTGTGCCTACTATCGTGCTCTCATATCCGCCTGCAACTCGTGAGATTGCACCTGTGGTTTCGGTCAGTCCATACGACTAACAAACATTTAACATGCATGAGTCAGTTGCATTACTTCAATATTCAATAATACTCCAAAATTATTATTATTATTATTCTTCTTCTTATTATTATTATTTTGTAAACCACCACCAAGCATTTTGTCAAACCGTATCTGGGTATTCTATCAACGAAAAGTTCATAAATTCAACCGTCAATTCCAATAATTTTATTGTACATATATCATTATTATTTTTTGATAGAAATAGATGATAATTTTTTTTATGATTATAAAAAAAAATTATTTACTTTCATTAATATTTGTTATAAAATAAGATGTTTGTTTAAGCTCGTTTAATTAGGCTCGCCAACTTAATTGAATTTAATGTTCATAGCTTGAGCTCCAGCTCGATTATTAAATGATCTCCAAATTATGCTCAAACTCGTTTAAGCTAAGCTCATTTGGAGCTTTAAGCGAGTCAAGTTGAGTAACTCACGAGTAGCTTAACTCATTTCAAAGATATTTAATGGCTACAATTTCTCATGAGTTTGTTTAAGTAAGTTTTTTCCCTTTTTTTTATTTATCAATTGGGGTAACATATAAGCTAGGTAATAATACTCCTTCGGGATTTCAAAGTGAAAATTAGTATGGGTGCATGTCATCAAAGACACGGGTAAAAAAGTAAAAATAAAATAGCTAAAATTCAAATTTCAGTTATGGAATGAATTACCTGCACTAAGGGCACATTTGGAAACCTCTTCCGAAACTTATGAATTACCGCCACCCTTACCGGCGCACCACCGCTAGCAACACTTTCCAACGACTTCTTCCAACTAACACCACTCACCACCCTCTCATTCCTTCCATCAACCATCGCCACCAAAACCGGTGGCGCCACCGCCAAATGCGTAACACTAAACTCCTCAACACACCTCACCACCATCCCTAACTCGAATCTACTCGAAATCGAAACCAAACTATCCCCAAACGCAACCATCCTCAAACACAACACAAATCCATATATATGAAAATAAGGCACTGTACACAGATACACAGACGGATTCTCCCTATTTTGCGTTCCGAAAATCGCTCCGGCGATCGTTGATATCAAATTCCTATGGCTCAGTTTCACTCCTTTGGTGTTGCCAGTAGTCCCTGACGAATACAATATCGCGGCTGTATCGTTTTGCAACACATCAACATTCGTTTTACATGTATTTGCTATCAATTTGTTTGAACTCATCATCATAGACTTGAACTCGTTAGAGTCAATATCAAAGATATGCGGAATACCGAAACTCGAAAGTTTGTTACGTGTCTCGGCCGTTACGAACGCAACGGCCGGACTAGATATTTGAATCTGGTGAGATAGTTCAGTGATGGAGCAGGCTGGATTAGAGGGAGAAACGATTACGCCTATATCGAAAAGAGAGAGATATAGAATAGGAAGGTATGATGAATTTGGGGAGAGAATGAAAGCAGTTGTTCCTTTAGAGAGAGAAAGTGGTGGTTGGATGAGAGAGAGTGAGAGGTTGCTGACTAGGACTGGGATTTGAGAGTATGGGATGACGTGGCGGGATGCGGCGTCGATGAGAGATGATGACGTAGGCGATGAATTACGGAGGGAGAAGATGTAATTGGTTAGTGAGAAATTGGGAGATGATGGGAGAGGTGATGGTGGTCTTAGACTGTGGAAGGTTTTGGTTTTTGAGCAATACCCATTTTGTGGGTTAATTGATGATGAAGAAGAATTTGAACTTGAATTTGAATTTGAGATTGTCATTTGTGTGGAGAACTGTCTTGTTCTCTGTCGTCGTATCTTCCCGGTCTTAGTAATAATTGTTGCAAATGTGTGTGTGTGTGAGTTGTGTGAGGGTTGATAGGAAATGGAAGAGGAAATATATATAAAAAGTACATGCACTTGGTAGCAAGAAGTGTGAATGTGTGATTAGAACAACAACTTCTTGTTTACCTCATTCTCGTTACCACATTAACATCGTACATATCACTTCTTCCTTACTTACACATACCATGACGTATTTCTGTCAATAACACATCTTTATAGCTTCTTTCTCACTATTTTAATATTAAATAAAAAAAAAACATTTTTTTCTTTTTTTAATTGGTTAACAACTCATGCGGGCACACCAACTCCCTACCTCCTTCATCCTCTCTTCTTCTTCACAAAGAAAAGATGCATATTTCCTTGTGGTGACGAGCACAAGAAGAGTTGGTGCCAATGGCTTTCTTGTGGTGACGAACTCAAGAAGAGGTGGTGACAAACCGTTGGCATGAGCCTTATATTTGCAAGTTTGAACACACCAGACAACTACCAAGATGGAAGAAAAAAAATATATTTATTTATTTATTTCCTTTTAAGATAAATGATGTACTTATTAACAAATATTTATAAATAAAGTTACAAACTAATGTATCACAAATAACACGAGAGATCAAAATGTACAACTGTACAAGTATCGTCAGGTTGACTCGAATGTTTTTATCCAAAATTTCTTTGATTTTTTTTATACACATTCGATCACATGCCAAATATTACGTCAGTAAGAGGGGAGGGTGTGGTGACCTCCAACCCAAATCTACCCAAATTGCTATGTCATTACTCTCTAATAAAAACTCTCTATGTATTATCCAAAATGGGATGGAGTGGTGACCTCCAACCCAACACAAATTTCTTTTTTATTTTATTAATTTATCTTTAATACATAAAATGGCAAAAATATAAAAATAAAAAACATAATAATTCATTAAAATAAAAAAGTACATTCAATGTTAAGCAAAAATTGCATCGAACCCACGGATAACTCATCGGACGAATCGGAAGGAAACACGTATCGGATTCGGAAGACATTTTTGTGATAAAAGGGTTGGATTTTTATGAGAAAATGGAAGATTGGTTGTGATGATTTTCTATGAAAAATGGTTTGTGATTTTAAAATATAAAGTTGTAGTGTATTTATAAGTGAAAAAGAGGTTTAAAAAAGAAATAATTTATAAAAAAATAAAAATCTAACGGTCACTAACGGTAAAAAAAAAAAAAAAAAAGTGACCATTACCATCACTCCCCACCTCTCTCTCTTCCAGGCTTATCTACCCAAAACGTCTTCAATCTCCTCGAAATTGAACTGGCAGCGCCGGTGTTATTGATTTACCCGACCATACCCGAAACCACTCCCTCCCCTCTAATGATTCTACTTTTGAATGAAACCAATTTATTTGATACATTAATGGCGAAATTATGGAACAAACCTTTGCTTATCTTTTGGGAACCAAGTATCATCACTACCCAGATGTATAGATTAAACCAAGTTCGAGCTAGCAATTTATTATGTTTTACTAGAGGAGTATTCGCGCAATGCGGTGATGGTGGTGACGGCGACGACTGGTGGTGGTGACGGCTGTTGGCAGTGGTGGAGACGACGAGTAGTGTAAATAATTAATGTAAAGGTAAGTTGATATAAAGATGATAGTGTAGGTATTTTATGAGTAATTAATTAATGTATGGCATAATGGGCATTTCCGATATTGAAATTGTATAACATTTCAACAGTTGGATGTAATTATTCTATATATTAATATCATATGATATGAATAGTGAAACGACTTGTCGAACATGCTGCGGCGCAGCTATCTGTCAGACTGTCTACTTTATTTATATATTATTTTTTTTGTTTTTAGCTGTCTGTCAGCCTGCATGCCTCGGTTTTCCTGTTTTATTGTACAAAACAAATATACACATTTCGTATTGCAAACTTTTTTTTTCAATTTTTTTTATGTCATTGTTTAATTGTTTTTAAATACATATAAATTTGTATTGGTGTGGGGGGGGGGGGGGGGGGGGGGGGGGGGGGGGGGGGGGGGGGGGGGGGGGGGGGGGGGGGGGGGGGGGGG
>JAOXNX010000001.1:22569769-22583033 GCA_028566075.1 Solidago caesia | reverse complement strand
AGGGGGTTTATGTAAAATTCAGGGGGGGCTATGTATGTTTATTTAATTCAAAGGTTTAACTTGTAACTTTTTTTAAAAGGGCAGTACTTAAGCTTAGGTAAAGTTTGAAGTACGGATCATTTTCCCTAAAAAGAAAAGGTCAAAAGAGACAAAATTCTTTTATAAAAAGACTGTACACCTCCTTTCGTGGTAAAAGAGTGAAAAAAAACTACAAACTAAATACCAAAGGTAAAAAATTTGGAAGTTTTCCTATTTACACTTTCTATCCATAAGAATCAAGAGTCAACATTGGTACACAGAAAAACTCTTGTTCTTCCTCCAAAAACTCCAAGCTCTTCCCATCTTCCTCCTAGATGTGGACTTACTTAACACCTTCCGCTCATCGCCACCCTCACACTGTCCTACACTGCCATGAACCACCACCGGTAGATCTCTCTGCCGCTGCTCTCGGAAAACCATCAACAGCTTTTGTGCTTTTTGTTTCCCTCTCATTGTCCCGTTAACTGAAATCGCTACAAGAGAAGGTATCACCCCTTCTTGAAGCACCATTTCACAACACTTATCGCTTCCAGTGCACAAAATCAGTAAACACGCTGCAGCCTGCTCTTGAATCTCTGGTTCACCCATGTTAAGTAACATCGCCAGCCCACTAACAAGACCTGGACCTGCTATGATCTCGGCTCGGCCTGAATTAGTAACAGCTAAGTTTATTAACACGGCTATGGCTTTCTCGGTCCATGAGTTGGAATCTAGATCGACAAGAAAGGGTTGAAGGGCGGTTATGATGCCAGATGATATGAGTCTCGGGATGTTGGAATGGAGAGATGAGAGGTGGTAGAGAGCATGAAGGGAGTCACTTTTGCATTGTGAATCGTCAGTGCCTTGAAGAACCTCGATTAGGAATGGGACCGCCTTGCTCGAACCTATGATGGGTTTGGCTTGATCCAGACACGATAGGTTTAGGTGCAGGGCTATGGCTGCATTGACCGATTTTGTCCCTTCGATCATTTGCAGCATTAGAGAAAGTATTCCAGCTGATAACAACATTTCTTTGTTTCTGAAAGAAAAACACGAGACCATAATAGGGTTTGTGAGCATTTAATCATGTTTGTTGCAAAAAATATGCGACAGCACGAACACAAACCACAAGATCTTAGGATGTCGGGCAGTTGGGTAACGGGCCGAAACATGTAGTTCTTTATATTGAACAAAACGTATTGGGTGGTTGCAAACATATTTACTTAACTTATTGTTAATAGGTTAAATAAGACTGAGAAACTATATTCGTAACGGGCTGAAACATGCAGTTCTGATATGTTAGATACAAAAAATCGTAGAACATACCTATTGTTGTTAACCGCAAGGTTGAAGAGAGCCATAGCTCCACTTTCTTGAGCAAACTCATTTTGTTCATGCAAACTGGCCTCCAAAAACTGCAACAATGCTTCAACAAAGCCATTAGCACCCATATAAATCCGAGCCTCTTCGTCATCTTTTAACAAACGCCGAATTTTCTCAACAACTTTACGCTTTTTCGTCAAATTCTCCTCGGTGTGCAGAACGTTCAAAAATTCATCATAAGCCTCAAGCACATTACCCTCATGGTCAACCACAACCTCCGACTCATCACCTTCAGACTCCTCAATAACATAACTTTCATCCAAAGGTAAAGGTGCCACCTTCATACCCTTATATTTAAACGACCCAATACTTTCCATGGGTTTTGAATTTACAGATTCACTTTCCGACAATGAAAGTCGCCAGTAGTTTAAATCAAGGGAGTCGGGTGGTCCATCAGGAACCATAACCCCGTTATGTTCACACCAACTCGCAACCAGACCCTTGACACAGTAGTTAGGAGTCAAACCTAGATGAATCAACTGCTGTTGACTCTTTGGACATGTGTCGTGCCCGTCACTAAACCATTTCTCAATGCAGATTCTCTCGTAAGTTTGCCCGGATGCAATTATGACCGGATCATACATAAGCTGTAACGAAATCGGGCATCTTAGTTCTTCAGGTGGCATGGGGACTTGCCCAGACCGCCGGAAGTTCGGTTTGAAGTTAAAAGAGCTTAGTTTCGATAGTTGCCTTTCAAAGGTGTGGGTCCCAGACCCACTGTAACCCTCGAAAGATCCTTGTATCGTAGGTGAACATGGTGTCGAGCCCTGTGAATCGTTATCATCTGAGAAATCACTTCTAAATAGTTTTGTATATTTTCTCATGAGATGTAAAAGATAGGCTACAATTGATTCTTTTCTTTTATCTTCTTCTATTCGGGCTTTCTCTACAAGTTTCTTGAGAGCCCGTCTCTCCCGAAGAGCGGCCCGTGAAGATGTAATCCCAAGCTTAGACGCGGCTTGATGGAAAGTTTCTAATTCGTTATTGTCACTGGTGTTGCTAAAATTTCTACCTTGTTGAAGCAACCCGATTAGCTCATCACCTATTTGCTTCTCTGATGGATCGAGTGAAAACTCTATCCCTACAAGCTCACCTAATATATCAGAAATCTGGGACATGAGAATTCACCGTTAGATCAATATACTTTATGCTTTCGCTAAGCAATTGCAACCCATTTATTATTGAATGGGTCTATCAGGTTATGTTTTGTCTCTAACAAATAAAAATAGCTTTAAATGAGGTGGGCCAATAGTCGCCCAAAGTATACTTTTATAGCATAAAACTTCCTAAATCCTTTTATTCAAATTCAACATACCAGCTTATCATTGAAATACTATTTACTTTTGTAATTAATATTCGACCCAATGATTTATTGATAGAAAGTAACAAAATCTTGGACAAAAAGTGCTTCAACCAACCCAACCCGACCATTTTTGACCCATACACAAATTAACAATTTCAACCGAACTCATTTTTGACCCACTAATCAGGCTGCCTGACCCATCCATCTTGCTACCACTAATAAAAAGGTATGGCAAAGGGTTTGCTTATAATACCTGACAACCTATAGTTTGTGGAACTATATCTTCAACTTTCCTAAGGCCGTCTTCAAGAGCTGATCGTGCCTTCTCAAATTTCAAAACAACAG
Organism: Solidago caesia; assembly: GCA_028566075.1. Lineage (NCBI taxonomy): Eukaryota > Viridiplantae > Streptophyta > Magnoliopsida > Asterales > Asteraceae > Solidago > Solidago caesia. The sequence continues at coordinate 22,579,984 of JAOXNX010000001.1, read as the reverse complement.
AGTCTCCTGTTATGGCCTGCAAAACAATATAAACATTTGCATAAGTCATTAAGGAATAAAAACGTTACTCATCAATCAGAAGCTAAAACCTAAAATGACCTATAACTTTCATAGAAAGGCAAATACAAGATATCATTCATTTATATCATTTTCTTCATTTTTTATCATGTGAGTTCTATCTTCGCTTTTACTTGCGCTGTGTAAAAAGGACCTAACTTCTCTTCATGTGGCAAGTATACAACCTGTACAACCAAGAGAAGATTGCAACAGTTATCTAATATTTAGTCCCCTGGTGAGAACTATACTAAGTAAACAATCTAAACTCGAAAAATGTTGCAACGACACCATCTTGTAATGATTATAAATGGGAGTATAGGTAAATCTGGATTTTAATTCTTACTGAAAACAAAAGTTGTATTTACTATTTTACTTCATGACAACTGGAAACGGTAAGTATTGCCCTTTTTAAAGACATTCGAGTACGAAGTAACAATCATGAAAAAGATAGAGACATTACCAAGTAAATTTTGCTACATTCGGCACAATGTTGAAGAACTGTCTTGGTTTTCTCTAATGCTATGTGCAAAGAACATAATGCTTGAATCCCTGAAGTACTTCGCGGACGGGCGGCTTCTAGCTCAGGAAAAACACTCAACACTTTGACATACATCAAAGAGAGTATCTTGCACATTTGTCCATGTAGCTACAATAAAAGTATAAAACTGCTGTCAGTCTAACAAACAAACAATCCATCACATTCATTACACATATAAAGCAGTTCATCTAAAAGGGTTCCATCACACTTAGTGGCAAATGAGTACAGAGTACATATCATTTGGGCAAACGGCATTCAAGAGAGGGCCACTGATCCTAATAGACTCCAACCATGCGGCGAATTTCCCATTTGGATTAGAATAATACAAAACTTGGGAGCTCAAGAAATAAACGCCAAAAAAAACATTAAGTTATTGAGAAAGAAGGTAACAATCAGCAACCATCAAACCACAACTAATTTAAGTTGGTTCAACCTCTATTATCTAGATGCATTGACAACAAATGATTGATCGAGGCAAATGGTTCAAAACTTCTGAATATTGATATCTCTTTTTATCATATGAATGATTATCCTGAAGATAATTGAAATGTCAACTCATAGGATTCCTAATACACTAAGAAGAACAACCGAAAAAGATGCTTACATACACTTCAATGTACATATACTTATTGATACTTGACATACGAATAGCAACGAGTGAATACCATTCTTAATCAATCAAATTACATTAAACGGAATAACCCTAAATATACCTTTGGTTCACCAAGAGCATACAAAGTCTCTTCGATTTCGGAATTTTCCATGATTTACATTCACCTAAATATGACTTCTCTTCAAATATAAATAACCTGAAATAATCACCATTGTACAGCAGTTACATTTCTGAAAACACATTTAAAACCTCATCAAACTATTCAACATCATGAGTAGCATTTGATATACTTAAAATTTAAAAATCTTGAATATAACAAAACCAACTCTTTTTTTTTACTGTTTCTAAATAAGATATGCCATACACACAGATTTGACCAGTAAATGACAACAAAAACAAAACAAGAAATTTACACCAACCCATATATCAGTAACATGATCACTAAATTACAAAAATTAAAACCCATTACAAAAAACAGGCAATTATAATTTGGTGTGAACAAGACGAGCTGTTCGTGAGCTACTCGAGCTCGGGTCGACTCAAACTCTAGTTAACTGAGTTCGAACCGAGATCGAGTCTAATTTGAAGATCGTTTAAAAAACGATACTTATAAATAACCCATTTGCAACAAAAAAAAATCAAAATCAATAAAGAATATGAAAAATATGAACTTGACATCAACCCAGCTGCAAAAATCTTAATCAAATTACAACAACAATAAATAAATAATAAAATAAAACAAAATCCAAAGAAAAATATAAATAGCCCATTTGCAAAAAGAAAATCTTAAAAAATAAATAAAGAGTGGGAAAAATTTGAACTTGACATCAACCCAGTTGCAAAATCTTGATCAAGTTACAAAAAAATATATATGGATTTTGCAAACCATATTATACATAAAAATAACAGTCCCTGACAATAACCATTAGCATCATTTTTACTGCGTGTTATGAAAATCCAATACAAGTAACCCATTTGCACACAAAAAAAAAAAAAACTTTAAAATCAATGCATTTAGATGAGGATTTAAAACATACCAAGATAAACAGGGAAGCTTCATCAAAAGAACATTTAAAGATAAAACTATGAAAAACTAAATAAATACAGGATATTTTATATCCATTGTTATTGGTGGAGATTGTAAAAATATCTGAAGAGAAGCAGAGTTAAGGTGTTGATAAAGTCTGTGAAAGAAGGGGTGTTGGGATGGCTTTAGGTGCAAGGTTTTAAAAGGGGATACTTTCGTTTTCAAATCATGATGTGATATTTGATTATTGAGATCGAATATTAATATTGATTAAATATTACTGTTGCGTATTAGGTGTATTAAAAACAATCATACCCAAATAACGTGGCTCCGAATGATTTTGGATTATTCAGGTTTTGGGTTTGTTATTCGGTTAGTTGTATTTATATCATTTTAGTTGTATTTATATCATTTTAATTGGTTTGGGTTACAATAATTGATGGGAGGTGATAAACTCATATGGATTTGTATCTATCCATAACAATTTATGCATCATATAGCTGTACTGTACAAGTATATTATGCAGCAGTTGTTGTGGATGGATAAAAATTCATGTGACTTTATCACTACCCTTAATTAATTGAGCCTCATATTTTTTAAAATAAAAGATTTTTCATCTTAAACTAGTAAATTTGAAGTTTAATTAATGATTTTTTTTTTTACTTATAATATTAAAAAATTATAGTTCATTTAATGTTTCATAACGTGTTTCTCTCCAGCCACAACCATTCATCGCCTGAATCCATCATCATTGAAACCCTTTCCTCTTCCTTTTTCTTTAGGTGCTTATATCTGCTCCAGGAGACCCATTGTACTCGATGTCGCAATCGTGTAAAATTTACAAGACAATGCGACATATGTACGATACCTTGCGAAGTTTAATTATGTGACATGCCTGGCCACCATCATAGCCTGCAGACATAAGATGTGTTAGGTAGTAGTATCATTAGGGAACATATCACATACATACAAACAATATGAAAACAAGTCCAAATCTCTCAGAAGATTCCTTCTTTTTGGTCTTGTGATTGAGAGTTGTGGTTGTGATTAGAAGTGTTCTAATGATGACCTAATGACACGTTGTACTTTTTGTTTTACACAGGCTCTCGTGTACCCCGTAACATGTTTAGGACCGCATCAAAAACACTTCGAAGTGAAAACCGGTGGCTCAGCCTTTGATTATAGGGTTTTTTCTTATGTCTTAAAAAACTGTAATCGACACAAGTTTTTTTTTCAACCCTTTTGCTGTCTTAGCAGTTAATGTTACAGGAAGATTCTAGATGTACGTGTAAGTTGTGTTTTATAGATTTGTATTTCTTGTATTTCGACCTCTAGTATCTTGCTAGTGGTCATTTTTTAATAAAATTTATGTCGTTCAAAAAAAAGTATCGCAACTAGGATCTATATGTTCATGAAATGTTTGGTTCCATGTAAATGTAGTAAACAAGTCTCACTTTATTTAAACTCGAAAATGATCTTGATGTTTTACCATATGGAGACCTAAAACTAATACGAAATGGTTTTTTAGTGTGGTGTTGTATGTGTCAGACAAGTTATAAGAATAAGTGAAACCCTAATTTATTTTGAGACATAAAAAAAAATAGACATTATTTTTAGACGGAAAGAGTAATTATTTCTTTTAAGTGGAAAAATTGTTGTATGAATAAAAGTAATAAATAAGATAAAATACACAGTATATCCTGCTTAAAATACATGTGATGTTCAAATTTTTGGAGGTTACAATAACTGATAATCACTCAATAATTAAAAATTAATAATTTAATTAATAATATTAATATTAATATAATAGTTATAATTAAACTTAAATCAAAGTCACAAGGAGTACACGTGGTCATGGTTCTCATCACTCTGTTTTCGAAGGCAGAAATCACTCTTGCCTTAAGATCCGTAATTCTCGGTTTCTTTATTTTTAAACTTAATTTCCCACTAAAAACTCACATAATGACAAGACCCTTGCAAATCGTTAAAGTTTACACGTGATATAAAACGGAAACATTTTTTATTTCATGCATTAAAATGTATATTTTAAAGTATTTACACTTTAAATTATTTTGTGTAAATATTACCTTCTCATACAAAAATGTTGATGTTTTTAAATACGAAAACGGTTCATGTGAGAACCATTTAAATTGGAAAAGCCATTTGAACCTTTAAATTATAACTTGATAAATTGATATGTTTATATGTGAATAAATTCGTTCACATATGAACATATTAATTAAGTTATACTTAATATTACACATGTTCATATGTGAATGGTTCTCACATGAACTTTCCCATTTTAAATACCTTACTTTGTATATTTTAACAATTTTTATTTAATTTTTGGTTTTTACTCATCATGTTGTGATTAACATGGTATATACTATTTTATGTGACGGTTAATAATGTTTTTTGGAAGACGGTTGTTTTTATATACAAAATAAACTATTTCATGTTAATCATGTTGGATATTTCAATGTAATTAGATTAACTTGTTTGACTTATTGTCATAATAAAACATCATATAGGTTTAGAGGTTCGGAACGCACGTCTATTTAAATTTATTATGACCTTAGAGACGAAGCCCTTAAGGGACGGGGGCAACACCCCTGGGAGTGGGGTTTGAGGGGAGACTTTTTATTTTCCATTAAATTGTTGTGATAAAAATCTCTCAGAAAACTAATTTTTGAAACTTGAGGGACCAAAATTGGCAACTTGAAAAACACGAAATAATTGCCTAAAAGGCAGTTATTGGGCCTGAAACTTCATTCGCTCGTCATATTCTTTTCTGGTCGAAATCTTTCTCTAGTTCACGCTTTCAAATACAACATACAGAAAATTCTCAATCTCTGAATTATATCCGATTGAATAATTTGGTAGAACCGCCGAATTGATTCGATTTAAAAGTAACTATACGTCTTTCAGATATCACAATTATCCGGTTTATTTTATTCGTTTGACTGCATATCTCCAACAAACCATGGTTAACAAAATTCGTTATAAACTTACATGGCATCAAGAATGTTCATATGGCTTAGTTTCACCAGTCACACAATTTTTCTAAGAAACAATTTATTTTTTGTATTATAAATTTATAATAAATTTAGAACTACTGGTAATATAATATGCACATGAATCCGTATCGTTGTTCGTAACATATGGTTGGTACGTGGGTTTATGCAAATCAGTACACGTGTCAACGTCCTATTGGGTAGAGGACAACTTGGGGCAATGAAATTTTGCAATATGGACACACGCTCCATGTGAGCAGCACGTGTTTGTCTGTTTTTTTTGGGTTTCAAAACTAAGACCTTACAAGAGGTCATCAAATTAATCTCATTAATTAAGACTTATAAGTACCATTTTATTGGTTAATCAACCTTTTCATGGGATTAAACTGTTTCTTAATTCATCATTTAAATAACCATTGGGGTGTTAGCCCAGTGGTCAAAAGGTTTTCCCTTAGGGGTTTTCTGCTCGGGATCTCAGGTTCGAATCCCGCCACATGTAAATGTGGTGAGGGGCCTTAGCAATGCTATACCCATCTAACACATGGGGAGCAAACCCTTTAGGGCATTGTCAGGAGTCAAACCAGCGTGGACGCTCTCGCGTGGGGAGAGTTGGGGAGAGTTAGCCATTTATCTGCTGCTGCCTTAAAAAAAAAAATTATAGTATTTGAATCAATACCACAATTATTGTGTTCAATCATTAATTTATCATCATAAATTCATAATGCATTACAAATTTGTACGCTTTAAGTGGTTGTAACTTTGTCACCTTTTTATAAATGGAAATAATATTAGTATCATAAAAATTCATACATCTATCATAAGTGTGTTATATTAGCTTGTACAATGTGCAATAAAAGTTATTTTTAGTGATAAATTAATTAAAAACATTGGTACATTTATCACTCCCCTTTTCTAAATTATCTTTAAAAATTGAAGCATGTGTTATGTGGCTTATGCATGTTGATATCAATACGGTACCGGAGATCAAAGGGTTCTCTCAGATTTAGCCTTAAATTATCTTTATATTTAACTAAAATATAATAATTGTATAATATAATTGAACAAATAATTTACATGTGATGTGTTTTTTTTTCAAAATTTTCATTGATTTTAAAATGCCCGATTCAATGAGTAGGTCACATACATTTTAATAGGGATGGTATCGGTATCAAAGACGGTATCTATATAACAGTGACAAATAACTTAAGCATTTTTTTATATAGTTTTCGATGCTGTATTGTTATATAATGCAACATGTGATGTGTGTTTTTTGTACAAAATTTTAATCGATTTTAAAATGCCCGATTCAGTGAGTAGGTCACATACATTTTAATAGAGATGGTATCGGTATCAATATTGTACCGAACAGGTTAGTACCGATATGAAATTCACACTAAAACAAAACAAAATACCGTACTGATGGTGTCGGTACCAGTCTCAGCACCAGTTTTCCAGTATTTATACATGTTGGTACCATAATCTTGAAGTAAAAAAAATGTTCTCTTTTTTAATTTTCAGAAAAAAAAACATTTATATTCCTTTAATTTTCGGTTTGTAAAGTGGTATTACTGGTACCGCAATCTTTCTGATATAAGAATGAAAAGGTAGATACGGTCTTTGAACATTATCATTTGTTAGGCCGATCCCTATCATTGTGTCGTTTGCTCATCGTGTTTGTCAGGATAGGCACCACCAACTCTTTTGCTCGTCATTTTTTGGAAAGCTTTGGATGAGAGTGAGGACCGACGTTTCACATGCAAAACAAAAAAAAAAGCAATTTTTTTTCTTTCAAAATCCACTTTTATGTGTGTGTGGGTTATATATATATATATATATATAATTGGGGATGAGGAGAGATAGTGTATGTGTGTAGGTTTATAATTTTTTAATTGAGGATGGAGCGAGGATGAAGGTATGATAGAGAGAGAGGGTGTTCTAGGGTGTGTCTTGGAGAAAGAAAACTGATGTGGTAGTGATGATGAGAGAATGACGGCGTCATGATAGGAAAAAGCTTATAGTCATTATTTACTAGCAAAGGTTTGATATAAATACATAGCTCCTTACGTAGTCAAATATATATAAAAAAAATATATATAAAATGACGTTCACAGAAACATATATTACTACATCTGAATTCAAGTTTAAGGACTCTACAAAGGTAATGCCAGGTCTCTCCTAACAAGAGTTTTCTCAGCTGTTTTCTAGCCATTTTCTCAGAAAAGGGATGACATGCAAATTTTCTCAAGAAAACTGGGGATATGTCGTATCTTTGCTGACCAATAAAAAAAAGAAGAAACTTTTGTTTTGTTTTGTTTTTTATTTTATAAAATAATAAATATTTGAGCAAGAAATGAGAAAAATGTAAAAAAAAATGTATGGTTAATAGTGGTGTTTTTTAGAATATGAGATGAGAAAAGAGGTGATGTTGCGATGAGGTGGCAATGAGGGAGTGGTTTGGGTTTGATAAAGCCTCACTAACACAAAAGGATAATGTTACGTTGTTGTTCGATTATTACACATGTGTAGTAACAATAAGTTAAGGTCTATTTCCTTTGTAATTGTAAAAAAAAATCCCAGAAAAGAAAAAAAAAACATATAAAAGGACCGATCCAAAACAAAAAAAAACCATTCATATTCCTTTAACTTTGGGTATTTAAAACGATATTATCGGTACCAAAACCGATTGTTATCCAACTTTTATGGCTTTCAGAATAAAATATACTAGTAAGAGCATCTTTTAAGGATAGTCGAAATTGAAAGGAGAATGTTAAGTGGTGAATGATTAAGGTGGGTAGGTGAAGAAGAAAGGTGAAAGACGGTGGGTGAATGATTTACCTAGAGTGAAAGGGGACATGTGGGGTCAATTTATTTCTTTTTTCTATTACTTTATTCTATTTTTATTCGGTATATTGTCGGATATTGTGGGTATAGTGAGGTACTAAATTTGAAGATAAATGGTTAAAGGGAAAAATAGATGTTAGGAAAAAATATATGAGAAGAAGGTGAACGGTTAAAGATGATCTAATACTCTATAGATACTCAACTTTTTGTAACAGTTTACATGTCTTTATTAGACTATAAAATTATATGTATTTGGGCCAAATAACAGTAAACATAAACAATCTATACTAAATGTATCGATTAGGTAGCAAAATTATTCAAGGAGAGGATACTTTGATGAGAGTCAAATATGTTTTAATACCCCGTACATGTCAAAAGTCTTGTTTGGTAGCCCCTGCTAAAAGTGGATCAACTTTTGCAACATGTTTTCATTGCTGTTAAAAGATTAAAAGACTGGGCCTTTATTACAACCTTATAACTCAAAAGGTATGACAGGTATGTTTCCTTTTATTTATTCCATTTGTGTTCTTTTCCTTTTTTATGCAGGGACTAAAGGTGTAACTTTGAGAGAAGGGTTTGGGTATAAATACCCAAACATTAGTCGATTACTGCAACATAATTGAGTCTTCTTCTTATTTGTATTGTTCTTCATTCCATTACTTGTAATCATTCTGTCTCAGTATTCTTCTTGGTCTGTATTGTTCATATGACTATTGTTTAGGATCACACACGATTGTGGATGATCCAGTCTTAGATCTAAACACAATTGTGGATAGATCATGAAATCGAGTCTGTAATAAAGTCTTATTTGATTATTCAATAAAAGGGGAGGCTGGTTGTTTATGTTCATAGTGTTAACACCAATACTATGATCACTGATGAACACAAACAAACATAAACGATTTAATTTGTTGACAAATGTAAATCCATCACTAGCAAGTAAGAAAAGGCATGTGGTTGGAATGGAGGGTGATAATGGTGGGAAGTCATACTTACTATCATAGTGCTATGATGGGTATAAATAATAATCATCTCAAAGCAACATATGTTATGTATTCAATATTTTAGAGGAAATTAATCAAATTAATCCTATGGACGCATCATCATATAATAAATTTCACGAGTATTATGTAAGTAATTAATATTAGAGGAAATTAAAAACTATAATCATGTACATGAGAAAAGTGAAAAATATGGGACCGACTAGTTCATTTATCCATAGTTCAACAAGATTGGGTTAAAATATTTTAGAGGCATCAACGTCTTCTCAACCGTGTGCCCTCTATGTGAAAAAACCGAAGAAAACACGGAACATTTATTTACCAGCTGCAGGGTAACTCAACAATTATGGAGCTTCGTTGCTACATGGTGTAACATTCCCAACTTGTTAATCTTTCAACCAAGGGACATTTTTGAAATTCATAAACATAATAGCTTCCCACCTCCAAAAGCCAAAGCAATAAACCTAATCGCCTTGACAACATGTTGGCTAATATGGAAAGCTCGTAATGACCGCACCTTCTCTTACAAACCGGTTTCAATTCGTTGGTTCTATCAAGAAATCAAAGCAACTAGCTATTTTTAGATGAAAACCCATTCGAATATCAACCAGATAGACTGGTCCTCGTGGTGAAATTTCAAATTTATATCCTAAATCATTTATTTCTGATTTTGTAATCATCAAATGTTGTACTGTTGTTAGCCTCTGATTATCTTTTAATTAACAATATCAGCTGTTAAAAAAAATGAAAGCTATAACAGATTTTCGTTAAACCTTAAGAGAAGTAATTAATTTGTTTCATTTTAAACGTCTATCTTTCAAAATATATTGATTAAAATTCCAATAACTCTTTAATAGTTAGACATAACAATAATAATAATAATAATAAAACTATGTTCAAGGTAACTACAAATCAAATAATATTTTTTGGTTAAATCTCTCTATATATATAAATCCATATCTCCAAAGTCCATCATACGCCGCCACATAGGATAAAATCCTATGTGTCATCTCCATGATTTTTTCTATTTAATATATACTACATTCTTTTTCCATTACAAAATCAATTTAATTAAATACTAATATATTATGAATAAAATATTCAACTTTTTATTTGTTTCCAAA
>JAOXNX010000001.1:22520996-22537185 GCA_028566075.1 Solidago caesia | reverse complement strand
TTGAAATTTTATTAATTTAATGTTTTTAATTTTATAAAAATAATAGTTTTATATAATTTTGTGGTAAAATAATTGTGGAGAGAGAAAATGCTGATGTGGCAATAGGATGAGATGAAGAGGGGGGTATGATAGGGAGGAGTTAAGATGTCCTGAGGGTGTCTTGGAGAGAGAAAGCTGATGTGGCAGTCAAGACGAGGAGATGACGGCGTCAGGATAGGGAGAGGCGTAAGCGACATCCTTCATATACCAACTTATAAATTTGTGGGAAAAAAAATATATGGAAATGCGTTAACTATCCACGTCAGCCGGAATCCAAATAAATCAAAATTTTGAAATTTATGCCATTTTCGCTCTTTAAATTAAATTAAATATTAAATATATATAAAACCCTAAAAACCTGAAAAAGGGTTTTACAAATTACACAACCCGTAGCAAGCAAGCAAAGCAATCCGATTTCCAATCATCATGGTTTTCTGGGGTCAGTTTCTCTTTTTATTTTATTTTTATATAATAATTACTGTATTATTTTTTGTATTAACATATTGATTCTATTTCTTATAATGAATGAATCTTTTTGAGGGTTTGATTAATGAATGAATATTTTTATTTTATTATATATATAGGAATTGAAGTGAAACCCGGAAATCCTTACACTCATAAGTTTATACAAGGTGGAGGACGCCTGCGTATTTCCCAGGTATATATATATATACATTACATATATATTATTTATATTTTGTATTGATTTTGCGGACTTTGTTTACAAGTTGAACATCAGGGGCAAAAACTGTTTTATAGAGTATATTTGGTTGAATGACTTTAGAGGCACAAAAATGGCGGCTAGATGTTTGGAATTTGGGTTTTACTCTTTTTTAGATGTAAAACTTATCCTAAATTGACCCATTTATAAATGCCTTTAAATTAAGCTACTTATATATTATTTACGTTGTTGTAGGCAACTTTGGCCATTGGAACTGCAACGCTAAGGAGTTCGGTGCAATGCAATGTTGGAGACAAGCGTCCTGTTCTTTTATGTGCACTACTGCCTAATAAGAACGAGTCATTGCAGTTAGATTTGGAATTTGATGAGGCTGAAGATATAGTATTTTCTGTGATTGGTCCACGTGCCGTTTACCTAACTGGGTACTATGTTGGTCACAATCGTCAATTAAATATGCAAGATGAATCGTATCCTTTTTCATTGAACATATTGGTTTGTTTCATCTTTATTCATTGTAATGACTAATTGTTATGAAAACAAATTATCCAGTTGTCGGAAATAAATTAGAAATTTCTAGTTTGGCATGGCGTCTTGTAATAAGATTTGATAATGTTCCTTTTCCTTAACTGTGATGGCAAAGTGAATCATACGGGGAGGATATTGCAAATTCGGAGACACAAGAATCAAATCATTGTAGTGATGAGGACGAATACGAGGATAGCTTTATCAATGATGATGAGCCTGAACCTCTTACACCTTCTCCTGTTTCAAGTATTAGAGGTATATTAACAGTCTCATGCTTTGTGAAAAATGATTATAGAGTTCCTTGTACTTTGAGATGGTATTGATTATTAATGTTGGGCAGATGATGACGAGGAAGATATACCGAAGAATAAACAAAATTTGAATGGTGGTCATAAAAGACTCAAAAAAAGGTATCAGTCAATCGAGTCTGATGATGAACCGATTGTCCAGGAAATCGATGAAGATGATGATCTTCCAATTTCATCAATTTGCAAGAATGATAAATCACCTGCTCCAAGTAAAAGAACTAACAAAAAAACAACAGCAGATGTAGAAAAAGTGAAAAAAGATAAGGATGATAATCAAAAGTTGAAAACTGTCGGCTCCCCTGTTCTTGGTTCAAAAGATACGGTTGATGTAGATTTGATGGATGTCAAAGAAGAAGAGTGAGTAGATAACTGATTCTTTTGCTAGTTAGATGTTGTGTATTTACATATTCTATTTATATGATTACATTTAGGAATAATTGTACGTAGTTTTTTTATTAATAATGTTGTTTTGCGACAGGAAAGTGGGTCATTCGAATACGGCTGAAGTAATTCCAGAAAAGAAATCAAAAACAAAAAAGAAAAGAGAAGATTCCTCTAAAGAGGAAAAGGCTACTGATGTGTTGGCTGCTAAAGATGATCAGAAGCCTAATGATACGTAAGTATAAGTGTAGTTCAAATCCATGTAAACATTCCGTCCTCAAAACGTATGCCAGCGATTGGATATTTCTCTTTTGGCTGATCATTGTTTCTGCAATATTTCATTGAAGCAAGATTGTTGATCGCTCACTTGAGGTGTTGGATTCTGCTGGAGTTGTACCTGACAAGAATTTGAAACCAAAGAAGAAAAGAAAAGGACGTAGTGAAGTAAGTACAGATGCTACAGACGACAATCTGCTTGCAGGAAACAAACAGGAAGATGATCAGCAGGCAACTGATAAGTATGATCAAATCTCACCTTATTAATCCTTATGATCTACTATTTTCTCGATGCTGATAATATATGAGGGATAACACATAATATATTACCTGTTTTATCTTTTTGAAATGATAGTGGTAGTAAATCTAATTTGTGTAGCGATCAACTAAATGTGAGCATCATTTAGTTACATAAATGTTTTTAGGTAATTCAAAAACTGATATTTCAAACACAAAACACCTTAGATCAATCTATGTGTGCACTAGTATTTGCCAATGAAATAGGAGAATCATAATTCATAAGAGACAAAAATCAATTTCTGAATAAATTTTTGGAAATAGTGATCTTGTCTTAACATTCTACAAGTCTATTGGAAGTTATGCTTTGGAATCTGTAAGTGTAGCTGCCACCCATTTAAACGTAAAATACCATTGAGATGATAAAAAAAACCCTGAATTGGAATTTGGATTATTAATACCTTTTTCCAAGACAGTAGTTTAGACTTTTGTGAACTCGCTTTTATTTCCTTAATGAAACTTCATAGCACTGGTATTTCTCACTAGAGATTCAATAGCATTTTGGTACTTGAAATTAGATCTGTAAAATCATCTTTTTATTTTTATATAAAGTACAGATATAATCATTTAAACTATGAAAATTTAGAAATTTTCTTTTTATCTAAGAAACTTCACTTGCAACATCCTTTTTGAAGTCATTGCTGTTCTATTTTATTCTACAAAGAATATTGATATACAAGTTATATCAGTAACTTGTTGATTTTCAGGATTTTTCCTTTCATAATGTCGTGTGACCTTTATCTGTTTTCCTGTACACGAGTTTCTGTATTGCTATTTCTCATATCATATGTTTTTTCCCAGTTCTCCCGAGGATTGGACGATTGTTACAATTAAATTCTAATTGTAAAAGGTGTTTTTTAAGATTTGATGTGTTTTTGGCTAGTTAAAAACATTTCTTTTATCTTACGCACACAGGAGTTCTTGTGTCAATCCCAAGCAGTTAGTTAATGAAAATGGGTCAGAGGAAAAAAAAGTTAAAAAGAAAAGGAGAAAAACGAGTAAAACAAACGAGGTTGAGCAAAATATGGATGCCGTAAAAGAAACTAGACCATCTACAGCGGCACCTGAATCATGTAACAAAAAGGTACTATCTAGTGGACTTGTTATTGAAGACCTTGTGACAGGTGGCAAATCTGAAGGAAAAGTGGCTGCTGCTGGAAGAAAGGCAAGTTTTCACGAATCATGAGTTATATATTTATATTTAAAAGCACTCCCATTGTGGTGTAACCTTTGTTTTCTCCAGGTCAAGGTAAACTATGTTGTCAAGTTAAAAGAGAATGGGACAGTCATTGATTCAAATGGAAAGTCTCCCTATAAATTTCGACTAGGTAATATACTGACCTGTTGTGTTCATTTCAAACTTTTCATTTTCTGAAAATTGGTTGGACTGGGTTACATTTTATCTCTAATGAATCAATGGGCCATGCTTAAAAACTTACTTGAAAGTGAGATGGGTCAAATGGGTTAATATTTGGCTGAAGTGTTATTCAAATGTTTGTAACATATAAAACCCATTTGTCAAGCAAGCAACTAAGCAAGATCTTATTCTAATAGTATTTTTGTAACCACGTGGAATTCGTAATTTTCTATAAAATTTTATTAAATGTATAAAAGTATTGACCATTTAAACCCAACTTTTCCAGACCTGTTTTGACCTGAATCTTAAATATACCTTCTAAGACCCATATCTCAACACTCCCGACCCGTCTGTTTTGCTACTACTGCTTTACATGTTCAAGGTTTTTATTCCGTACCTGCGTACCATGATGTATATGATTGCTTGTGGGTTTTTCATGTATATATGTATTACATTCATTACTCAGGTGACAAAGAAGTTATAGAGGGGCTGAACGTTGGTCTAGATGGTAATAGTTCCACTCCTTTGAGTTCAAGTTTCATGCTTTTTTGTATTATGATATCTGCAATGTTCGATTTGACAATAGTTTATCATATATCCCTGAATTTAAAGAATCTTGTGGACATATAGCTGCTTTCGTATTTTTTTTATTGCAAATGCATAAAGTCAAAAATGGGTAAAGTAAAAAAAAACGTTAACCAAAAAGGAAACGGGTCAAATGGGTTGAACTAGACGTAAGTGGTCAAAGTTGTCCAGTGTATTTTTAATGCATGAGCTTTTAGGTCTATATATTTAAAAAGATGGATTTTTATTACGATAATATAGCTTCTGTAGTTATATTTGACACGTTAATTTTCTATAATGAATGACAAAAGTGTTGTGACTCCACCTGGCCTAACTAAGACCTGTTTTGACCTGAAACTTTATGACCTGTTAATCAACCTGCCAATACCTTTATGACCTGATGTATGCACAATTTTTAGGTATGCGAGTTGGTGATAAAAGAAGACTTACCATTCCACCATCAATGAGGTATGCAAGTGATGCAAAAATGTTTTCTCATATCACAAACTCGCTTTCTTACATTTGATTGTTGGTGATGATGCAGTTCGGGATATAAAGGAACTGGTGAGAACATACCCCCAAGTTCATGGCTGGTATATGATGTGGAAATTACCAGCATCCATTAGCACGTTCAACTTGATGCACCCATTCTTATTGGATCTTTCTTTTTCTGCATAAAATTTAAGAACACGGGCTCAGAAAGTTTTGGTAGTTATATTTTTTTGGGTCGATGTCTCTTTTTGTGAGAAGCTGAGAAACATCCTGCTTAGTAAAAGGAACCAAGCATGGAGGCTTTATTATGCAAAATTTTGTACCGGTGTAATTTTGGGCTTAATGGCGGATTAATAATATACAATTTTGGGTACGTTTTGCATGTTAATTTATTTGTTTGTACGTCAATGTCGATTAATAATTCTGGCCTTTACAAAGAGTATTAGATTTAATGAGACTTGCACAATGAAACGGAATTGACCACTTCATGATTGACAATGAATGATGGTTTATGTGACATGTTTCACTTTACGATATAAGATTTTAAATGTTAGTTATTTGGTGAAATTAATGGTGGTTAGTTATTGGGTGAAATTAATGGTTGTAATGAAAAGCAATGTGTGTTTTGAAGATAATTGGTTGATTTTTATTTATTTATTTTTTATGACCAACAAACATGAAACCCATCAAGATGCACCAATTCTAAAGGCTACAACTATCGTGGGCCGAACCCACAGCTGGCCACTGTTCTAGCCGAAAGAAAGCTCAGACCCACCAAGATGCACCAATTCTAGGAAAAACCCGATAAAAGCCAAGCCAATGATTGAACTTCCATCTCATGGTAAAACCTGATTTTGAAACTAATTAAGCATTTGAAAGATCAATGGTTGTGTCGCTCTTTGGTAATGAGATGGGGAAAGGAGTTTTAATGAGCGTTCCATTCCTCTGCTTTCTCCACCTTTTTGTTTTTCGGAAACAAAAACAAGGAAAAATAATCAAGTGTGGAGTGTGTGTTTCCATTCTTATTAAACAAACAAGAAAAGTCCTTCTCATTCTATTTTCATGCTCTCCTTTCTCTCCCACCAAACATACTCTAATAGATTTCTTAATGAATATTATTATAACAAAATAGAAAAAAAAAAATTGAAATACAGTAAGTTAAATAAATAAAATATAGATAGATATAACATTTTAAAAAAGTTATCCTAAAATTTTCCTTTATATTAAGTTTTAACTATAACAAACAAAAGTAGAATCTCTTAGAAATTGTAGTATTTCTTCCAACAATACTATTACTAAGAATATTATGAGACCTTTCGATGGTCCATCGTTGTCGTTATGGATAGGCATAATCAAATCCATGAGTAAACCGTTAACACCCGGTGGTCAACCACACACCCGGAATACTCTAATCACCCGATTGATTCACTAGATTACATGATCAGTGCCCCCAAGTAACGCCATAACACACTCTGTCTAAATAGACGTCATGTGGGTTAAGCTTAACTCTTACACCAATACTCGAGACTTTCACCAAATAATATATCACCAATTATTTCACCATATTCCACAATAGATTTAGGGCCCTTAAACATGCACGTGACATGACAACTTAAATCGTGTCTAATGTACTATGTGTACAAGTCCACATGCAATTCACAACTCAATCAATAAGCTACATAATACAACCATACAACAAATAACTCATAAATACATAAGCATGCATTATCATTACCCCAATCAACCTCCCGCATATATCGCACACCCAACATATGCATGAGATAGTTTAAACAACATAAAAAGGGGGTTTGATTATCAAAACTAAGTTGTGTTGTGTTCCTCGTGTGTCAAAAGTAAGTTATCTTACTTTTGGGAGCTTCACAAACCACAAATAAGAATAGTTTACCAAGCTTCTTATGTATTCCCGACAACCTATAAATGCCCTATGATTAACGACTAAACAAAACATACACAATTTCCTAATTAGAAGTCAACAAGAATAAACACTAAAAACTAAATTAAACCAAACAATATATTATATTATATTGTCATTATGATGAACAACCAAAGATATGTAAAATCGTCCAGTCCGCTTATTACCTCTTTACATGTAAAAAATGAAGTTGGGTATATGTTTTTAAATGTGTACAGTGTGCACTATTAAAACCCCCATGTAATATATGAAGTTTACGTGAATTTCTTTCGTATGTATTAAATATTAATAACCCAAGCATTATAGGGTGAAAATTTTCTGACACGTTTGCAACACACTACAAGAAAAATGACTTTCGGGGACGACATTTGTCGTCCCCAAATGTCACATTGTCGTCCCCGACTCGGCGACTCCCCGTAGACATTTCGGGACGACATTTAGGGACGACACACTTGGTCCCCGAATCCGGGTCACCTAAAACATTCCGGGACGACATTTGCGACGACGTAAAGTGGGACCCACGAACTAAAAAGAAAAATGAAAAAAAAAATTAAAAAACATTCAGGGACGACATGTCGTCCCCAAAAGTTTTTTTTTTTTTTTAAAGTAACAATAAATTAAATTAAAATAAGTAAATTAAAATTAAAATTAAAAAACATTTCGGGACGACATGTCGTCTCTAAATGAAAATTTTCTCAAAAATAAAATAAAATGTATTTTGTCCATATTTAGTATTTGTACTTATATATTATATATGTATTTATGTATTCTGTACATGTATTTATGTATTTATATACTAATGGAATTTTTTTTCTCAAAAACAAAATATTATTTGTTTAAAATTACAAAATACAAATTTATATAAATTTCCATACATAATAAACTACAAAATTTCATACAAAATATACAAAACAAACCCATAAATTTTCATACATAATCATATACAAAATATTTACAAACAAACTTTCAATAACAAACTATAATCAATTATCAAAATACACAAACAAAACAACACAAACTAAAATTGTACACATAAACTAATGTGTTGCCTGAATATATTAAACCTCATATCGAATTAACCAATGCGTTGCCTGAACATTAAACCTCATATCGACCTTAGTGTTAACTGCAAACAAAATGGAGAAGATAAATCTTGGATATAATCAGAAGACAAGTTTGAAGTAAAAGAATTACTGTCAAAGATATCAAACCTTTGTTCACATTTTGACCACCGGGTCCGCCGCTCCTAGCAAAGCTCACAGCAACATGATCTAAATCACAGAATAGAACCCACGAGGAAATAATTGCATCTATAGCCAAAAAATATATATATACACTAACATTATACATTCAATATTACAAAATTTTTAAAAAGAAACCTACAAGAAACCGTGGTGGTGGTGATGGACTTCGTGGCAGGCGGCGGCGGCTGTGGCGATGCTGGTGGCCGGCTGCGGCTGCTGTGGTGATGGTGTTGCTGCGGCTGCGGCTGCTGCTGTGAGATGTGTATATATATATACACATAAAAACATATATAAAAGAGGGAAAGAAGTAAAGAGGGAAAGAAGAAAAGGGGGTGGTTTTGATCCGGTAGTGTGTAGTTTCCGGTAGTGAGGATTTTTCCGGCGGTGGGGAGGCTTTCGGCGGTGACCCAGAAAAGAGGGAAAGAAGAACATAGAAGGGGGAAGAAGAAAATAGAAGGAGGAAATGGAGAGGGTTGGCGGCGGGTGAAGTTTTTCCGGACGGCAGGTGAAGTTTTCCGGCGGCAGTTGGGGATTTCCGGTGGGGAGGGTTTTGGGGAAATGAGAAGATAAGAGAGAATGAGATTTGTGTGTTTTTTTGTTTTATTTGTAGTGTATACAGTATATATTTGTATGTAAATATAGTTCAAAATTTTTGGGGTAAGAATGGAGGGTTTTTTAAAAATTTTGAGATAGAAATGGAGGGATGGAAATGGTGGGGTTTTAATTTTGTTGTGTTTTAATTGAAAAAGAATTTCATAATTAAATTATATCTTATATTAAATCAATTAATTGTTAATTAATTTTACTATATTTATTATATTTAAATCCTTATTATTTATTATATAGTATGTGTGCGTGTGATTTCCTGCGAAACAGAAACAAAATATGTATATATATAGTGTATGCAGTTAAATTTGGTACATCTCATTCTATATTCAAACATATATTTATACATATTAGATATACATAGTAGTATAAGTCACGACTGTGTATGAGTGTGCGTTTTCAGAAAATCAAATACATACATACATATATATATATATATATATATATATATAGGGAAAGGTTATATTAGGAACCCCTAAAAGGTTAGGAACCCCTTTTTTAACTAAATTTCATACATATGCTCACTTGCATACATATGCCCGACTAGCATACATATGCTCATATGCTCGAGCATATGTATGAAATTTAGTTAAAAAAAGGGTTTCTAAAGGTTCCTAACCTTTTAGGGGTTCCTAAAATAACTTTTCACTATATATATATATATAAAATGCTCTAAGCACAATCAGAAAAATAAATGATTCGGTATAGTTAAACAAAATTCGAAATATACTAATATTTTAAAACCATTGATAAAGACAAATATTTAGTATATTAAAATGAAACTTTGTTACAGAAATGTTATTGTATTTATTTAAATACAACTTAAAATAAAAGCATTAAATATATGGTTTTCTAAAACAATCTAAAAGTAATTCGCTCCGTATTCAATGGAATAGTCTTTGGTTTTATATTATTATTCCCCAAGTGTCAAACCCAAACTACTTAAAATTCAAAATTAGGTCATATACTCAAATATAATCAAACCAAAGCTTTGACCATCGAGTCAATTATTATTTATTAATAATAATGTATAGATGTATATTGATTCTGCAGTATTTGTTAATGTTTTAAATGTTTCGAGGGCCTAGGGGTCCCATAGACAAGTTGATCTTACAAGTAATATTACGGTTATCAGCAAGTGTTTACTCGATGTAGACACATAAATGCCTATATCTGTACCTGTACGTCACATAGTCCACATTTTTAGTATCAAGTAAGTTTTTTTTAGTAACAAATGTCTCAGTGAAACTTTTATAAAAGAAGTGCAAATGTAAAATTAAATTTAGTTGTGTGACAACACTCAATCTAAGTATTAATTTTTCTTAATGTAAATACTTATGATAACACGCAACCAAACGAGTTACTATTTGTATGATAACATCATAAGTTTAAGCTAGTACTAGACGAAGTAAAATTACACACATGTAGTGGTACAAGTTTTAATAATTATTAAAATAGTACCCGCATAAGGTGTGATGGTTTATTTAAAAACATTTAAATTTTGGTGTCAATCAATTTTAAAATGAAATTCATAAACTTTAGTTACTACATACAACTAAGGACACGATAGTGGCTTGTAGACCGCCGAGTTGATTTATCTAACACACATGTACATATACAACTAGAGGTGATATTCATGTTTTTAAAAATTTTAGATTTGAAGACTCACCAAAATATTTTATTATGTAATATAAATATATTATAAATACAACTAAAACTTTTTGCTGTTAAAAAAATAAATACAAATAACACTACTTAAATGATAGAGAGTTCTTTACAATTCATGAGTCTCAGGCAAAGTTATGAGATTTTTAGCGATGCAAATTTCATGTAAACAAACGAAGCCATTTCACATACATTTTTAATTCATAAAACTACCTTTTTGGTGTTGTTATCTTTGGTGTATGTATTGATGATGATGTTAATAATAATAATAAAAATAGCCATTCCAAAAAAATAAATAAATTAATAATACGCCATAATACAAAATTGATTATCACATCTTGCATGAATACATATCTATCAACAATTAATTACACTTCGTAGAATAGAAAGAAAACACAAGAAACACATTAAAAAGCTCCCATTGCTTTCCTTCTACTTCTAGGAACACCAATGTGTGTTTGTGGGGTCCTTATCCCATCACCATTTCTTCATTGTCTATTTCTCATAAATACCACCACCCACCACCACCTTCATCCACCACTCACCACCACCCTCATCAAATACTACTCACTCACATCAATGTCCAATTTCAAGACTTAATTAAAATATTCATTCCCAACCAAACCATTTTTCTCTGCAAATTCAGCTACTAAAATCCTCATTTTAAACAAAACACCTCTAACCATTTCCTTTACAATTCAATAAATTAGTTATATCCGCGGGATTGAGTATCGTTGTTATTGCTGTTTTATGAATTCAAGAATTAAAATCTTGATTTCGATAAAACAACTTTAATTATTATTTTTTTCCATTCACATATCCTTATCATGGTCAACCTTTTAATTAATGGGCTTCTTTCGTTTTTAATTTTTATCAATTACACCACCGCTTTAACCTCCGACGGCTTATCTTTACTCACCATCAAATCCGCCGTGGACGGAGGCGCCGCTGTTTTCTCCGACTGGAACGAAAATGACAACACCCCATGTCACTGGACCGGCGTCACGTGTGCCAACATCACCGGAGTATCTGACCAACGTGTCGTCGGACTTGCGCTGGCCGGAAGAAACCTTCGGGGATACATCCCGTCGGAGCTCGGTAGGTTAAAATATCTCCGGAGACTGAACTTACACGACAATGATTTCCATGGTTCAATCCCTGATCAAATCTTCAATGCCACGTCGCTTCATAGTTTATTTCTGTACGGAAATAATCTTTCTGGCGAACTCCCGGCGTCTCTTTGTAACCCGCAACGTCTTCAAAACGTCGACGTTTCACATAATTCACTCACTGGAACAATAAAAAAAATTCTGGGTAATTGCCGGCAGCTAGAAAGACTAATTCTTGCCGAAAATAAATTTTCCGGCGAATTTCCGTCCGGCGTGTTCCCTGAGCTGGCGAACTTGGTTCAGCTTGATCTATCTTCAAATTCCTTTACTGGGTCATTACCGTTTGATATTGGGCAGCTAAAATCATTGTCAGGAGCTTTAAACTTATCTTTTAATAATTTTGCCGGAAAGTTGCCGGAATCTTTAGGTGACTTGCCGTTGACTGTCAGCTTTGACCTCCGGCATAACAACTTCAGCGGCGAAATTCCTCAAACGGGTTCTTTTACAAATCAAGGTCCGACGGCGTTTTTAAACAATCCTGGATTATGTGGTTTTCCTCTGCAAAAAACTTGCCGGGAAAATAGTCCGGTTGGTGCTCCGGCGAGTCAAAATTTGACTCCCGTAAATGATGACGGTGAAAGTAAAAAGGTTTGAAACCGGGTTTGATTATATTAATATCGGTGGCAGATGCATTTGGAGTGGCATTAATTGGATTAATTGTTGTATATTTATATTGGAGAAAAAAAGACAGTAATGGTTGTAGTTGTACTTGTAAAGGTAGATTTGGTGGGAATCAGAAATCAAGATTTTGTACTTTTCCATGTGTCAGTGGATTTCCCAGCACGGATTCCGAGGCAGAGTCTGAAAAGGGTAGTGGTGTCAGCGGGGGCGGTGTTAGTGGTAGTGGTGAGGGAGGAGAGCTTGTGGCTATTGATAAAGGGTTTAGTATCGAGTTGGATGAGTTGTTGAGAGCTTCGGCTTATGTGTTGGGAAAGAGCGGGTTAGGGATTGTGTATAAAGTAGTACTGGGGAATGGGATTCCGGTGGCGGTTAGACGGTTGGGTGAGGGTGGCGAACAACGGTATAAGGAGTTCATTGCGGAGGTTCAAGCGATTGGGAGGGTTAAGCATCCGAATGTGGTCAAGTTACGAGCTTATTATTGGGCTCCTGACGAAAAATTACTAATTAGCGATTTCATTTCGAATGGCAACTTAGCGTCCGCTTTAAGAGGTATTTTTTTTGGATGGTAAAATTTGTCTCTATGAAAATTTTTGTAGTTAACTGATAATTTTATTTATGTTGAAATTAGGTCAAGCGTCAACGATTCTTTCATGGTCAACAAGGCTAAGAATCTCGAAAGGAACAGCAAGAGGGTTAGCTTATCTACATGAATGCAGTCCCCGAAAGTTTGTTCATGGAGATATCAAGCCATCCAATATTCTCCTAGACCACGAGCAACAACCGCATATATCAGATTTTGGTTTAAACCGCCTGATTACCATCACCGGAAACAACCCGTCGTCCTCAGGTGGCTTCATGGGAGGGGCCCTACCGTACTTAAAGTCAACCCAACCTGAAAAAGTCAACAACTATCGAGCACCAGAGGCCCGAGTTTCATCCAACAAACCTACACAAAAATGGGATGTTTACTCTTTTGGTGTAGTGCTGCTCGAATTGCTAACTGGAAAGTCACCAGAAGTTTCATCTCCAACAACCTCAACATCAACCGAGCTCCCCGATCTAGTGAAGTGGGTAAGGAAAGGGTTCGAGGAGGAAACCCCGTTATCAGATATGGTCGATCCAATGTTGCTTCAAGAAGTACATGCGAAAAAAGAGGTTTTAACAGTGTTTCATTTAGCACTCGCGTGTACTGAACGAGACCCTGAGATACGACCTCGAATGAAAACAGTGTCGGAAAGTCTTGAAAAGCTTAGAACATAAGCCAACTCGATCCATTGGGACTTGACGTATGTCTTTTGGTTAATGATGAGGAACAGTTAATTTGGGGATATTATTTTTTGTTGTAATGATAAAAGAAATCATATTTTTGGTAACAAACACATTGGTTGTTGAAAAAAATCTTATGTATTCTAAGAAAAGTACATTTTATGGGAGGATAGGAGTGTGTTCAGTTATAGTTTCTGTTTTTGTTCTTTGCTTGGTAGTTGGATAGATATGTTTTTTTAATTATTACAGTACATTACGAAAATGATTAGATTTAGGATCATATGTTTTTGTACCAAAAAATTCGTATTCTTTTTTTTTTTGAAAATGCAGAAAATATATATGTCTAGTTTACAAAAAAAAAGAAAATATATACTATTACCTTATAACCATAATAATGAGCATGATGATACCTTTGGACGAAAAACAAAACAAGCAAAGAATGGCCATCTTTGATAGAAACTTTGAGCAGTTGACCCATTGACACAAAAACATCAGCAGTATCGAAATCATTGTGATGCATTACCTGCGACCCTCGAGCCCCTGGATAGAAATGTAACCTGCAGCTCAAACACTCAAGCCCAGCGAACCCTTTAACGATAATGACCAATAATCCTTGACCAAATAGTAAAGCATATTCGAGTAGGACCTGTCTATACATAAAGTGAACAACAACTTCCAATAAGTAGAGGAATGAAACACCAGCAACAACCATAAGAGATAGCAGCAAGTCAGCAACAATAGTACTAAAACACTGCAAACAATAGTGCTAAAAAATATTCATATTTGTATATGTATTAAAACTTGTTTACAAGACATGTGAAACATTCTGTTTATGACGTATAAAGAGTGAATTCAGGAGTTCCAGGCAGGCGATAGGGGCTTCCCGGGGGCGGGGGGAAATCATGTTCTAAAAGGATCAAACTGGATGTTTATGTCTGATGGTTTATTATGTTATTTATGACCAAATGATTTTTTTTTGTCATGAACTAATCAACATGATCGATAGTCAGATTTAAAAAGCAGAATTATTGTTGATGAAAATTCACATATCCAGTATGTGATTATGCCCAAGGTTTTATAAGTTCTTTGCTACTTTTCTTTATTTTATTTAATCTGATACCTTAACGAGTCTGGAAACAAACAATAAGAGTTCTACTTACAAGTAGAGGGTAAAACAGGCTGGGTACGGGCCAAGATGAATAAACTTTAATTTGGCATGGGTTGTGTTGGGTTGAAATAACCCGAAACATATTTTGCGTGTTCTAAGAAGTGCAACTCACAAGCATAGGCAAGACAAGCTTGTTTACGAGTGAAAATGCACAAGGTTTTTGGGTTAATTGACCCGATAGATGTTAGTCCATTCTTTTTGCGTAAATGGAAATAAGTAACTTGTGTAGATTGAGCAATAATCTTACTAAATTTGTTTTGATAAAAGGATTTATAAAGTTTCAATGATCAAACATCTTTGATCCGTTTCCTTTTTAGTACTAATATTTATGATATGATTTATGATTTTACTCTATACAGAATTCAGATTGCAGATGAATTTTACTTGGGTTTAATGTCCAGTATGGCAGTATCAAGCAACGCAACCAAATTGGGCCTTAATTTGGGTGTAGGTTAGGTCCGAGATCATTATCAATATAAGCCCATTTAAATTTTCAAGTAGGCTTAGTGGGCTTTCTAATATTCCTTGGCTTCTACGGTTCTACCAAAGAGTGTTACATACTTACATATATAAATTATGTTGATGTTGATTTTAAACTTTTTAAATGTTTTAAAATGAGATTTACTTTGGTCAATTTACAAAATCCTAACATAATTTACGATCGAATTTGATAGAAATGAAACAAAATGCAAATTTGAATGACTTTATAAATAAATCTTTAAAGTGGGTGCCTTAAAAGTTAAAATGTTATATATTTTGATGGTCTCCTATTACATTATGCATTTTTTTTTTAATAAAAAAAGACAACATAAATCTATAAAAAGTTCATACATGTTTACAAAGTGTCTATGGTGGGGCTTGAATCAACAACTTTTTAGTTGATGTGTGTATCGCACATACCACTAGGACCAAAGTCTACGGGTCTTATTACATTATTCTAACAATGAAATAACCATCTGTCATGATTTTAGAAAAAGATATGAAATGAGAAACGTATATCAAGAAGGTCTTGCAAAAATTCTTAATCACAAAAATATCAATAAACATATGATTTGATAAAATCAGTCTTTAATGAGTAATAGTCTAATTATACCAATATACCATTGAGGAATGTCCTCATTGTAAAAGGGGAATCATGATTTAAAACACACCCCTACCACCAGTCCACCACACCAAGTGTAAATTCTACGCCATGTTCCTCCGGAAATGAATAATATTTTCCCCATTTTCTTCGTTTGGAAAAATAATCATTTGTAGTTCTACCATTCCTTTATCATATAACTGATGATAAACGCATAAAACTAATCCAAAATAATGAAATAAAAATGAGCATTTCTTTGCTTACAGGGGACTTGATAAAATACTCCTATTTGGTATTACTTTCGAGGTTAAAAACGAATTGTTGGGTGTAAAGGAAGACAGGGGAATATACTTTGAAATGAACACCGAAATAGTTACAAACATCTAAATGTCTATTTAAAATGTTACATTAATATTTTTTTTATTATTATTATTATTATTTTTTTTTTTGAACGGCGAGTTAGAAGTTAGATCATCGAGCGCAATGCAGTGACATCCAATTGGGCAGTATGCACG
>JAOXNX010000001.1:22487920-22499656 GCA_028566075.1 Solidago caesia | reverse complement strand
TTTTTGACGAAATATACATTTTTTAAAGTAATACCATAGAATTTCTAATTTCAACACAATATAAGTTCAATAACATTAAGTGCTAACATCATTTATTCAAAATATAATAATCCAAACAAGTTCTAATACAAGTTTTAACACATTCAAAATTTCCAAGGACTAGAATTGTAAATCATATATATAAAAACCTACAAGGACTAGAATTGTAAGTTGACAAAGAGGTGTTGTCTTGAATTACATAAATAAATGAGTTCAATTGTGTGGGGCTCAAAATATACAGAAAATCAGAAATCACAATCACACTACTTTCCTTTCATTCATTCAAAAGCGGTTCCCATAATAATAATAATAATAATATATCAAAGTGAGTGTGCGAGGGATAGTGAAAATCGGACATTAATATGAAAAAAAGAAGAAGCATATAAATCAAATCATAAATCAGATATTACAATCATATATTGCAGTCAAATCATAAGTTGAAGAAGTGTTAGTGACAGCGATTGGCGGCTAGTGATGACAGAGGTGGAGCAGCAGTGGTGGATCTGTGGTAGTGGATGATGGTTTGTTTTTCATCATTTTGTTAGTTTATTTCTCAGAAAATAATGAAAAGAACGATCTTCAGTCCAAAAAAAGGGGGATTTGAGTGGTTGACCAAGCATTGACCGATTCAAAACCGGTTCAAAGACCGGTCCGGTTCGGTCTGACCGGACCGGTTCAAGCGGTTCACAACGGTTCAGTGTCACCCATCCGACCGGTGTTAGTTGAACCGGATTTCTTAAAAAAGGCGGTCCGACCGCGGTCGGACCGGCCGGTTTGAAAACATTGAACATAAGACAAAAAGAATTAGACTTTTAATCTTGGTGCGTAATCATACACGAAATGAATGTCCTATTTCATTTACTGTACACTTGTATCAAATTTATAATCTTAAGATCCATTAATAATGATGATCAATACAGGATCTTATATTCTTACCAGCATATATGGTCTTTGAAACTTGAATTTGAATTTACCAACACTATGTAAACCAAAACACAAGAGGGTTTAAATCAATAACAAAGTACTACACTACTAAATAGACTTCGCTTGTACTATAGTAACATTAGAATACATCATTATGACATGCGACTTATATTATGGTTTCACCTCTACACGTCTGCCATTTGAGTGTCCTCTGCCATTATTATCTCCATATCTCGTATATCTCGCTTCAACACATTCCCCAGCCTGGCAACAGCTTCCGTTTGCTGCTGTAAAACCTATTATCATAATAATTTATTATTCATTATGTTTTGAACTAAGACTGGAACCTACAGAAGTCGAGGTGACAAATGGCTTCCATCCTATGATACTTGCAACATTTAAGACACATTGTTTAAAGTACATAGTATCTAATTGTACTTGTCTCCAATGAGCCATGTTGATAATATGTGGAGTATAAAAACTTGGTTCAAAATGAAACAGGTTGGATGGGTAATTAATCTCCCAAAGTGTATGCCACATGCTTAAAACCTCTTGAATTTCTATAATTGAAACATGTTATATTATCAATTTTGAGTGTACAGTTTTAGTGATCATATTTAATACCACAATTACACATAAAAGTCAGAAAAGGCACAGATAAATACGACCCGTTTAGACACTCAACACGATTTGACCCAAACTCAACTCACCCATTTTGCTACATCTAAATTCACTAACATAGCTGATTGATTGATGTGGAAACTTTGACTCATTTACCTAAATATAGGTTGACTGGGTTATTGGTCAAATAGATTATGTTATAAATATTAGGCTATTAGCAAATTATGAAACACACAGAAAGTCATACAACATTATTAAAATGTTGAAAAACCTCCTTAAACACTATTGGTCTAAGAAAACTTATTTTCAAGGTCACAATTTCTCCATCGTATTTAATACACAAGTATTAGCAGAATTCAAAACCAGTAACAAAACAGTGTTGGTAGGTCAGCCAACCCCGACCATTTGACCAACCTGTTTTAACCCGTTACTCAACCCGTTCACCCAGCCATTTTCACCCCTAAAGATTTGAAACGGTAACCATCCAAGGGTTTAAAAACAGAAAAGGCAAAAAAAGATTGCTGATTGCAAAGAACAAGTACCTCATGCATATCAGAAAGACTTTGTTCATGTATTTTGGCAGACCCGGGAAACGAGAACGAAGAACCACCATGACCATTTGCTTGAACACGAGCTACGGTCAACAGATTCTGCACCCTTCTTGAAAGTTCAGCTCCAGATCCTTTTAACTGCAAGGGTATTTTAGTAAATGCAAGCCAAAGACCTCTAAAAGTTATGTAGGTGAACTATTGGGTGGATACCAACCTGTCTGATTATTGTAGCCAACTTCTCAGCCAGTTCAACTTCCCCTTTGGTCAAAGGCAGCCGAAAACCCTTGGCCTCTAACGCCTCCAACATTCTCGTCAACTTTTGCAAGTAAAGAAAATATGTACAACTATAAATACAAGAAGAAACACATAGAAAACAATCTGAAATGCACTAGAGATATTCAACCCATTTATTAATGAATTGGTCAATATGGGTATTTTTTTTGTATCTCAAACATATCAAACGGGTCAAACAAAACTAAAATGCATACGATCTCCTATGTTGTTTCAACAAGAAGATTTAGATGACTACTGTAATTTGTACTACTATTGTTTTGTAATCATAATCAACGTATGAAGTTTTTATGAAAGATGCACAAAAAAGCCTTTACGGGTCAACCCACCCCCACTATGACCATTTAAACCATACTAAAAGATGACCTGTTTCAACCAGAATCTGTTTTAGCCCCTTACCGGACCTGCCTGATGGCCCATCTTGCCAGCTCTAATATATACAACATGAATAGAACATGGTTGTGTACCCTTAAAAGCCGCCTTTGTAAAGCCTTCTCTGATTGTCTCAGTCTCTCTATCCTAGGAAAAGTATCAGCTTGAAAATGTCTTTGAAGCTGTAAAAACATTAAAGCATCAATATGCTGCTAGAATGGGTTAGGGAACAGTAAGCACTTCAATGGAGAATAGACGGGTCTACCACTTTCACGTTGGTTTGGGTCATTTTCAATCTCTCTGCATCTGAAAGTATGACTTCATCTTGAAGCTACAATGAATTAATATCTGGGTCAGAAATCATTTAATACAAGCTTGTTATAACAATTCATGACTAGCAGAAACCAGCTGGTCCAAGAGAAGAAAGAAGAATAACTTCTTAAGATGTACAGTCAAAACATAATCCAAACCCATATTTAGGCATGTATTATGATAACCCAAACAATCCACTGACATTCCAATTTCAAAATCGATGATAAGTAAGATATCTACATTCTATAAGTTAGAATTCAAATACATGTCCATCCGACACTAGACAAATTTGAATTCGAATATAGTTATTTTCAACTCGATTCAATATGCAAGGGATCATATTCTAAATGGTAACAGATAATATACTTTTAACTTTAAGAATACACCCACGCACTATATCAACACTAGTTACACAGAGGGTATAGGAGATAAAACATGCCACCTCTAATGAATATTTCATAATTATATTTCATTTGTATACAATAAACCTCTCACCACTAGTTGGACACAATTACATAATTTGGAAGTTAATTTGAGTTTGTGAATTATCAAACTTTAGTTGTTTCATCATTTTTATATTTGCTCTTCTTTACGTGTTTCTGTATTTACAAATCATTTTCTTATATTTAACTTTTAGAATTTCAATTATTTGAAAAGTTGAATACAAACTTTGAATCACATAAACATAAATATAATATAACGATGACTTTGACTTCAACATATGCTCTTCTTGCTGACCAACCCATAGATCCAATCAGAATATCAGATTTTAATATCAGTTAAGTTCAAATTCAATTAAAATTCTATTTCCTTAATTACATAAGGATTCAAATATGTCCAAATTCAATTCGATTAACATCCGTTCAGTCAAATCATGTTTCAGAGAATTTTTATCAAGCTAATGCCATGCCCAGAACACTATTGCCCAAGAATAACAAGGTGAGTTTGAGAAGAGTGAAGGTGCCGTCCTAATTTCCAGCAACAAAGATCAACATAACTGTGTTTAGGGTCTCCAGTCTCCAGCAGATGATTATTATCATATGAGAAACTAAGACAGTAACATTCATAACTAGACAACTAGTAGTGAAGTAATAACCTTTCAAAAAAAAGTAGTGAAGTAATAAATCTTTTTCTAGCTATGTAATCTAATCACCTAGCTTTTTTTAACAGTTCATACTCCGCTAGTTATACCAATCACAATAGCAACCATCTGACTCGTGAGCTATATCTATCTATATATATATATGATTTAGCTTCCGCTGAATACATTCTTGGTTTTAAGACATCCTTTAGGAGTGTGCCCTACTAATGAGGAATCGGCCCTTCCAGTGTTATCCAGTGAAGACTGCTTCCAAGCTATATCTATGGAAGACTGGCACACAACACACATGGCTTTTGAAGATTTATCATAATCATTAAGCTGAGATTAAATTACTAGCCACTTTCAAGTGGAGCCATTTCAAAGCTATAATCTACAAACTTCTGAATGTTTATAATTCAATCTACTTGCAAATATTTCTACAATGTGAAAGCCTAACTGTCCATTCAATTTCTTACACTATCAATTAAGATTATATTCAAACAAGCCATGTTCATGATTCACCCGTTTCAACATTATCCTAAATAAAAATTGTTGAAATCAACATAACTGTGTTTAGGGTCTCCAGTCTCCAGCAGATGATAATTATCATATGAGAAACTAAGACAGTAACATTCATAACTAGACAACTAGTAGTGAAGTGATATATCTTTTTCTAGCTATGTAATCTAATCACCTATGAGAGGATCTTGGAGGACATGACCTATGAGAGGATCTTGGAGGAATAGGATTAGTGTAGAAGAATAGGGTAGGTAAGTACCCCTTTTACGAGTTTTTAGGGGCAATTTTTCTTGCCAGCTAAGCGGCCATAGCTACTAAGTAACATAGGTTGTTTATGCCTCCTGCATTAATTTCTACTTATATGTGTGCTATGCTGTTTGTTTTTGTCATTTTTAACTCTAGTATTAATGCAGATATGTGATACGCGGTCGACAGGTATGGTTACTTGCCTCTTACTTTCTCTTGTTCTTTACCCGTTTGGCCGGAGGTCCTTATGGAAGCAGTCTCTCTACCTTTGGGTAGAGGCAAGACTGTCTACATCTCACCTCCCCCTTACCCCGCTTATGCAGGGATTGGGTACTGTTGTTGTTGTGTAATCTAATCACCTAGCTTTTTTTAACAGTTCATACTCGGCTAGTTATACCAATCACAATAGCAACCATCTGACTAGTGAGCTATATATATACATATATATGATTTAGCTTCCGCTGAATACATTCTTGGTTTTAAGACATTCCTTTAGGAGTGTGCTCTACTAATGAGGAATCGGCCCTTCCAGTGTTATCCAGTGAAGACTGTTTCCAAGCTATATCTATGGAAGACTGGCACACAACACACATGGCTTTTGAAGATTTATCATAATCATTAAGTTGAGATTAAATTACTAGCCACTTTCAAGTGGAGCCATTTCAAAGCTATAATCTACAAACTTCTGATTGGTTTATAATTCAATCTACTTGCAAATACTTCTACAATGTGAAAGCCTAACTGTCCATTCAATTTCTTACACTATCAATTAAAATTATATTCAAACAAGCCATGTTCATGATTCACGCATTTCAACATTATCCTAAATAAAAATTGTTCAAATGGTACTTGTTTGGACCCATAACTATATCAGTAAGTTTCTGCAAATCATGTGATCTGATCTCCCAACATTCAAACCAACATGCCAACAATCTGCCATTTGATTATGTCAAGATTCTACTCCTCTCAGTGCCATTTTTGGTGAAATTGGTTGTTTGGAAAAGAAAACAATTTGGTATGAAGAAATTTATATTATAATACATATGTGTATAAATAAACTAAAGCAGTAGGTTTTCACATAAAGGCATAAAGCAGGGTTAGATCAATTGGAAAACCCCCTCACCTTTGGAGACAGAGGTCAAGGGTTCGATCCTCACTCCCTGCAAAATCGTAGGAGGTCCTTCTGGAAGCGCCTCTCTACCTTCGGGTAGGGGTAAGGTTGTCTACATCTCACCTCCCTCATACCTCATGGAAGAAGGGATTAGGTACCGTTGTTATTAGGTTTTTACATACATAACTGAGTGACATAATATGCTTTCTATCTCTGAAAGATCATCAACCAGTTTTTTTCTGAACAAGGTATCTACATTTACATCATCATCCATCCTAGCATTATCAATCTCTCAAGTTATCAGCAGAAATTAATGTAACATTTAAATATTGGTTATGTTCGATCATTGGTAACTTGGTAGAACTAATGTAGCTGACATCCCAACAAGCCTACCACATATAAGCAACTGGCAACAAACTAACTATATCTTTATCTTTAGGCTATGCTGAAGAAACAAGTCAATTTCCCAAGTTGTCAACATCAATTAATATACCCCAGCAATAGTTCTATTTTCATAACCTAGATATGTAAGTGCTTTCATTCAGCATAATAGTATACCTTCAAGCGCTGAGAAAGATCTTTAAAACCCTTAACAAGTTGAGGCCAAAGACGTTCACGGTTCAAAGTCTCCATACCTTCTAGCTTGCCCATTGCCTCTTGCCACATTATCTGCAATAAAAACTACCCTCTTAACAAAACAACTTTTCTAAATAAACGCATAAAAAATTTAAAATGATAATAAAGAAAAAGAGCTTACATCTGATACACCAGCAGGCTTCGTCCTAAATTGCGGTTCCGTCACACTGAATAACAAGTGCTGCACAACATAAAACACCTTGTAAGCATCTATACTGAAAATCTTGAACCTCCTATAGTCCTACTTAATCTGTATACTATCAAAATGCATTTTAGCCCGCCTTTGATAGAATTGGGTATAATAGTAGTTGTTGTATCATAATTTCATAAAGCATTTAACCCCTGATAATTAGAGTTCAACACTACCAATCATGTAGTATCATCTTATCGTATTCTATATAAATGTTACCAAAAACTCTCCACCTCATCCTTATTATTTCAGCATTACCAAACACCCTCCGTCTCATCCTTCTGTATTCAACTTTACCAAACACCCTCTCATAGACCCCCCAACATCTCCAACCACTCCAGTGACCGCCAGAAACACCAAATCCCACTGAAAACCATCGTAAAATCCCCAAAACCACCTTAAAATTTGTAATGTATCTTCATAGTATTCACGCTTACTTATGCCCTGATGTTCCGCATGTACCATACCATTTTAAATGGGTTAAAAATCAGTCACACTAACCATTTTCTTAGACAGATTAAGCCAGAGTTCAACTATTCTTCTATTCGACACCTTAACTAAATCGGAGAGATTGAACTTTGGGTAGGGATACATAAACACGTCAGAACGTCGACCCGAACACAACCCTATAGCCACCACCACTAAGTACAACATACAGTAATTGAAATTCTTTAATTGCTTACAACAATATACTCGATGCTACATAAACTGACCAAACCTACTAAAATCAAATAAATAAGAAAATTTCAAACCTTGAAAGCATATTTAGGGTTTGCAATTTCATCTTTATACGCATCAAGTATTGCCTGATAAGATACACACACACATACACAAAAATCAATTAATCAAAACTATAAATAAATCAATAATTAGGGTTAGGGTTTCGAATTTTCATATAATTTTTTTATTAAATTAAAACATATGTGTATGTGTATGTATATGTATAGACCTGTATATCACGATCAGCAAGGGAGAAAGGGAGGGGGGCAACAGGGGCCATTTGAGTAGTTAACTGACCAGGAGGAGCATTAAACGGCGTCGTTTGAGGCTGTCCAAATAAATTATTATTTGTAGTGCCAAAGGGAGTTGAGGTTCCAAAGGGACTGGAAGTTTGTTGTTGTTGTTGTTGTTGTTGAAACGGCGTCGTTTGTTGGGAAATTGGTGTGTTAAAAAGCGAAGTGCCGAAGCCGGTGGCGAATGCGGGGGTTGAAGGTGTGCCGAAAGCTGGGGTGGATGATGGTGTTCCGAAGGCGGGGGTTGATGATGGAGTGTTGAAGAGGGATGGTGAGGATGATGGGGTGTTGAAGAGGGATGGGGACGGTGATGATGCCTGAGCTCCGAACATTGTGGCGGAGCACGGCGGCGGGGGTGGGCTGTGTGGGTGGAACCCTAATTTGGAGAATTAGAGAGTGAGTGTGTGTGTGTGTGTTTTTATTTATTGCCCGCCAATTTCTTATTTTTGATCGAGAATTTGAGATTTCATATTATTTTTTGATGAGGCTAGTTTTTTTTTAATTCAATGTCTGTTCAAATCTTTGTTTAATGTCATGACAAAATAACTGCTAAATTATCTTTTTAATACAATGTGAATTTAATACTTTTTGTAAGAAAATCACTATTTGTTTAATTGATCTTATATTTATAATTTATAATTTATAATATATCTAAGTTTTATAAGATATATAAGTTTTTATTCAAATGCATGCGGTCTAATAAGAATATTCCGTGGGATAAAGATCCAACTTAAGAGGTCAAAGTTTTAAAATCTACACACTTGGATTAAAATCAAAGGTCAAGATTCAAACTTAATCTTTGAATCTTAATCTCTGAATTTAATCCAAAGGCTTAGGATGAACAAGTTATTTTAACTTGAGAGAATCACCGTCATATCATCTGAAAATTTTCTGGGCCACTTTTGTAAGGTTCATAGTCTATTACATAATCTTATTTTGAACTAATAAGTAGGCTTTTCCTTAATGAAGCAAACAAATAAATCAGAAGAGTGGATAAATTATATATTTATATTCCTTTCTATCAACTAAAATCATAATATAAGTAACTATCGCATTTTAAGGTTGTAACCAAAGATTAATGATCAATAAGAAAGTCGTGGTTCTTTAGAATCCTTTTTTAAATAAGTGTTTGTAAGTTTAGTTGAGAGATTCAAGTTGTATTTAAAATTGTTTAATCTATAAATTGGTTATATATTTTTTTTGTTTTGTTTCAATGTAGGTAATGAATCTTAAAAAAAGGTCAATGTAGATAACATATTTTTAAATTTTGTTCCAATGTCAACATATAATACTTGCTTTCTATACAAAAACTTCTAATGATGACGTGCCGTTATATGATTAATCCACGTAGGTGGCAACGTAAGCATTTTTTATTGATATTGGAACAAGATTTGAAAATATGTTTTTACATTAGTATCTTTTGGGATTCATTACCAACATTAGAACAAAATTTGAAATACGTCACCTACGTTAGTATTCTTTTAGGTTCATTACCTACAAGGCTACAATAGTACAAAACAAAAAGTATATAACCAGACTATAGCTTAAACCCTATTTAAAAACAAGTCAGTTACGAAATATACAACCATGTAAGAGAATATAATCGTCAACATAACGGGGTTCAAAAGAGTCGTGTGTGCTTGTGTAGTTCTAGAAGTAACGCCTGTAATGATATCTAAGGACATCATCCGATTCATCCCTTAACCTTGTGGAGTTGTAGGAAAAACGGGTGTATATATATATATTAATAATACAAACACAAATCTAATACTTTCTTACGACCAATCTCTTGGTGTCACGGCCAAAATCAAAAGCACAATTCGTCGTCTTATCCCAAGGCAAAATAAATGTAACCTATACCATTTTAAGACCGAATTGTTGTTTTTAAAAAATGACTATACAATTCAAATGATATTTGGTCATTAAAATTTTAAAATGTATACAGAAATCTACTTGTAGCAAAGCATATGTTCGTAACAAACATATTTTCATATGTAAAGTTCTTTTAAGTCCGCACTTCATAAACCTATAACATGTACTTGTTTGTACCGACATTTTTTAAAGACATATTTGGATCACCGACGAGCCACTGACTCACTCGATCATCTTCACACCATCAGGAGGAATGTTATTTGTACCGACACATGGCAATATTATATGTGGCCTCCAAATTCCAAAGTTGCATCAACATTCCCATTATGTTTTCAAAGGTTGGTCCCAAACCTAGGATAAGATGAACTTCAGGTCCACAACTTGGATCTCATTCCCTAGAAACGTATTCCTCTCAAAGTCGTTAATCGTTATGTCCTCAAGAGTCATCAATCGTGCCCGCAAATTACTTGTCGAATACCAAACCTTTATTCTTAGATATGGTTCTTTAGCGTCCATGCCTCCCTTTTTGAACTTTATTATACCAATACCAAGATCATATTCTATATTTCTAACAAAAGACGTTTTGTGTTTGAACTCCATTATTCATTTATTCCAATTCGGGTATCATATTCTAACAAGATACTTTTTTGCCAGAAGAGTTGCATTGTATGTCGCACAAAGGAGCAAGTAGGCAAGATCCGCGACATTTGGACCACATTTGAGTTCACATAAGAGCACTCTTAGTGAACTAGTGATCCACTCGTTATCATTGTCAACTCAGCAGGATCACTAGTGTACACCATTAGGTATGACTAGTGATTAGACTCGTTATGAGTGAAAGTGATGGGTTATGTGATGGTGGTAACAAGTGATTTTCGTTTTTGTTTTTTTAGCTTTTTTTACAAACAAACAAAACATTCAAATTTTAAGGGTAGGTCCTAAATTCGTAATGACATTGGATGTTTTAAAAGATTAGTGATAAGAGAGAATTTTTCTAGATGTGACGCTGAGAGAGACTAGTGATAAACTAGTTATAAGTGATTATCTGACGGTCTGACCATTAGAATCGAAACCATTTGCATTACTAATATCAAAAAAGCCATTAAAATTTCATCAAGTCCGGTGATCTACCTTCCAAGCCATTACATCTCATCTTTTAAGACAAATAAATTCAATCCTAGCACCACATTTTGCAATAATAACAGTCTTTCATCAAAGTGTCACAAGTATGCCATCTTGCTTTCGAAATTCAACAACTTATTAAAAATGAATTATTCTTGCAAACAATAGATCCTCACACAATTACACTAACACAACAACATCTTGCAATGATAAGCCAAATACAACAGTTTTAAAACGCAAACTAAAAGCCTATGATCAGTCATGTCATGCCTTAATTGTGACACAAGACAGGCATAAACCGGATGGCTTAATATTTGAAACCTGCCATTCTGACCCAGGAGTTGCATTCGGGTCATACAATAGTGTGTTATATCCTCCCTCCTCTTCTTCAAGTGAAAAAAGCAAAAGCTTGTCTTCCATTATTCCAAACCGAAACCCGATACTTGAGCTCCCAATCACAGGCACGGACACCATCTTCCATGAGTTATCTTTAGGGTTAAATATAGCAAGTTTTCTCTGGTTTTTCCATTCCATACAAAACAGCTTCTTGCCAACGACAGCATGAGCCGTGACCATCACACACCCGTTTTTCATCTCACACCACGTGTGCTCTTTGGGGTCATATACGTCAACGAACCTAGTCATACATGTCAACAAACCTAGTCAAAGAAATGCATAGTGTATACTATGCATAGAATAAGTTTCAGCTGTAATTAAAATGAGCTGTAAAAACAGTGTTTAGATGCCTTGTGATGTTTGAAGTTGCATAATAAGTGCGTTGTGAGTCAACTAACCTTGAATTTCCAATGGTGAAACTTGACCGCCCACCCATAACA
>JAOXNX010000001.1:22470850-22483080 GCA_028566075.1 Solidago caesia | reverse complement strand
AAGTTGCATAATAAGTGCGTTGTGAGTCAACTAACCTTGAATTTCCAATGGTGAAACTTGACCGCCCACCCATAACATAAAGTTTACCCTCAAATCCACATGCAAAACAACCCCATCGTGGGCGGCGAAGAGACTCGATTAGCGTCCACTGGTCAGTTTCGGGGTTGTAAGCCTCGGCACAAGAAAGAGACTCCCCATTCGCCCCATAACCTCCAACAGCATAAACCACGCCGTTTACTTCTGCGCAAGCAAAATCATACCGAGGAACATTCATATTTGCAATCTTGCTCCAGCTGTAATCAAAAAACAATTAAACCCATAAAATCACCAAGTGTCGTTACCATTAACCGAGCCAGAAAATGTCTGTGGGTGTAATCAAAAAAACAATAATTCACATTAAACCCATAAAATCACCAAGTGTCGTTACCATTAGCCGAGCCAGAAAATGTCTGTGGGTGTTAGAGATGGCAATTTCAGCCCATTTCCTAAAGAACAGGTCAAATGGGTAAAATAAAAATAGCTAAAAAGGAAATGGGTCAAACGGATAGACATGTACCCAAAGTGTATTATTAAACCATAAAACCTCGTGTGTACAAAGTTAGATTGGTAATGATAACTTTTAAGTTTCTATTCATATTCAACACATAGCTGTTTATAAGGAAAAACCTACAAATTTTAAAAAAATATATATTTGGATCAACCTATTATCCACTTTGACACATTGCCTAACCTGACGGCGACACTCATTTAACTGAACAAACAGAAGTAAATGATGGAACGGACTCACAGACCTGTTAAGGCAAGAATCATATTGGTACACATCGGATGAAACAGACCCAGCACCAACAACCATCGAATACCCAGCAATGACAATAAGCTTCCCATTCAGAACCACAACCCCAAAACCTAATTTTAAGGGGCCTGGCATTGGCGGGAGAACTGATTGTTTATTTCCCAGGCAATCCAAAACCTCCCAGTGGGTCCCATCTCCTTCAGCACTGGTCAAAACATAAAGCCATTCCTCGACCACGCCAGCAAGTTTCCTAACAATAATAAACTCCTTGCTCTTAATAAAAGACCTCCATTTCCTTGACACGCCTCCCATCATTGGGAAGTTCGACCGTGGTACAAGGGCAAGACAATACTTCGCAATATCATCAGGCAGCCCAGGCAATACAGGGCTGTCAAAGTCAGCATCAACTTGCGAATGCAAACAGGAACTGGTCTTCCAGACAAATTTGGAGATGTGCATACTTGGGTTTTCGACGCCAATCTCTCCACAAACAGATTCAGGCATATTAAAGTGGAAAATGCTAAATTCTTCAGAGTTGATCAGTTGGTTCTTCTCAAATAGAAGAAAAGAATATGAAACAAATTAAAATGGTAAGATCTTGATTACAAAAATTCATGATACCCTTCATTGATAGGTATCTTACGGGCCCAAGAAATTGCAGTACTGATCACTTGAGTTGCAAAAGCAGACGATTTCTTGTGTCTAGTCCAATCCAATTCAAATTCCATGCCACTTGTTCTGTGAGTAACCTCAAATTCTAAATTTTCTGAAACCCAACTCAGTGATGAATCTACACATATTAAACACAAACCATGAATCAAATCGTAATTCCAAAGGAAACAAGATACACACATTGACTTAGGTGTCAGGTGTCTGGCCCCATAAGTCAAACTAAAGTGTGTATAAAAGATGAAATGGAACAATTAGAAGTACATTATACCAGCCAGACCATAGAAAGTGACTTAACCCCCCTATAACTTCCATTTTATTAAGATGGGCACAATCACCTGCATTGAAAGAAGAGAAAAAATCAACTCCTTATCCAACCGATGTATGCAACCTAAATTCGACATTTAAAGGGCATGACATGTATAGTAACTAGCAAGTGCCATTAGCAGGTCGTTATCACGATAGACTAATTATGTCAATAATTATCATATGCACACTTAATGTTTCTTTGTTTATGTACTTACTATAATCTACGTGATTAGCAACTAGTCTAAGTCATTTATGATTAGCACCAAAAGAATGTAACATTACATGGCTTGAACAAAGTCCACACATGCTTTCTTACCAACCACGAGTTCTATCACAACACTAAACTTACAACCCGTAAACACACCTACTAAATATCAGCCACCTACCCACCAGATTTCAACCACCTACCCCCCACCAAACATCCAATAATTAATTTAATCAAAAAACAGGAAATAAACCAAGGAGGGACCATGAGAGTCCTATATCTACAAGTGGCAAACAGGTGGGTCGAGTAAAAAAAAAAAAAATACTTGGAAAAAGTCACTACTTAACAAAAACAATCAAGTTAAAGCTAAAAAGCCACCCCATCTTAGCTTCTTGAAAAATGCTTTTCAAAAGCTATTAAGCATAAGCTGTTTGAATAAGAAAAAACATGAAAAATGCTTAAGGTTGAAGGGTGTGATTGCCAAAGAACCAATTTTTGGTTTGGCAACCACCAATCAAGTGGTGACACCTAGCTTGGCCAAAACAAACCAAATTTAACCAAAAAGCAGGGGATGGTGAGGAACCACAAACCAAAAAGAACCAACAAACCACACAAACTACTAGGCAAAAAGCAAAGGCTAACGGCTATAAACATCGGCTCCATGGGGCCGATTTGGGGGGAAGAAACCAGAAACCAAAAACCAAAAAGAACCACAAATAAGGGGGTGATGAACCGATGGAACCACAAATAATAGGTTTAACTAAAGTTATTAAGGTAAAAAGCAAAATAGAAAAGCTAAGCCGAACATCCCCTAAGACTGCCAAACATCCCTTAAGACTAAGTCTTTTGAAAATAAAATCAACACAATCTTTAAAAGTTACAGTTTACTGTATATAGAAACACGAACCATACGTAATTTACACAATTATGGCTCTCGAATATGACATAATTGTATTATTTATTTTTAAAAAATGGACTTGATCAAACAGCACCTCTCATATAACTTTTCCTTCAACAACAACAACATTACCCAACCCGCAGGGTAGGTAGGATATAGACAGTCTTACCTTATCCGATTCCAGGGTGACTCA
This sequence comes from Solidago caesia, assembly GCA_028566075.1. Classification (NCBI taxonomy): domain Eukaryota; kingdom Viridiplantae; phylum Streptophyta; class Magnoliopsida; order Asterales; family Asteraceae; genus Solidago; species Solidago caesia. The sequence goes on along the minus strand of JAOXNX010000001.1, from coordinate 22,480,013 downwards.
ACTTGTCCTTCAATAATAGAATGATGGTCAACTCTTTCTTCCCATGAGTAATTAAATCAAACAACATTGAGTTACAGTATTATAAGTTTATAACTACACATTTATTCAAATATTATAGATCCAAAACACAAACAAAAAAACATAACTTTTTGCAGATATTAGATCCAACAACAAAACCAACTAATACTATAAATTATATATAAAAATAAAAACTGTCACGTATTAGAGAAAGATCTTATTATAACACACTTATACATATAAATTTCCATATCAAAAAACATCTTGAACATACAAAAATACAAGAACACACAAAAGAAATGAAATTTGTACCTGAATAGAAGAATTTAGATGCTGGTTGAGTGGAATAATTGCGTTGTTATGGAAGTGAAATGATTAGATGGATATACATATATATAGATATAGATGTATAGATATAATGGATATATAAATGTAATGACGAATGGATAAAAGAGACCCTAAAATCAAGGTGTGGGTGTGTGTGTAAGGGATAATATTTTGACAGAATCAGACTCAGACCCACGTTGCAGTCATTGTCGGGATAAGGAAAGTGATTAGAAGGTGTGTTATTGTTTCATTTTAATCCATTTTTTACTCTTGTTAATCAACAATTAAGGGAATTTAATGGTGCTAATTTCTCGACCATTTCAATGGTTGACATTCAATTTTTCTTATAGACAAAATCTCCAACAACACTTCGAAAGCTCAGTTTCTTATGTGATATGTGAGCGATTAATGGCGGATGTTGGAATAAAAATCACATATTTTCAATTATAATTCATCTATTTTAAAATGTTTATTTTATAATTTATTTATGTCTAAATCTTTAGATAACATGGGTTCAAACATAATTTTTCATACGTTTATTAAAAAAATTTCCAATCTAACCTAGGTTCATAAACATATGTTGGTCCAACATGAAATCGCCGTTGTCAGCAACACACTGACCTAGCACATTTAACCATTTTTACCTTCAATGCAACACTTTAAAAACCCAATTTGTTGATATCACGTCATCATTAATATCTCTACTACATAAAAATGATAGTATTCGCCTTAAAATTCAAATTTTTAAGATCAAAGATTTCCTTATGGAATTCATTTTTCAAATTTTAAAATCGACAAATTTCCTATCATGCCTTTACTAATAAATGCAAAATATATTTACCTAATTATTTTCATCTTTAAATATTTCAATAAGAATTTGATATAGCCGTGTGTTAAAAAATTCAAAGTCATCGGTCGACGAATCCGACCATCATCATCTTTTGCCCCATGTACTAATCGAAGTTTGCAAAATTTTGTTTTTAAGTTCAATTTAGATTGACACATAATCTCTATTATTATTGTTATATAAAAAAATGGTATGGCCTTGATTTTTAAATTTTTAAGATCAATAAATTTACAAATATGTCTTTACTAACAAATACCAAGCTATCATAAATGGAGTGGTACCCGTTATCAGTGAAACTTAGGCACATGAGAAGACATAAACGACGCGGGTTCGATCTTTTGGGGTGCCCAGATCATGTGGGAATTAAATAGAATATTTCACCGGCATCAAAAATCTTACGAGGAGGTCATGATGGGTATCCAATTTGGTATCGGGGACAGGGTTCCCTCCTTAACGTTTTTTTTTTTTTTGTCTTTACTAATAAATGTCATTACATTTACTTAATAATTTTCATCTTTAAATATTCCAATAATAACAATTTAGAATTAGTTTCAAACTTTGTAGAGGTGGTAACCAGGGATTCCGTCAGCAGGGGAGAAGATTAATTTTGGTTTCGAATATAAAGACAATAAATTAATCGTTGTTAATTTTTTTATACTTATAAAATAGTAAATTTCTTTTATTGTTATTATATTGATTCTTTACTAACTTAATCTTTGTTCATTTTAGCAACCTCGTACATTTGATTGTATGATCATGTACCCTCCCAGATTCAAATTCAAAGCGACTTGCTTACCACACTTCATGCAGAGTCACTGGTTTACCTCGAAATGTCGAACATTGAGGGAGTAAAAAGTTGTATTGGTGATCCTAGAACACTCTTTAAGATCATGAAATCAGTGGCCAGACTGGAACACCTCGGTGTTGTTGTCAACATGAAGGGTCAAAGGCCTGCTATTGCACATATGAAAATCTTTCAAGCCGGTTGAAAGAATCAAGAAAACTAAAGTCCCTCTCTTTGGGATGTTTGGTGGATTCTTTGCTTTTCGTTCCTAGCTGTTATATTCATGCTTTTCAACCAGTTGCCTCTCAAATCATTAGTCTGAATATAAGCGATTTCAAATCTCCCAATAAAAGTCTAGAAGGCCCCTGGCCTAGACAGTTTCAATTTTGGATTCATTAAGAGGTATTGGATGACCTCAAATTTGACTTTTTCAACATTATGCTGGATTTTTACTCCACAGGTTCCATTAGCCATGGGAGTAGCTCCTCCTACATCACCTCCATTCTGAAAAACACCTCATTAAAATCACTCAATGACTACCGCCTTATAACCTTAATTGGATGCATCAAAAAAGCAATCTCAAAAACCCTAGCAAATCGTCTTAAACAGGTCATTTTTGAAACCTTTTTTTTTTAAACCCATCAATTGAAAAAAAAAACTTGGAAATAGTCACTACTTAACAAAAACAATCAAGTTAAAGCTAAAAGGACACCCTATCATGGCTTCTTGAAAAATGTTATTTAAGCTTTTAAAAAGCTATTAAGCATAAGCAGTTTGGATAAGAGAAAACTTGAAAAATGCTTAATAGGTTTAACTAAAGTTAATAAGCTAAAAAGGCAAAATAGAAAAGACTAAGTCTTTTAAAAACAAAAATCAACACAATCTTTTAAAATTACGGTTTATTGTATATAGAAACACAAACCATAAGTAATTTACACAATTAGGGCTCTCGAATATAACACAATTTAATTACTTATTTATTCTATAAAAAAATGGACTTGATCAAACACAACCTCTCATATAACTTCTCCTTCAAAAACAACCATGCCCAATCATATAAGAATCGGGATAAAGGTAGGTAGGATATAGAAAGTTTTACCCAACCCGACTTTAGAGCTCCTTCCATATTACAACTTTTCCTTCTATAATAGAATGATGGTCAACTATTTCTTCCCACAAGTAATTAAATCAAATCAAACAACCTTATTTGTTGTTGAATGTTTTTGTTGTAGAAAGAAAGAGAAGTGTTTGTGAGATTTTGTTTGAAAAGAATATTTGATTTATGTATGTATAAATGAAAAAGTGGATAAAAAAATAAATAAATAAATTTTCAAACGGCAATATAGGCGTTGAATACGCTTCGCAGGCCCCGCTCTCCTTCCTTTCCCTCGTCGTATACAAGACCCAACTTCCATGACGCCAAGCTCAACGTAGTCGTGCCAATGGCATTCTCGACGACACTAGAGGACGACATCAAGGACGTGATCATTGGGAGAGGCCTAAGGGATGATATTTTGACAGAATAAAACTCATACCCATGTTGCAGTCATTGTCAAGATAAGAAAAGTGATTAGAAGGTGACAAGGTGTGTGTTATTGTTTCATTTTAATCCATTTTTTTACTCTTGTTAATCAACAATTAAGGGAATTTATTGGTGCTAATTTCTCAGCCATTTCAACATTTAATTTTTCTTACGACATTTCCAACAACCGTTCTAAAACTCAATATCTTAACCTCAAGTCAGCAACAAATTGATTTAACATATAATTATTTTTACCTTCAATATAACATTTATTTAATCATTTTCATATTTAAATATTTCAATAGCCGTCATCCTTTGCCGTATGTACTAATTGAAGTTTACGACTTTTTGTTTTTAAATTCGATTTAGATTGACATTTCAAAAAAATTGAGAATTACATTATCATTGCGCATTGCGTAAGTATATTTCTAATATTTAATAAAAAGTACTTATATTAATAAAAAAAATATTTCATTAAATAAACACAAATATATTAATAAAAATTAAAACATAAATTGAAATAAAATATTAAAAAATAAGACAGAGATAAATAAAAGACATAACAAATATATTAAATAAAAAAGAAACTACATATCATAGTAGCCGGACGTCAAGTTATGCATGATTCGTGTCTTTTGTTGTCTGATGGCCTCACATGCTTCTTCTAGATAACTTGTTATGGTGGCGTGCAACAAACTCCATATTGTAGTTTCTTTGTTTGTATCGTTGCACACGTTTTATTTCAAGATTAGCCCCCCAATAATTCTTTGTTTTTGTTTCGGTACGACACCGGTCCTGGCACTAGTTTAAATGGGACCGAGATTGATACCATGTTTTGGACATCTTCAAGACCGATACTGTCGGTACCGGCCAACCGCTTGGTTATGTATCAAGTGGTCACCTGTCGCCGCTTATGTAAGGCCCTATTGTAAAGGAGCCTAACAAAAAATTAACATGGATTTTATCCTTGTATCAGACCAGATTTAATCAACTACAAATTATATTTATCTCGTATATTAGAACCTTGAACCTTGAACCTTGTAGAGTAGCTGCATAGTTGCGGTAAGGATTAACGTTATTTCCGATTTAAACTTTTTTTTTTATACCGTCCGTACCGGCCCTGGCCTTAACCTCTCAAAGAAATCACTATTTAACTAGAGAGTAGTAGTAGCATCTTCTTACCAATTTTCCGATGATGGAAAAAACTTCACCACTGCATAAACCCCAACTGTAACTAACTCCGATGACGTCACTTTCAGTTTCACTCTTCCGCCACCATCACCATCACGCGCCGTTCATTTTCTCTGCCGTACACCGTCGCTTCTCCACTTTCCGATCACTTTCAATAACCGCTTCTAGAAACCGCGAAAACCTCTCAAAAAAATCACAGCAACCGAGCAAACACCTTCTCAAAGCACGTGACTCCGTTAAGCATTTCTCATCTCTATCACCTTCGCTATCGCCTCCGATCACCTCAGCCGATAACCTCCACCTCTCGCCGGACCAAGCGATAGGAAAAGTAGCTTCCGCTCAAGCGAATTTCATGCGCGTGGTTGTTGAACCGGAAAAATGGGAGAAAATATTATCGGAAAATGAAGGAAATGGAGTTGAATTGTTGTGTGTGGTTAGGAATTTGTTGAAGAAGATTAAGAGAAGAGTTTTGGTAGGTGATAAGGTGTTAGTCGGTTCGATTGATTGGACCGATAGAAGAGGAATGATTGAGAATGTTTTCGAGAGGAGAACCGAGGTGCTTGATCCGCCTGTAGCGAATGTGGATCATTTACTGGTTTTGTTTTCATTAGATCAGCCGAAATTGGAGGAATTTTCGCTTACTAGGTTTTTGGTTGAAGCTGAGTCGACCAGGATTCCGGTTACGCTTGCTTTGAACAAGGCTGAACTTGTTGATAAAGAGGTTGTTTACCTTAACATAATGGTGATATTATAATAATGATATTTCTGTTAGTTACTTGATAATATATATGCTCCGTAGGTGTATTAATATGCGGAATATTATGATACCTGTTTATAACATACGGTTAGGTAGAATTTTGTATTGATATACAAGTAGTTTCTTGTAGGAAGACTGCATTGGCTATTAAAGTAGTAGGAGGTGTTTAGTATGTGCTTAGGTCAGTCACCGGCAAGTGATGGCTTGTTTTTATTTTTATTGAGGCTTAGTACTAGCGAGTTGAAATGGAGTTATAGATAAAGAGGTATGAGTTAAATAGTTCATGTTTTACAACATTAACTTATCGTATAGAAGTAGGAGACATCACATATATTACATGTTTCATGGATTGTATGCAGGATGAAGTTATGGATTGTATGCAGGATAAAGTTATAGATTAAGAGGCATGAGTTAAGATAACGATACAATAATGTGTCATTTTTTATAGTTACTTTGTAAAATTTTACCTGTTTCATGCATTGTATGTAGAAGAATTGATATCTAAGAATTGCATGCTATCTGATTATGACATACATGTAGGTCAATTTTTGTGTTCTTTTAGCTAAATTTAAGAAGACTGTATAGTTACTTCATAGTTGATTCTATTTCATGGATTGTATGTGCTTGTGGACTTGTGGTGTATCATTATCTTCAACTCCATACTTAATAATCATATACAGTTGGTAAAATATTGTATTCATTTAGTTCCTTGTAGGAAGACTGCATTAGCTCTTGAAAGTAGGAGTCACTGGATATGTCCTTAGGTCAATTACCTGCAAGTTGTTTATTAAGGTTTAGTACCTGAGAGCTGAAATGGTCCTTGTTAACTAGTTCAAGTCATTGAACAATTGTTTGCTGAGTGAAAACGGACTTCAGAGGATGCTGTGCGAATGTGTGATGAACATGGATTAAAGTTTATCATACCTTGCCACCTTGGTATAGAACCATTTTAGAATTAGCTTGTCGGGGGTAAGAAATATCATTATGGCCCTATTGTAAACATCGATTGACGTTTCTCATGTCTTGCTAGAGAAACATATCAGTATTTTAACTAGTTTATGTATTTGCTTAACTATATATTAGGATATTGCTTAAGATTTTTCATTTTATGCAGACGGTGATTTCATGGAAATCCAAACTTCGCAGTTGGGGTTATGAACCGGTTTTTTGCAGTGTTGAAACCAAAACTGGACTTGATACTCTGCAGTTCAACTTGAGAGATCAGACCTCTGTAATTGTGGGTCCAAGTGGCGTTGGAAAGTCCAGTTTGATCAATGCTTTGAGAAGCAACCACTTTGGATTTGGTGCTGCAGAAGTGGATGATTGGTCTAATTCTGTAAGATCTCCTCTGCTTGTGGTTCATTCGCTCTATTTTTTCAACTCGTACTTAGTGTTCCTTCACATGTACCAGATTTCAGGAAGCAAGTGGCTTGAAGATCAACGAGTTGGAGAAGTGTCAGCAAGAAGTGGCAGAGGAAAGCACACGACTCGCCATGTCTCATTGCTTCCACTATCTGGTGGAGGATATGTTGCAGATACTCCTGGCTTCAACCAACCGAGTCTATTGAAAGTAACAAAACAGTCCCTTGCCCTGTGCTTCCCAGAGGTTGTCCTGTTAAACTTTGTGCCAGCTTCATCTGATTTTTTGTGCTAAAGCTTGTTGGGTATCTATTTTGATTTAAAACTACCTATCAGTAATTTTCGACCTATATGCTTGCATGAGCCGATTTGGGTTGTGTTATATCTTAAAGGGTACATATCGCTATTGTTTATTTGAACATTCAAATTATTATTGTGACATTGTTTTTGGAAACATAATTAACACATTAATTATTTATTTGAACATAGACAACAAGTGTGTTCAGGTCGACCCAATCTGACACGACCTTTTTCGACTGGAAGGTTGTTTGACGCTTTGACCCGTTTCAACTAGTTACCCCATCAGCGGATAATGCTGCCTCTGTGTTATCATTATTGTTTTTTCTTTGTTGACATGTTGATCTTCCATTCTTATCAGGTTCGCAAGATTCTTTCGGCAAGTGAACCTTTGAAATGTGCATTTAGTAATTGCTTACATCTTGGGGAACCAGGCTGCCTTGTAAAAACTGATTGGGAAAGATATCCGTACTACTTTCAATTGCTTGATGAGATCAAAATTAGAGAGGAATTCCAGTTGCGAACTCTTGGAACCAAACGCGAAAGTGATGTAAGGTATGCTCATATATTCTCAGACATAACTTCAAGAGTATCAGTTTGAGAATGTTGTTAGCTCCTTTTACTGAGGTTACTATAATTAATAGGAGAATCTCAAATTCTTTTTATCAAGTGATAAATAGCTGCTTCTATATTATTGAACTCCCGTCATTAATAGTTGCTAAACAGTCGAGCTTTTTTCTTGGATTTGCTTTTCCAAGTTATTACAAAGCTAGGACCACCAATTGAGCATAGCTCAAGTGGTACTCACACCAGCAAAACACATGGGCCCATTTGGAGGGACTTTTGGGAATAAGGTCGTCTTGGGTTCAAGGCTTCAAGCCCTCCCTCCAGCATACCTCATTTGTGCCAGGGGAGTTGCGTAGAGCTATTCTTTGTGAGTTTGTGGAGTTAATGGCTGGTGTCACCCGGGGTCAAGGGTGTCCCCGCCAATCTACACCTTTTTTGGGAAAAAGCTAGGACAAAACGTGTCTTGAAAGTCACACAAAGTCTGCTATATTATAATGCATTCATCATCCTATATGCTTTTACCCCAAACTTCCAAAGTTTAGATTATTGTTGCAATAATGTTTCTACAATTATAATTAACATATAAATTTATATGTAAAAGGTTCTTTTACAAAGGGACTAAAAGGTTAGGTCAACTCGTCCCAGACCATTTTGACCCGTGCAAAATATGGTAGGTTTTTAACCTACTACCCAACCCGCCTAACCCTCGCTTCTTGCCAGCTCTACTGCTCTAGTCTGTGTCAACATTTAAATCCTCCTTCTAGAGTTGCGTCCTTAGGTTTTACATCCTTGTTCTATATGCAGTGATGTCCGACTTTACCAGTGTTGACATTCAACCGTTTTTTAGATGGTAAATGAAAAAATGGAACTTTGTGCAGATACAAAGCTGGAGATATGGGCATCATGCAAGCTGAACCACGGTTACAGCCCAAGAAACATAGAAGAACTTCACGTAAGAAGATGAATCAATCTTTTTTAGATGACGTTGAAGAAGAACTTAAAGATGACGAAGATGAAAGCTTTTTAGAGGATGATCCCATTATAAGGGCAATGGAGAATGAAAAGCAGTAAAGCCACGAAAACATTGTAAATACTAGCAGGCAGTTCTTTCACAGTCAGTGCAGTTCTATTTTCTTTTGGTGTGTGCGACTCAGTGAGGATGAAGTGGCTCTAGGTACGTGAGGATTGTTAATAGTTTTAGAAGGAAGTGATCTTTTTGAAGGTAGAAATGATCATCCAAAATTTGTGACTTTTGTATGTCACAGAAACTTGACTGTTAACAAGTTATGTATCCGCATTTAACTGCCCAAACTGATATGTTGAAGCTGTTTGATGTTGGTTATGTATCTCCCTGATTACAATGTATGCATCAAAATACTCTTTGAATGGCTTTTGACTTGTCAAACACATTTAAATCATTAAGAGTAAATTACAGAAATCGTCCCTGTCGTGATACCCCGCTTGCAGGTTTCGTCCCTACCTTTCATAAATTAC
>JAOXNX010000001.1:22443019-22458046 GCA_028566075.1 Solidago caesia | reverse complement strand
ATTCAACCTTCATACTGCAGCAGTAAAAGACATCCAATGGTCAGAGCAAGGTCTTTCTTTACTCTCTTGTGGATATGGTTTATGTATTAGTGTTCTGTGAATATATATATATATTATATATATATATATATAAACCGGTTAACCGGTTATGAAAATATTAACCGGTTTCCGGTTAACCGGTTAGTAACCGGTTATGTCTATGAAACTAGTAACTGATTAGGAACCTACGGTTAATGATAACCTATAACCGGTTTCTACTGTTCCGGTTACTAACCGGTTTCGGTTATAAGTTACAAAGCGGGTCGGTTCGGTTAACCGGTTTTTATATGTGCACCTTTAGTTGAGAAGAACAATGTTTTAAAGATTTGATCGAATCCGTTAGTTTAAACGGTTGAATCAGTATCCATAACTATATACATATATACCATCACATTTTGATTTTTATTTGTATTTATTTATGATCAGTCTTTTGAGTATAACCTATAATAATTATGTCAAGTTTATATCACCCAATAAGATTATTTGAGAAATTAACTCATGTCTAAGATATACTATTTTAACCCCAAGACATACCATTAACCAAATAGGGGTGGGTTATTCAAAAAACACTATTTTGTGAAGAAACAAGTGAACAAATATGAGCCACACAAATTTGAGCTCCCATTCTCCCTTCTTCCACCCCTCCACCGCCGCCACCGGCAATTCCCCCCCCCCCCCCCCCTCCCCAACTCCACTACCACTACTGTTCTTTCCTGCCGCCACACCACCGTTCTTCCCCGCCGCCACCACCGCCTTCCGTCATCTTTTTCCGATGATGATACGGTACGGACTCTGCCCTTAAGAGTATTAATAAAGGGGGTGATCGGTGATGGTGGTGATCTACAGTACGGGCTTCGCTCTTGGTGGTGGTTATCGGAGATGGTGATGGTGGTGTTATGGCGGCACGTAAGAAGAAGGGGGAATGGATGGCTCAGATTGATCGGGGATGGTGGGAAATGGATGACTGAGATTTGTTCCCTTGTTCCATTAAAATTAGGTGTTCTCAAATTACCCTTCCTCTAACTAAATATATTTAGATTTTCACCCGACAAAAATCCCATAGAGAGGCTTGAGATTATGTTTTCTTTTCCTTTCAACAAGCATACACTTACTGCGAAAATAATTTACAAACCAAACTTATTGTAGTATTTTGTATGAATTTTTATAGGGTTGTGCGTAGCATAGCCACAAACCTTCCTAGTGTTAGACGAAGACGAAGACGAAGACGAAACCAATAGCAATCACATTATAGTACCATAACATTCACACTCCAAATAATCCAACTCACACCGATCATATTCAAACCTTTTTTAACCATCACCAAATGGTCTAGTGGCAAGGAGGCCTCTTTCCTCACAAGAGGTCAGGGGTTCGAGTCCCACCCTAGGCATATTTGGGGTGGCCACAGGTATTTAATTTCCACCCAACAATTTGTCAAGACTGGTGTTTGTACTACGAGTTTTCAGGTCACCCTATAATGATAATTGATTTTGTTGGCCGTTCAAAAAGAAAAAAAAAGACTTAAGCATCTCCTTTACATAACAGTAAAGATATTAGAAAAGTAAAAAATCATTCCATATTACAAAAGAGTTAATTGACTTTGATGAATTAGATATAGCCCTAATTATGCCATAATACAAAAGTCAAAGTTAATGAATTGGTTTCTAAGAACAAACTATTGTTAAAAATTTGAATTTTTACACCTTGACCATTCCTTTTATTGCAGATAGAGATGAGTATGTAACCGGGCAAAGTTTGTGTAATTTGTAGCACATAATGGCAGTGTGTAGCTCTAACAAATTGTCGTCGTTTATTTGTTTGTTCATGAATGCCTCAATGGATGAGCTTACAATACAAGTTGCACCAAAAAAAGAAAACTTTTAAAAGAAAGGCAAAAACCTATGCTGCTTCTATTTCAATGACAAGTTCACATAAAAAGAAAAGAACTAATTTAAAAAATAGTTATAAGCTATAGCAATACAATATTTGTTTTGTGAATAAATGTTACTTTTCTATTTAGACTAGAAAATATATGTCGACAGAAAACTTGAAAATGCAATGACATCCACCCACTCTGGAAAACGGCTCTTTAATTTCTTCATGGATTCCATCAAGTGTTGTTCTACAACACCAACTTCAATACGTATATCTCCCGAACCATTTGTCTGCAAATTAAGAGATATAGATTTTAGATAATATCTACAGAGACCTGAATTCATGCAAAACAAAGAGGGGTATGCATAAATTTAGCAAAATGGGCAGGTTGGGTGGATTATGATCAAAAACGGGGTCGGGTCAAAATAGGATGGGTGGGTTTATCTGGAGAGGACTTTTTATCCATTAATATAAGTAGAGTGTCAATTAGGATGACAAAAGTTATAGTATTTCAATAATGGTGTAATTATCTGAACCATACAAGTATTTCAATAACGTGTTTTCTTATTAACTAATTTCTTTTAGCGATTTGACCCATTAGGGGTAAAACATAACCCAATTTGAAGAAGTAAACAGATCAGAATTGCTACCTAAATTATGTCCCATTTTGAGTGGATTAGATTTTAGATTAACTTTTAGCCATCAAAGCATTAAAACTCCAGCTAGATGAAGGAAGACTCTTACCTCCAACCAAAAAGTCCAGTTTTCCTTAGCTACGCCACTTAGTCTACATATATATGATGGAGGAGCACCTTTCACAATTTCGGGTGCTGCATAGGTCATAAAAACATCAATTAGAATCTGCAATTCTGCAAATAGTTCTGTTTGAACCATTAATATCTGTGCACCCATTGATTACTGCCTATTGGTGCTAATACACTATTGGTCTATGTACCCAACATTCTCCATGATTGAAAGGAAACTAATTCATTTAGCCAATAGACAAAATATTTCACATAAAACTACATGCTCAATCAAAAGTTGAAACTGAACAAACAAGTATTTAGATAATGTAATAATAGCTGTTCACCTGGAAGGGTATTGTTTGCAAATGACCAGCCAGAAATGGGGCCTGTTATGTTGAGGACCGAAACCCATACCTCCTTCAAGGAACTGAGCAAGTGAGCATAAACAAGAATTAGTTACAGGAGGTTATCATCAATCATTCTGTTGGTTTATTTGTATCCTAACAACAATATATTTTCCAAATAGAAGAATTTGAATGAAAATTTAACGTGGTGAGATAATTATGCTACACGTGGATGTAATTTATTGACGGACATGCTTAAAAATGCAACCGAACCAGTCAAACCCAAAAATAAGTTATAACAGAGGTAAAAATACAGACCGTTGATTGCAATATTTTTATAGCAACGGGTATATTTTGAAGAGATGAAATCAAAGACCATGAGAGTAATAAGATAATCAATTAGAAAATGTGAGAAAATATAATCAGAATATCTAAATGTAACTTGATTTGTTTTTAAGTTATAAAATCCCCAAGACTCTTCAAAGTGTTTATACAAATTTTAAAAAAAAGAAGAAATGAGTCAATGACAGTGTGTTTAATATGAAAATAATAGATAAGACGAAAAAGAAGCATAAAGAATTACCCCAATGAAAATTCCAAATGAATTCTGCGGGAACCATCCACTGAAGTAGTATCTTGCTTAGTAGTTGATATATATGGAAAATATATATAATGCCTCGAAATTTCATCTCTACTTGCAGAGAACTTTAGGCTTCTTGAAAACAAGAAAGACAAGGGATATATTGCCTGACAAAAGGAACAACCTTGATAAGTACATCTCATCAAAAGGGCCCATTTACACATAAATGAGTGGGTTATGTTTTATCTATATTCTGTAATGGGTCAAATGAGTAAAATAACTACTCCCTCCGTCCCAATTTAAATGTACTCCTTTGACTTTTTGAGTATTTCTTTTCCAACTTTAACCTTAAATTTTTTTGTATGTATTATATAATACTTGATGCAAATTATAACAATGAAAATACATTTAAAACCCAATCTATTCATATATTTTGCATCAAGTATTATATAACACAAACAAAAATATTTAAGGTCAGAGTTGGAAAAGAAAGACTAAAAAAGTAAGGACATTTAAATTGAGATGGAGGGAGTAATTGGCTAAAAAAGAAATAGTTCAAATGAGTAAGAATAATATTTAGCTAAAGAAACATGTTACACGGAGTGAAAGTCGCCTGAAGTGTATTTTAATGCATTAACCGTCATGAACCATCTATTTTTGCAGTCATAATAGCACATTAACTGTTTATAAAGTTTGAAATTTCTGGGCCAACTTTGCCTGATCTGCACCAAAAGGTAATATATTTTGACCTGACCCGTTTTTATCTATTACCTAACCGCCCATTTTGCCACCTCTAGTTCGAAGAAGCATAATTATTGTGTTAGTCGTTTACCATGAATGTCTCTCGGTGAGACTGATTGGCTGCCTCAAATGAAAATTTGGAATCTACATGCAGCTCCTTTGCTACTTCAGGAGCATGCTTGAAAAGGAAAGGTAACGCATTGGAGTCCAGGACAGACAAATCATAACTCGTATCAATCAACTGCTGTGCATCTGTCAATCAGAAAAGTCAAAATATTTTTCAGAAGATATTATGATAATAAATTTCAAAGTGTGTGTGTACACAGAATTTATCACCATCACTTGCACAACAGCATGTATGAATTTTAGGTCCAGAGACGCTTATAAAAATATCTTGCTTTATAAATAGAGTGATATGTTATACTGGGCAAAAAGTTCTTTTAAATAAGACCAACTTTCAGAACCCAAATAAATACCTTCATCATTTTACATGTGCCATAACATAATTCTTACTTACGAATGGACAAGAAAAGCAGCAATTATCAGGAAAGTATAAAATATCAAATTTTTGCAACTATTCGGGATGAGGTACAAACAGACATCCACACAACACACAAGGAAAGCATTGCAATTGGTTTGCATACAATACCTGTTGTAACAACAGTATGTTGTAACACAACCCTTTTTGGTGCATCCGTGTTGTATGGAAAAAATTGTGATGCAAGGGCCAAGGCAATCACACTCGTATGCAGCAAGAACTGCACAATAGATGATCTGGCTAACCAATTACTAATAACTGGTAATATAGGTCCTACACACACACCAACTGAAGCTCCAATAATCGCTGCTATTATAACATCCGGAATGAAGTACCCTAAAAGCAATTTCAAAACAAACAATATCTCAGTAACTTTTGGATAAATGTTCAATAAGTTATATCAGGGTACTACAGATATAGTATCACCAAGGAATTGTGATATGATAAAACTTGCATTTGTAAAAGCAAAACACTTTTAGAGGATGTTTGGATGTGCTTTTGATATTCAAAGTTTTATAAATCAGATAATCAGTTGTTCAAGTGTTTAAACAGATTCTAATTATTTAATTAAAAAGAAAAACAAGAGATGACCATAAATGACAATCTTGTGAAAAAAGAAGAGACGATTCATGAGGTGGGAGTAAAAGCATCTAAGATTAGATAAAAGAATGGATCTTTTATTTTGCATTTTTTAAACAGCTAAAATTAGCATTACCCTGCGATAATCAGTTTTGTTGCAGGGGTATGAAACTGATTATGAAATAATGAGATAATCAGAAGCATAATTCTTTACCCAAACATTATAACCAGATTATTGCCATTTCAAGAGTCATAATCAATAGCAAACTTTTGGCTTTCAAAAGTTAATCATGGAACAGAAACCAGATTTGACTTAATTTCTAATATATACACAACTAAGGAAATGAGACTCAATTAACCAGCTTGGAACTAACCATGAGGAAGTGGAAGGGAGCCCATCATACCCATTTTCTCAATTAAAAACTGAACTAGAAACCCAGTAAAGTATACCGAATGCAGAAAGCAAGGTATTGAAGGTACCACTAATAATACTGCTGACCTGTCAAACAACTTCCAGTTATACATCAAAGTCAAAAAGATGAATAGCACCAGCACACAAATCATCCGTAAGATATAGGGTGGGAAATACCAGAAGCAACTGTTTTTTTAGTTTATTAGAAGTGCAAAGAAATGGTTGATTTAAAGAAAAAACTAGAGGTGGCAAAATGGGTGGGTCGTGTGGGTTGAGTGACAGGTCAAAATAGGTAACTTGTTTATGCAAGCTAGGTGGTTTGAACCGAAATACTTTTCACACTATAAAAAAAAACTGTATAAATAACTAGTGTGTCAAATATAATTACGCTTTAGGGACATTTCAGTGTTTGATTAGTTCCGATTTAGGAGATTTTATGCATTGAAAATACACGTTATGGACGTTTCAGTGTTTGACCTATTTGACCGTTCTCTGTTTAGCCAACTCTTTTCATTAAACTCAAATAACCCATCAGAGGAAAAACATTACCCAATCGGCCTATTCTTAAGTAACTGGGTTGAGACCGCTACCTCTAGGAAAACCAAAAAGAGAGATGAAATTCATAAAATCAGAAGCCTTGTTACCTTAGTGATTCACGGCCATAATACTTGACAGATGAGCGAAAAATAATCCATGAAGGAACCATAAAAGCAGCTAACGACAAGCTTAAGAAGCCTCCACTTAATCCAGCAGTGAAATAAGCCTAATTTTAAAAATATGGATTAGCCTTACTTGTGACTCAATTCAGCGCATTACAAATTAAAAATAAATAAAAGCATGCACCATGACCAATATGCTAAAACAGAAAATTAAGTGCCATAGGATACATATAATTATATAATACACACCATACTGATGAACGCATATAAGCCAAATGCACCCCAATACCGAGCTTCCTCAACAAGTTCCTGCAAAATGATATCGAATTTGTGAGCCGCAATATGAGGGATGGAAAAGCAAAACCCATGAAAAAATCATGTTAAAATGTCGATAAGAAAATTTCAAACTAATCTAAACAATATGAAGACCATGATTGCTTAAAATCTGTTTCCTTCACTTCTGATGCAGATAGAAAACATACTGTGGTAAGATAAATATCTGAAATTTATAACTGAACAGAGGTCAAATTTTAATGACTATTCAGAGTCCAGAAGTATTTAATATATAGTGGCAACTCATGAACTTGGCAGAAAAGGAATTCCATGGAAAAAACTGAAAACAAATAAAGCAAACCTCTTTTGATGATTTGTAAACATAGCCAGCTTGAGAGAGAGGAAAAAAATTCCAAAACAATCTTGGGATTAACATCCCAGCAAGTGAGCATGGAACAAACATCATATAAGCCAAGTAAGGATGAGCGAACCTACATTTGAAAAGATAACATAGTCAAATTTTAGTACGTGTCCAGTATCCCCAGTAAAAACATTGTTCAATGCAACAATAACTGATGTTGTGTTTATCAGCAAAGAAAACAGAGGAAGTGAAGAACTACCAGGAACTAATGAAGTTTTACAGCTTCAAAATTCATATCCTATTAGTAGCGGTGACAATTACGCCTCATTTACTCATGAATTGGTTACTTCAGGTTATGTTTTCTCTTTAAAGGCCACACGGGTAAAATCAAATATAGCTTAAAAACAGTACAGGTTAAATGGGTCGAACAGGTTAAATAGGTTAAAAGTCGGCCAAAGCGTATTTTATTTTTAAAATAAAGAATATTATCAACATGATATAATTTGTAATCATGTTGAAACGCTAGTTAATGATAAGGAAGTTAAAAGACTATCGACAAAAAGTGCTTCAACGTGACCCAGTCTGTTTCAGCTCTTTACACAACCCTACAAACCCGCCCATTTCGCACCTCTACCATTAGTAACTTGTGCCAAGAAGCAACTTTGAAAAATTATTTGCCACAAAGAACCCAAAAGCTCCTCACCAGTTCATTGACTGCCCAGTGAATAACAGCCTCAGGATAGAAAAAATAGCTGGGAATATGACTGCAAGGATAACCCCGATAATATGGAACAAGGTTCCTGCAATATCCAAATGGTAAAATCAAAGGTCAAATAACTAGCTTGTGTGCCATAAATAACTACTTGAATTTCAGCAAAACTAGCTACCTTTCACGAAGTCAAATAAGGCAGCAATTGAGCATAGCAGGCCCCACTTTGAAAACCGCAGAAAGAATGGAAGAAGTAGGAAGATGACAACAGGGAGGCTATGGAATACCATCCCTTGCCTTCTAGAGTAGTATACCTGAATTTTAGTAACTAGCTTTAGAACACATTCATCTATTGCTCATTTCAACTAGTAACTCTAGTCTAGATACTGTATTGAAACCTACTAAGTACCAAGATGGAACAGGATGAGAAAGGAATGAAAGTGACAAGGTAATGGAATGGGTAATTATAGGAATGAAATTGCCATTCAAGTATAGTATACAGTATGCATTAATATACGCATAATTTTGATTTTATTCAATGTTTAGTTTGGTAAATACTACTTTCCCCAGAACACAAATTGATAAAAATAAAATAAAATTTACAAAAACAAATGATTAAAAAACTACTATCAAATATGACTGCCATAAAAGAGAACTATTTCTAAAAACTCTACTAAAGATTTTAAAATTTCAAGGGTCCGGGCTTATTTCGGATCACACAAAAGACTTTTTGTAAAAAAAAAGTTCTGACGTGAGTTGTCATTCCATTCCATGGAGGAATTGGAAAAAGTAGTCATTGGCCACGGAATGAAAATTATCAAAATAGAGGGAATCACATTCCTCCATGAATGATTATTCCATTCCCTTAGACAAAAAAACATATATTTCCGTTCCAACATAATTGACCATTCCATCCCTTCTTTGATTCTCTCATATCAAACAATGAACTGATTATAGCATACCAAGAACCAAGACAAGTAATCAAAAAACATAGGCTGCTCATCATCGAGTTCCACACCAGAGCCTGCCTTAAGTTTACGATCATGTGAACTTTCCAGCTTAGACGAATTAGTGAAGGCTTTAACCACATTAAATAAGTTGTCCCCACGAGCTTGAAGGCTTCCAGGTCTAGTTACCAATAATAATAAATAAAAAAGTGCATGCATTAGAGAATTTACATAAGTAGAGTATACATAAAATTGCAAATTAGTGAACTGTACCAAAGTAGCAGTGGTAATTCATACAATAATCTTTCTACCGAATCAGTAGAGGTATGATAATAATAACCCCCGTTGACAAAGATAATGTCCAGTCCAGGAATGCTCCCATAGTCGGTGGCAAACATTCTGTAATCAGTATCCCCGGGAACAAGAGAAAATATGTCCTGCATGCAACACATACATGCAGTAAAAGATATGTCCACTAGAGGTGGCAAGTTCAAAACATTTACTTATGAATGTATCAGTTTTGCATGTTATCTCAAACAGGTCAAAACCAAAGGCGGGCCCAGGGGGTGCACATGAACCACACCACTTTTTTTCGCATAGTGTGAACTTTGTCAAAAAAATATTATTATTTTAAAAATGCACTAGGTCCAAGAAAAAAAATGAACCAGATTCTGATCAAAACAAAAAAAAATAACTAAAAGAGGTTCTTTTAAAAGAGTAAAAGGACCCAATGTTCTTTTTAAGGCATACAATCTCTTAATCTATGTATTTGAAGATTCATATTATAATGGTACTATTAGTATTGTTTTTGTAAGCATAATAACACATTAGCTATATTAAAAATTCAACAAGTGTTGGCAAGTCAACCCCGGCCCATACCATTATAAACTTGGACCAATCGTTTAACCCTAACATTTGAAATTATAAAGCAATAGAAAACTGTAAAAACCTGAGCTGCACTATTGCCCATAGGATGTACAGCTGACTGAGCATAGACTTGTGAAGGCCAAGACCCAGGTCCGGATTGGCAGACGAAATCTGTAACTTCAACAGATTATTTTCTGGAATATAAAAAGCTCAAAGAACATAATGACCACCAGAACATAAATAAAAAAGGGATATAAAATGCTGGATAATATGCTCATATTTCTCACTTATTTTAGTTGATCATGCAGTCTTATACTCTTATTATGTTCCACAACTTCAACCATGTCTATTGCACATTTGTACTAGGAAACATATTTCACATCATTGAATATAAGATTGCATATGGATTTAGATAGTTACTCCCTCTATTAGTTAACAAGTGTCCACTTATGAATTTTAGGGCCATATAAATTCCTTTTAACTTCATAGTTTTACATCAACCAAGTTGACTTTTAAAAAGTTAAAACCCATTTGTATTGTCAGAATAGAACCCTAAAAAGCCTTCAACTACATACCAAGTCCTCCACTCCCAGATGCCTCCAAATTTATAAAAGCGCCAATTGTATTGCGCCACTTATGAGTTGTTATAAATCCATGTGAACCCTGAGAAGTACGCAGATTATGCATTACAAAAGCAACATCCATATTAACCCTTAACAGATCTTAGTAGCACCAGTTGAGAAAATCTTTACACTCTACAAATACCCAACTTCAGAAAACAATGCTGTGAGTTGATTTTATCATAATGTAAAAAAAAAAAAAAAAAGGTAATGGGGGGAACCCTAGCCCCGGTACCACAATTGGATACCCATCGACTCACCCCGTATGAGCCTTATGATGCCGGTACAATTCATGGTTATGGGTTAATGATCGTTGTCTTGGGGTGATGACTTGAGTGAGAATTTGGGGGGAAATGAATTAGGGAAAAGTACAAATTAGAGTTTTGGATAAAAAAAATATATATATAATATTTTTGGTTTTCTTTACAGACAAACTGTAGTTTTATGTAACAAATAACATTATTTTTTTAGTTTACAGACCTTTAAACCACATCTTCAGTTGCAGGCATAAAATCAGATGAAATCAGACTGTAGACATTTTTTGTCTTCAAACACAAACAACACCTTAGATGTATAATTATTTTTTAAACATTATTAACTTAAGTGGTGGATCCAAGACCAAATACTACAGGTTTAAAAAACATTTTGACCCGACTCATTTTCTCCAGGACCTAATGCAACATTTTTATCCTTAAATCATAAGGGTTGATTGATTCACAATCTGCAATTGGGTCAGGAAAACCTTATATTTAGATGTGAATTAATACGTGTGACGATATTGGTATTTTCTTTCTAAAAAACACCTTATATTTATGATGATATAAATATGCACCTTGTTTATGACCAACAGTGCAGTTTAAGACTATTCGATGGACCATATTTGTAACACACTTTTTTTTTTAACATTCAACGGGACGGCTAGTCCTTTATCTTACTTGCAGTGACATCCAATTGGGCAGTATGCGGTGGGCTTAAGATACGTAGCGACCGATGAAGCCTGACACTTAAGATCGACAAAACCATCTATCAAATATATCAACACGTGCATGGGAGTTTAACAAAAAAAAAAAAAAACAAAACAAAAAACAATTTGACGAGGAACATTTAATGTCCGTACATTTGTCTTTTGCTGTATTACATTGGTTGATCTCCATCTATCTGATTGATTTTGCTAACAAGTTTTCTCTTGAAAAAAAGAGATTCAAAAGATCTGAACAAAATTTTGTATATGGTTTTTAGAGAGGAATTTGAAAGGACAAACAGGTAGGAAGAAATGGCGAAATCAAGGGGGGATGATAAGGAGCTACAGCGAGCATGTGAAGCCGCAATCGAAGGCACGAAACAGAAGGTTGTAATGTCGATTCGTGTTGCAAAAAGCCAAGGTGCATGGGGCAAAGGAAAAATAGGAAGCAAAGGCAGTCAGGTGGCTAAACCTAGGGTTCTTGCCATCTCTAGTAAGCTCTCGATCTATATCTTTAGTTTTTATCATATGTTATTCATATTCCAAGTTAATGATCAATCTGCTATTCGTAGTCGGCTCAAGAGTCGAGTCTCTTATAATGGGGCTTTCGATGTACCTTTTAGGACTTGGTTGGAAAATGTATGTAGTTTATATATCTAGTAAAAAAAAATGTTGGTTTGTCGGGCAACTCTTGACCCAGAGTTCCTTTCGCACCTGCACGACCCTTTCCTAAGAATCAATGCATAGACAATGAGCTAGCATGCAGCTTGGTGAAGCTGCCCGTGAAGGGGGGCCAGGTTTAAACCTGAGACCACTATCTAGTAAAGTACCCCCTTCCGGGCCCACAACACCAATGTTACATTTTTGGTTTTAGAGTTGTTTGGTTAAATTGCTTCTGGCTTTACTCTTTGATGTCAAAGAAGGTTAACAAACAAATACCCTGAATTCAGTCCAGTGAATTCAATTGTTCCAATTTCCAAATTAACCTTATCATCACGTGACTATAAGGGTTTTTGTAATCTTATCTTGGACGCTTTGTGGTTTTATGCAGCCCAAGATAAAGGTGGACGAACTAAGGTATTCCTTCATGTCTTAAAGTATACGAATGGAGAAGAGCTTGAGGTATAACCAGAATGTTTTACTATCTATGATTCTCTTTTGTTCTACCTACAATGTGCACTCACACACCATTTTGTTTGGGGTAAAGGTATTTTATTTAAGGTTGAAAGATCTTCACTCGAATACATTTTCACAACCATCTACACTGAACTACTGAGGCCAAGGGCTGTTAAGCCTAATTGTAACTTCACTGAACAATTCTTTAGATATTAGAAATCAAAAATTTAATACCTAACATGTTAAGTGTTTTGATTACAATTTTTTTAACGGTGTATGTTTGTCTAATGGACGATTATTTTGGGACGAAAGGAGTATTATAGTGTAGCAACTCTCTTTAGCTAGTACAATATTCACCAATGGTGGAAAAATTGTTACTCCCATTAAAAAGTTGTTTGTTTGCTAATTTAATGTATATGTTGTTATTGCACATATATTGGTAATCTTTTTAGTTGGACACAAGGGGCATGCTTTATTTCAATGAGAAATATGATCATATGTATATTCCTTTGCCGATTAGGAGTCTTGAATATTTAGAATAAATTCTCCAATTTCTACTTGTGCAGCCTGCAAAAATATACAAGCTGAAACGTCTTGCAAAGGTTGAGGTCCTAACTAATGATGCGAGTGGATGCACATTTATGCTGGTAATGGTTATTTTCCTAATGTATGTGAAGTATTCTAGGCTTCTTTCAAATATCATGCCATTAAGAAACTGAATTCTCCAAACTGTTGAAGATTAAAGTTAGTTTCTAACTTGCTTAATGAACTAATCTGCCAATAGGGTTTTGATAATATTAGAAACCAGAGAGTTGCTCCTATTCAATGGACCATGCGCAATCTTGATGACAGGCTAGTTATTTCTCCAGGTTTTGGCTACTAGGACTTTTATTAGTATTATTGACATTTTAATTAGTCTCTTATTTTTCTTTTATTTTCCGATATCCAGGAATCGTCTTTTGGTCTGTATTCTTCACACTTGCAAGGATGCACTGGGCCATCTACCAAAAGTTGTGGGTGTCGATATTGTGGAGTTAGCTCTTTGGGCCAAGGTGTGTATGAGTTCTTCTAGTCCCATTGTTTTTTGAAGGGCTTTTATGTCACTAAGTTACAAGTTTATTCTTCGACACTTGACTTACATAGCTGTTGTGATTATACACTATCTCGTCAAGTCAGGTATTATAGTTTTGAAGTTAAAGTACTCTGACCTGCATTGAGAAAGAGGAGGTGGGAAACTATGTCATTTAGTAGCAATAAATCTTGTTTGATCTGCATTAAGTGCTCACTACAACTTCATCTTATTTGGCTGTGAAGTTAATAATTCACCCAATCTTTAAGTCACACAGAGTTTGTGTCAGACTCCCACACAACAACAACAGTACCCAATTCTGCCAAAAGCGGGGTATGGGGGAGATGGGATGTAGACATTCTTACGAGAGGCTGCTTCCAGAAGTTTCGGACTCCCGCATGAAAATAGAAATGCTCTGCTCGTGTATCCAATAGTTTCACAAAAGCCTTTTTCAGTCCCTTGTCCTGTTTACCAAACATTGGCTTTCTCACTTTGGTGATATGTAAATGATGCGGATGAACTAGCTATTTCATATTTAGACAAGGTTAAAAAGGGGCCTTCACTTAAGTGGGCATAACTTTAGCTACGGTGCTCCGTTTTCAGCGAATGACCAGTCGAAACGACCGCTGAGACGAGACGCACGTTTTTACAAACTGCCTACGGTTTGGGTCAACCTCTGGGCCCAAAAACGCCATTTTCTATGAGTTATTGGGCTTTTTATATGTTTTTCGGTTTAGTTTGGACTTTGTTTGTTAATAACTTTCGGCCCATAAAAAGCCCATTTCGAATTTTGCATGTCTTTATATATGTTTGTAAGCAACTGGAAATGATCAGTTTTCAGAAATATTAAAAATCATTTTCCTCCAAAACTAGTGTGTTTTGTGTGTGAATTTCCAGATTATCGGTATTCTTTTGAATCAACGATAGTTTGAAGAATTGTGTTCTGACATTCTTGTGAATCAACAGGAATCAATTGTTTATCTTATTTCCGTCCTACATCAGATAATTTGTTTTTTTTTTCCTAGTTATTATCGTGTAGTTGGTTTCTTTTGTGTGCCCTCAAAGCTTGTTTGGGATTGCATCAAAAACATCACGAAGTGAAAACCGGTGGCTCGACCTTCGTTGATGAGGTTTTTTCTTGTGTCTCGGTTTTTTTGTAATTGGCACAAGTTTTTTCCAACCTTTTTGCAATTTTAGCAGTTAAAGCTCCGAGTAGATTCTAGTTATTGTTTTTCTGATGTGTAAATAGAATTATGTTTGTACTTCTGTGGACCTTTAGCATCTTGCTAAATGGGTTCTTTATTTAATAATATTTCTGCCGTTCTAAAAAAAAAGGTGGCTTAGTGGTTACTTGGTTAGACGTTATATTTCATCGGAAAATGTGTCAAGTTCGAAATCTCTTAGGTAAATATCTTGGGGATGGCCAGGAAAATGGTTGTTACGGTCACAAGGATGCACCAGTTAGACCGTTTACATCTGAGTTTTTCTTTGAGTTAAAAAGACTCGTCATTCTCGAGTAACATGGACATGAAAATTTCATCCCCTTTTAAATATACGTTATCTTACAGAGTGTTTTTCTCTAGTAAACCAG
>JAOXNX010000001.1:22406269-22422695 GCA_028566075.1 Solidago caesia | reverse complement strand
AGATATAGATAGTCTGATGGAATACAACTGTCTTCCAAGTTCCAACACATAATTTCAGTTTTGCCCCTCAAAAACTTGAATTTGTTTCTTTTGACCATTATATTAAATTAACTTTGTACATTCTTTTTTAAAAACTTAAACAAAGTTATAAAATTTATTATTTTTGGCCATAAGTTTACATTTTCATTTATATTTTATATTATATTTATTTAACTTTTTTGGTTTTATTTGATGTTTAGTATTTTTTTTTAATAAGATATATAATTTCTATGTATTTTTTTAATTCCGCCTCGACCTTACGCCTCGGTTCGCCTCGAGGCGCTCACGCCTCGAGGCTCGCCTTCCGTTCCTTTAAACCTTGCTTTTAAGGAAGAAAGGACTAAATTTGTCAATATATATAACTTTCGGGAGTATATTATGTTAGACAAGAAAACCAAATGATATCAATCATGCTAAATTTGCGAACAACCACGAAACAAAAAGAAACCTTCTTAATGGATGATGATTTTGTTAGCAGAATCCAAAACTGAATAAAATCAATCAATCAAATCATACAAAATAAAATTATAAAAATATTGGAAGAGAGGGGGAAGAAGGAAATGAACAGAAGATCTGAAGGAGGAAGGAGCTGCATTTCTATCCCTTCTATCTCTTCCTCCTCTTCTTCCGGTACATGTCATTCTACGATTTCTTCAATCCTGTTTTAGTTATATCGTTATATATATATATATATATATATTTAGACATGTTAAAGGTTTTGTGTGCTACATATTTTGTTTGCATATATATATTATATATTGTAGTCCCTTATGGAGAATATTCTTCATTAAGTTGTTTCATGTTATGCCAATTTATTATTATTTCTCATAACTTATGTTAACAGGTTAGTTTTTATGGTTTTTTTTGGCTATTTTTGTTTACATCGTATATTCTTGTATCAATAATATTACAAATTCGTGGGCTAGTAATGTCTTTTGCCATAGTTTTAAGTTAGAAATATGAAGTTATTCGGTCTGGCTACGACTTTGGGAACAACTTAACTGGTTAGAAAATAATTAAGCATGTAAGCAAGTAGTAAGATGCTTATTTCCTCTAAATTAAGTGGTTTCATCAACTTGTCTGCTTATAAAATACAGATAAGTAGTTAAACACTTAAATAAGTAATCTCAAACACCCACTTAAGACTTAGGAGATGTTTGGAATTGCGTTTTCAAAAGCTCTGTTGACCTGGTCAGCGTGGACTTTGGAGATAACGGGTCTGAATCCGTTCCCATGCGTTGGTCCATGGCATTGAGACAGGGTGTTGATGCCCAGAAGGGCTTCTGTTGGTCCCAAAGGCACACGGGGTTAAGGTGTCCCCGTCAATCTACACCTTTTGGAGATAATCTGTTTAATACGCAAATCCAAACACCTCCTTAACTTCACGAACTTAAGCGAAAACATACGATATCAACAAAAGATCCTTCATTTCAAATTAGTCAGGGGATTGTTGGATATAAAACAAAAACAAACTGTAAAACAACACATATTCTGCCGCAAATATAAATAGGTGAAACCCTTAGGGCTGCTAGCATAAATGTATGTATTTTAATGTGCTCAATGTATGTGCATTACGTTTCCTAAATTTTAGCCATGGTTGATCTTTACTCTATTGACGATTTGATGTCGTAGGCAGACTTTCATGGACTTGCATACGTTGAATTGTTCTTTTGTAGGATTTTTTGGAAGTAAAAGAATAAAGAATAAAGAATGTTATTGTAGTGCATCCCTAAAGTTTTTTTTGTTATGGTATAGTGTGTACCCTTGTCGAAAAGCGTGGATCTACTGATAACGCCGACTTCTAATAGGTGCAATTGAAGATCCACGTTGAAGATGCTAAACCATCTCAATTATAGTTAGTCAGCTTCTCTTTAACTGTTGCAACTCTTGTATAACCTAGTTTGCAATCCTATCTTTCCATGCATCAAATAATATCGAAATTTGCATCTTTATAACATATACAGTGTATGATTATTGAAGTAGTTCGCCCCTTTGTCACTCTTGCCTTAACTAAATGTCAGACTGTACGTGTATTTTCTTGTAATTCTTTCTGTGGGTATAGATGATAGTCTAACTAGTTTAATGTAGATCCTGCAACTTGTGGTGCTCCAACTTGGATCAGGAAAGGTCTACCTTGTGTATGTTTTTATAAGAAGAAGGGAAGTTATGCACGGATTTGCATGAATGTGACTCCTCTTCAGGCAAGTTCACAGATTATTAAGGCTCACCAAATAGCAAAGTGAAATGAGTAAAAGCATCCTTGCTCCTCGTGTTTGCTTCCCATTTATGCTGCGGCGCTCTAAATCTCAATCTTACAGTTTTGGGTTATCCCCTGGTCATTTTGTATTTACTAAAGGTCGCAAAATAAGTGGGGTGGGAATACAGGTAATTAATATA
Organism: Solidago caesia; assembly: GCA_028566075.1. Taxonomy (NCBI): domain Eukaryota; kingdom Viridiplantae; phylum Streptophyta; class Magnoliopsida; order Asterales; family Asteraceae; genus Solidago; species Solidago caesia. Next base: position 22,420,259 of record JAOXNX010000001.1, on the reverse strand, counting down.
TGTTGATTAGTCTTGTCAACCTGAAATACCCTTTTTTCCAAGATATTACTTTTTTACGAGTAATTAGAGGATAATATGACTACAAAATTAAATCATTTCATAAATAATCATATAACTTGAATATAATATCTAAGGAGTTTTTTGCATTAAAAAGACATTTTGGGCAACCTGTTTGATTTGGTTCTTTTGTAGCTATCTTTTTGTTTTCTTCTTAGTGATATTAAATCTTTTAAATTGGTCCATTCATTAGTAAATGAGTCGAAATGGCCACTAGTACTTACCATCAAAATTTGTATTTTTAAACTAATGATGTAGTCATGTTGTGCACTTGTGCACGTTAACAGCCAATTGTTTTCTCAAGACTACCTGTGATACACATGCTCAATTTTGCAGGAGGAGAGACTGAGAAGGCTGAAAAATCGAACAAAAGTTTATTTTGACTCTACTCGGCTTGAACATCAGGTAATTTTTATAATTTATACAATTAGATTTCTTAATAATGAGTAACTATAAGTTTCAAGTTACTAATTAGATTACTGTAAGATGGCAGGAGGCTTTGAGGGTTTTATGGTCATCTACATTCCCTAATGAAGAGCTAGATGACTTGATATCCGATCAATGGAAAAAAATGGGATGGCAGGGAAAAGATCCATCAACAGATTTCAGGTTGATACTTTATCGTGATATCCTGAAAAAATATGTTACTTGTGGAACTCCTTTTTGTTTTCTAACTTTGTTGATAATCAGGGGAGCTGGATTCATCTCCTTGGAGAACTTGCTTTTTTTTGCCAAAACATTCTCTGTAAGATTTCTGATCCTGGCTACATAAACCCAAAAGTCGTGTCTTTTGTAGAGGTCACAAAATGGGCAGGTTGGGTAACGGGTCAAAACTTCTTGCTATGGTTCGGAAGAGGTCATGTCACATTGGGTTGACCTGAAACACTTTTTCTTGGAAATAGTTATTATTCCACTAAGAATCTATTTTTGAAGAACAACAGTGACTGAGAAGATTTTTTATTCACTTAAAATACACTTCGGTTGATTTTTGACCCTTTTCCTTTCATGCTATTGTTTTAAGTTATTTTACCCCTTTGGCCCGTTAGGAGATAAAAGATAACTCGATTATAAGTAAATGGGTCGAAGTTGCCTCTTCTATTTGTGACAGATGCACTTTGGCAAGTAGCGTATAAGATGATAGGTAGTTCATAATAACGAGATTGTTTCTCTTTTTTACATTCTTTCTGGCACTTCATTTATTAGGCTGTTAATAATATTATACTCTGAACTGCAGATATCTTTCCAGCATCTAATACAAAAACAAGGGTCCATGGGAGCTGCGTGGGAATATCCATTTGCTGTAGCTGGTGTAAATATAACGTTTATGCTCATGAAAATGCTAGATTTAGATGCTAGTAAGTAAAACCCCTTAGTTTGTTTAGATTTTCCAACATTTGATTTCCACAAGCACATTTTTATGTGTGCGTTCTTCTTGTTTTGTTTCTCGTTTTTTTTATATGAAATCTTAATACATCTGAACATCTTGAAAACATTTGCTGACCAAATTGTGTTAATATTTCAGCTAAGCCAAGGACACTTGTGAGTGCAGTTTTCATACATATGTTATCAGGTAAAGACTGGTACATAATTACATATGGTTCATAATTACATGCATTTCTCCTCACACCAATACCATATGAGTAAGACAAAGTGAAATGTTAAAGTTTGTTTGTCTGCGTTGTCATGATGAGACCACATTAGAGGTGGCAACATGACGAGTGGGGTGGATAGAGTAACGGGTCAAATGGGGTCGGTTTGAAATGTGTTTTTAGTAGAGAGGCGGGGCCAGTCGGGTTGAACCACATACCTTTTTGTCCATTTTTTTTAACTATAAAAAGGGAACTAATAAAATGAGTCAACTAGGCTGCAGATATTCCATTTTAGCTAAAGATTTTATTTAACCCGTTACAGATAAACCATAACTTAAACCAATCATTCAATAGTAAACGGTTCAACTTAGTGACCTTAAAAGCACGATGATGAACAAGTTATAAATATTTGCGGATTTGTGTGGAATAATTGTGTTTCTTAAGAAAAAGAAAAAGCATGACAATGAATTGTAAAACCTTTCATTATCACAAACGTTAGGACCTGAGCCCAACATGAGGCTAATTAAAAAGATGATCATTTACTGGTACTCACACAATTTGTGAATGGTGACTGACGATTAAGGAAATGAAGAATAAAAAGCCTAAGCTTTCTACTTCCTAAGAACTAAACTGACTTTCGTGTTGTTTCAGAAAACGAGTGGGCCTTTGACCTACTTTATTGTGTCGCATTTATCATTATGGACAAAATATGGGGTGAGAAAAATGCAAGCTACATGGAGTTTAATGTAAGTCTACACCAACCTTGTAAACAGGCTATTATTTTGTCCAGATTGCGTATTCTTTTGTAACTGTATCTGTGAAAAAGTAGTCTCCTAATGGCAAAATGGTTACGGTTTGACTTTCAAGATCAAACTTATAATTTTACACTTTTGAGTTACCAAATGCAAATTTCTGTACATATAGTTAACATCATTAGTTAGCCTTTTAATTATGCTTGTGGAGTTTTATATAACGATCACATGTAAAGAAAGAAATGGCTCAAACTTATCAATTTGCGACTTTGCAAGTTATCTGTTGACAATCGTAGATAAGCTGAACGGTTCAGAATTATTTGTGATACAGGATATACTGAAATCAACTCGGGCACAACTTGAGGAAGAACTTCTTCTGGATGATGTTCTAAGGATTGAAGATATGCCATCTTTTCGTCTTCTTTATTAACAATAACCATTGTAAATCAACAACCCATTTAAATGCTTCCCTAATGATTCCGACACATAGGGCAGTGCACATATACATGCATTGATTCTTGAATCCTGGTAGCAAATTCTTTCTATCAGGCCATAAATATAACAGGAACCAATTTCAGCCTTCACAAGAACATTCATTTAAACCGATATGTAGAAACTGCAATTTAACAAAATGCATCAATTGTAGTTCAAGGCTCTCTTTCACCAAATATTTTACGAGTATTTATTTTAGTTTCGTGCGCTAAAACTTGTGTTAGATCACAGATGCATGCATTTCATACAATGCGTTTTCTTATGTACAAATTAAGTCGTATCATGCATCCATTGTTAGAAGAAAACCAGAAAAACAACTACACATTTACACACGAACCATTCATTGAGAAGTTAATTTACGTTCATTTGTTAAAACATTAACAAAATATCATATTCTTTTAATTAAACAAACATAAACGAATATTAATTATGTGTATTTTAAACATTGTATGTTCATGTAATTTTGTTAATTTTCGTTTGTTGGCGTTTTCTTACCTTTCCATGGACGAACATGAAAAGCTATTTTCTCATGAAACAAAAATCTATTCCATTTAATTTTCGTGTTTGTTTGGTTAAACTTAGACAAAGCCCTAACTCAGTAAAAACTCGTAGTCCTTGGGCAGATATTTTCATGTGTTAGCAACCAACAATGATTCTATATAAACAACAACTATGTTTAAAAAGTTATTGTATGCATAAAATGTTATATTTCGTATCAAATCAAAATCCATTAATATAATGAGAGAGTTATTTTTAAGGTGGAAATCATTTATGAGTGATAACTTTTAAGAAATAACTCCGGATTATGTTTATATTTTCCCATCAAAGGTTTGTTTGTTTGTGATACTAGAGAAGTACAAAGCAATAATAATTCGTTGGAAAAAGTACACACACTATATATGACTATTGACCAACATCACATGAACATATTCGTACAACACATAAGACGGTAGAAGACACCTACATAACACATTTCACATAATCATCACTAAATGGTTTAGATGCAAGGATGTCTTTTTTCTTACAATAGGTCAGGGATTCGAGTCCTACCTAGGTATATTTGGGGTGACCACAGGTATTTAATTTTCACCTATAGTGGGCCTGGGTGAGTTTTCCCCTCCAAATCTCTGGGTGATAGGGGTTTCTCATCGAGGAGTTTAAATTGGGGGCGAGGGACTCTCTAGCATGAATCCTGTTAAGATAACGTATGCTAGACCTCCCGATATTCACGAGTAATCCACCCTTTCACAAAAAAAAAAAAAAAACACATTTCAGATAAATATTGGGACTATCAATGCATATTACACAAAAACAGACCGCTTTACCAAAATTCAGGAAAGAGAAACTAAAAAAATATTCAAAAATAGCAAAAAATATTAATTTCTCTAAAAACCCGCACCCTTCAACCACTCCCCTTTCATCCACGCGCTCTCACTCCCCACCATTTCTCTTCTACACAACTCACGCGTGAAATCCACGCTCGAGTAGTATCAACCCATCCTAGAGCTAGCTGCACTTATTAATTTCATGTATTTAATTAAACAATATAATATAATAAAAATAAAATAAAAGTATCCCATAAATAAAATATAAATCATATTTATCAGACACCAAATTTTTCTCTGAAATCTTTTTTAGTTTTCCCTCTCTTTATTCCTTTGGAGGGAAAGTTTCTAATATTTCAGTAGTAATAATTAATTTCAAAATACATATATTTCAGCTGGACTGTATCTATATTTTGTATCTATACTTTCTTTTTTGACCGTTGTTTTAAATTCCCCCTTTTTTTCACACACTTACTCTGTGTGTGTGTGTGAAGTGTGTAACTGAGCTTCAAGATTCATCAAATTGAGACACAGGTATACTTATTTTATATTATATTATATACTATATATAAAGCTCAAATTTACTATTTTTGTATATATACATATATTTTGTGTGTTTTTGTTCAGCTGATTTTATTATTTGTTGCAAATTAGGGTTTTTTAGGGTTTGCTTGTTGTTTTTATGTTAAAGATTTAGCAAATTTATTTGTTTTGAGTTATTATTTGTTTTATATATGTTCTTCATTTATTTATTTGTTTCTTTTTTTTGTTTGTAAATTTTGGGTTTTTAAAATTATTGAGCTTAAGTTTTAATTTTTCTTTTTTTTTTCTTTTTTTAAATAGTGAGGAAATTAAGGCAGAGATTCTTGAACTGTAAGACCCCACCTCTGGCGGGATTGGGTATCGTTGTTGTTGTATTCTTAAACTATATAAAAAAAGAAAGTAATCGCAGGTCTTGCTAGTTATTGAGTTACGGAGTTAGTATTCATTTTGTAAAGACTTGTAAAGGATGGCATAAATGTTTAAAAGAAAATAAATATATAAGTTGTATAACTTGTGTATGTATATATTTTTGATTTTGTATACATGGTTTGAGCTTAGGACCAGGAGAAGCAAAAAAGATTGGATTTTTATTAGTTTTACGGTTAATGATTGAGGATTCGTCTAAAGGGTTAAATATAGAACTAAGGTTTAGTTGTTGAATATAGTGAATATAGGTTACATAGAAATCGATTGAGTGGTTAAATCAGAAGTTTTTTTACTTGTTACCATGTGAGAGCGATTGAAACCAGAAATTGGGTTGACCAGTGAAACTTGAATATAATGTGAAAAGAGGCTTTTGAGTATATCATGTACTTTGCTTCATGTAAAGCTCTTATCCTTGTGGGTATATTCAGGCATGAAAATATTCAAGAATGCACGATCCCATATTTACCTTGCTTCAACAATATGTTAGTTTTGTGTCCATGCAGGTAGTTTGGAAAATTGTCGATGGAGCTATATAACGCCCTGTTATACTTATTATGTGAAAAAAGGGTCTACAACCATGTCATGTTTAGGTGGTCTGCGGCTTCGATCTAAACTTTACCGTGCTTTCATCCAATCGTATAAAGAATTGTGCTTTGAGTAGATTGTAAGCATGGTGTTACAAATGCCTTTTGAAATTAACATGCATGATGATTGCAATTTATAATGTCCATCAAGTGGGTGTTTATGTGCTTATATATTTAGAGGTACTTCGTGTTCTTTGTAACCATGCATAGTGATTCTGATGTATAACTCGATTGTTCAGCTTATTCATGAATGCCAATCATGAGTAGTGATCATACTATTACTTTTCATCTTTCCATAATGAGATTATGCTGTACTTTTCCTGAATAAAAAATTAATAGGTTATAAGTATCCCCCCATTCTCGATTTGGAATTCCAGAACACTCTTTTTTGTGTTTTTACCTTCAATTTTGCAAAATAATAGGTCATTAGTACGACATGTATAGCTAATCAGTTTTGAAACTTAATGTAGGTAACTCTGTGATGTTCAGATAGTCTGCAGAAATCACAACTTATAAACATATGTCCCAAAACTTTGAAGATAAGCGTTTAGATCTGGATCCTATCTAAGTGTGAGATGCAAACAAAGAAAGTAGCTATGGGAAGAAATTCTTCTAAAGCGCTTGGGAATCCTAAAGTTTCAAAAACTAAGAAGCAGGTTCCTGAAGATGTTAACAACCAAGAAAACAAAGTATCACAGATGATTACATCTTCTGCGAGAAAACAAAACCCTGGTAAGTTGGTTACTTTGGTTATATAAACGAATGGTCTTACATTATCATGCACCGTCAACCGACTAACCTTGATTTTAAAGGTGGAAATTTCAGCCTGTTTGCTTTTGAATGGGTTGATTTGGGTTATGGTTTATGAGTTTATCTCTAACGGTCAAATGACCGCATCAAAAAGTATAGTCAAATAGGGAACATATCAAATGGCTTGAAAGTCCCCTAAATTGTATTTTTACTTCATACAACTTCTCAGATTGCTTAAAAAATCAGATTGATATTGTGTTACAAAAGTTTTGTAATCATATTTAACTCTAATTATTTATAGAAGATCTGGACGGACGAAAAGAATTTCAGTTTAACTCGACCCACCTGAGCAGCCTTTTTGCCACCTTTACTTGATTGTTTCTGAATTTGTTCGTTCTCCCCTTTGGGCTTTGCTGTTCATTTCTGATTGTTACAAGTATTAAATTGTCAACAATGGGTATATATGTGCTGTGGAGATATATATGATTACTTCAGATTCCGCCTCTAACAGTCTGAACACATAGACCTTTTTTTTATATAATGTCAGTTGATATAAGCTTGTACTTGATTCATAGGCTTGTTAGTGTCATATCTTGAGAGTTTGATTCTTTTTGCATGTTTTAGATACTATTACTTTTCGTTCACCTTGGTGATTGTAAGTTTGAATGCCATGTGCATGTGGATTGTAATCAGCAGCAACCCGTACAAGAAACAGCAAGGAGAATGTTGATGCTACTAATTTAAATGCTAGAAGCCGAATATCAGATGGTGATACCAATGGCACTATACGTTCTGAGGATGATTCTTATATTGCTATCAGCAACATGTCTGTGGAATCTGAGGTAATCATATAATTTTCTATCTTTTGACTCTATATTATATTTCATTGCCATTATGTTAGAGGTGGCAATTTCAATCTGTTTACATGCAAATGCATTGTATCTTGTGATATCTCTAACTGGTCACACGAGTAACCTAAAAAATTTAAGTAATAACGATTTGGGTTGGAACTCAAACTTCATCTGCAGTTTGTACAAATGCATAAAACTTCCTATATTGCTTTATTGAAAGGACATAGATTGTTATTATTATTGATATGATTTCTCTAACCCATTTTAATTTTTAACACATTAATTTTCTAAAACAAAAAAGGACAAAAAGGTGTAGGGGCTGGTCTGACCCAACATTTTTTTTACCTGCAGTAGAATCTCCCACTATGACCTGTTACCAAACCCGCGAATCTGCTACCTCTACATTCCGTTAATTGTCCCTTACTATATTGCTCATTTATAAATAAGACATAATTGTCACTTGAGTAAATAAGATTATTTAAGCTTAATTAATCAAATTATATTTCCTCAGATTTTATGAAGATAATTTTAAGAGACGGAATACAGTAAACTGGATGCTAGTATTCATTTTATAGGTTGTTTCTATTTTGAAATTCATATCTATCAACTTTTTCTTCTAGTCATAGTTTGCCTCTAACTGCTAGTTAGTGTAGTGTAGCTCTGTATTTGCTTTATCTCTTTAATTTTCAGAGGATAATTGACAAACATATACTAGTTTTTAGCGACATATAGCACATCATCAAGTCAAGCATCAAACTATAAAATTTTAAGTGTTCATCAAACATTACTCTGATAAAAAAACCTACAATCACCATATGCTACTATGTCCTGTAGAGATGTATATTACTGAAGCTCTAGTGGCCTGATACATGTATTGTTATATGTTGATATATTTATAATTTTCAATCTTCAATGAAAGAGCGATTATTATTAGATATTAATGTCGATTTCTTGGAATGGTGCTTCAGTCATGGATTTTAACAAGTACTTTCATATATGCTGTAGGGATGTAATGTAACTGAACCGTTCGTGAACGAAACCATATTTTCTCCCACCTTTCATATATCGAGATCTGCCGAAGGAGAAGTTGCAGATGGAGGTAAACAATGGGATCACTATTTTGATAATAATGATTTGGATTTAGCTGTTACTGGCATAAATCTGTTTCTAAAGGTGGCCAAATGGGTGTGTCAGGTAATTGGTCAAGATGAGTTCGGGTAAATACAGGTTGGGTCATGTTGAGCCAGTCAATTTTTGTCCAAGATTTTCAAGCTCTTTATAATTAGTTATTGTGTCAGTATGCGTCACAAATATATTTTCCCATTTCCATGTAACTATTTTGTTGGTTGGGGATAAATCATATCCTGATTCCATTCATGAGTAAACGTGTCAGAATGTGCTGCAGATACAGGTTACAATCTTTCAAGTGAGGTTTCAGCCATATACCAATGCATGAAAGACTCAAAGCTGGAATGTGTTGACGAAGATGATCATGATCATACATCATCTGATGTTCAAATGGAGGAGGATGAATGTGAAGAATATGATGAATTTGATCCCTACTTTTTTATAAAGAATTTGCCAGAGTTAGCGGCTGTGGTTCCAACATTTAGGCCCGTGCTACTACCCAAACAAACAAGGAGTTGTCCACCAACCACTCTAGTTTTAGACTTGGATGGTTAGTTATTTTCTTTATCTTTCTAGCTCTGCATTGTTATTAAATGTTAACTGCAGACATAGAGTTATCCAGTTTCATCTCTAACTGGTCAAAAGAGTAAAATTTAAAGAAATGGCTTAAAAGGAAATGGGTCACACAGGTTGAAACTTGAAAGTCACCCAAAGTGTATTATTGAAGCATAAAATATTTATATTTATATTAAGAAAATAGATTATTTTAAATAATAAAGGCTGTAAATTCCATTATTGTACGATAGTTCATTATCACACTGTATGTATAAAGTGTTTATGGCCGAACTGACCTACACAAAGTACTACTTTACACTCAAATCCATTTTGACCCGTTATCCGTCCCACCCAATTTACCACTTCTAAAGAGTATCCATGTCTTCTGACTAACTACTCTCTGGTTCAGTGAGTCAGGTCTTTTAAGCAATTTATCAGCTTATTGCTAGTATAGATAATTCATTTAAATTGGCTTCTGTTATTTGGCAGAGACTTTGGTGCACTCCACACTCGAACATTGTGATGATGCTGATTTTACATTCACTGTCAACTTTAACCTCGAGGATCACAAGGTGTATGTTCGTTGTCGTCCTTATCTCAAAGAGTTTATGGACAGGGTGGCTGGTCTTTTTGAGATTATTATTTTTACTGCTAGTCAAAGCATATATGCTGAACAGCTCCTGAATGTGCTGGACCCAAAGAGAAAAGTATTTAGGCATCGTGTTTATCGTGAGTCGTGTGTTTTCTTAGAAGGGAATTACCTCAAAGATCTATCAGTTCTAGGCCGTGATTTGGCACGTGTTGTAATGATTGATAACTCTCCACAGGTATTATTTTTGCACGCTTCTCTGAGTCCTGCTCTCTCTGTGTATGGTACTTTCTGAGTTATTTTACACCCTTTTATTCCAATTGCGCATATAGCTTAAGTAAAATGTCTGACTTTTATGTTGAATTTATAAAGTAGAGATGCACAAAATTGAGCCAAAAAACCCAGTCCTAACTTATACACAAAAGCCTGGTCTTTAGCCCTTGAAATGAACATAAATTACAAAAATCAACTAAAAGTGGGTTTCCAGTAAAACACTGGACTGGATTGCTCTATTGGGCTGAATACCTAGGACCGGCTTTGTGCCCAATCTTAGTTAGTTCAGGTCTAATTTACAGCCACCTCAATAAAAACAGAGAAAAGATTCTTATGATTAATCCAGTGTCCAATATCTTGTTAGATACCATCCTCTAACACTTGTAATGCTTTAGGCATTTGGATTCCAAGTTGACAATGGCATACCAATCGAGAGTTGGTATGACGACCGATCCGATCAAGAACTGCTTTCCATATTGCCATTTTTAGAAAGCCTAGTTGGAGTGGAAGATGTCCGGCCGATAATTGCGAAGAAATATAACCTCAAACAGAAGATAGCTGCAGCAGTTTGTCCTATAGCAGAAACCCTTTGAAAGGTAAGCAAGTACCGAGAAGAATCGATCTGCTTCAAACGTTATGAAGACCTTGAACGAATGAAGAACAAGAAATAATGATGGAGGGCCGGTGTGTAGTTTTCAGTATTTTTTTTTTAATTTACTTTTATTTGTTTTAGCTTTGTATCTCATGTCAATGAATGACTTGTAGCTTTAGACTTGTTTGGGATGTGTTGAGTTAATTGCTCAGAATACAATGTATTTAAGTGAATTTCTAAATTTGTTATACTTAATTATAAGTCAGTCATGAAAACCAAATAAGTAAATTTCTAATTTTGTCTTTAAAGAATGTATGCATGCTTTAGTGGATTTCAATAATACTTGCTATTAGGAAAATTTCAACCATTGCAATTTGCAAGTTGATAAGCTGTTACATATTAAATTTTGGAGTTGCAAAGTAAATGTCTTTGCTGAATCCATTCGAGACTTCAAATGCAGGCTTCTCTTCATTAGTCTAAGTTATCTGTGTGTGTCACTGTTAACATACTGGTTAGAAAAAAAACATACTACAAATATAGTTTATATATAAAGCGTGTTTACCAATATGTTGTTGTGGACTTGTGGTGAGATACAATTAGTTGATATAGACATATAGTTGGTTATACAATAATAAAGGTCACACAATGGGCCCATCAAATCTATACTACTATATAGTAGACTATATAGTAGTATCGTATATTCTTTCCGTTTCAGAATAAATATTCACCTTTTTATTTTCAGTTGTTTCAAAATAAATTTTAATTACGAAAATAAAATATTAACTTTACCACTTCTAGTAAAAAATGTTTATAGTTACAAGAATGAGTCTATAAAATGACCCGAGAGTCGTTATAATCTATTATCGGCTATATGAAAAAGAAAGTTGTGAAGAACTGAAGACTGAAATACTGAAAACTCAATATTTGGCAATTTGAGTGTGGTAATAGCCTTTTTCTAATAGAAATTTGTGTATACATTATAAAGACAAATGCATGAAAATATACGTAATTTGTCCCATTTTGTAGAATGTATCGAAATATCAAAATTGTATCGTCAATTGTCTGTATCAAACTTTTTAATTTGATGTTCGTATATTTATCCAATTAACTCTTCATAAGATGAAAAGTATCTTTTTAGAGGGCCAGGGCCCCTTACCCTTTCAAAGCTCCGCCTATGATGATAACCATATACCTTACCACATCATCCATCATCCAGCCCGTTAACACATTTATAAGAAATCATATGCATACAATAATAAAAATTGAGATTATGATATACAATGTAGCTTTTAATATTTAAATAAATACAATAACAAAACAATGACAACTTTAATGTATATTAATATACTTATCCAGAGAAATGTTCATTTGCACATGAAGATTTGCGTGAAAATGGGAGAACAAATCTCAGCCACACATTTCCTTTCATTTTTCTCTCTCCTCCATAATTCATTATTTTCATCTAATTCATTCAAAATCTTTTATCTCAAAAACCGTACATCGATAAATTATAAAAATTATATGGGTGTTCTTAAAATTTCGTTCTCTTTCATTAGATAGGTCATCCGATATACTTTCGACTATTTTTTAGTTTTCATTTTTTTGGGGTTAAGGGCAACGTCTGTACTTTATCCAACCACCATCATATCTTAGTTTCTTCCATCTTCCTTCTCATCTATAAATCATTTGTTTTATCTAATTCATTCAAAAAAATTATTTTAAAAACCGTACATCGATAAATTATAAAATTTATATGGGTGTTCTTAAAATTTCGTTCTCTTTCATTAGAGATGTCATCGATATACTTTCGACTATTTTTTACTTTTCATTTTTTTTGGGGTTAAGGGCAACGCCCATATCGTATCCAACCACCATCATTTCTTGGATCGTCACCCATCAAATCTAAACAATTCCCACTATCTCTTAGATCGTCACCCATCAAATCCAAACAATTCCCAAATACGTTCGGCCTTCAACCCTTTTATAAATCCCTTGAGGTCTACGACCGATAATGGCGAAGCCCCCTGAACGGCGTAGCCGTTCGGCTAAGGGCTACACCCGTACCATCTCCATCCATTTTCAACACATAACCCATAGAAAATATATTTATTTTTTTGAACTTTAAAAAAAAAACATTTTTTTTTTATCTTAATCGAATCCCAAATCCAAACAATATGGTTCCTTATATACAGGGTAAGGATTCAAGCTCGATTGATAATTCATGCTTTATCTTAATAAAAAAGTTACAAATTCCTCCTTTTTTGTGTATTATCTTGACTAAAAAAGTCTTGCAAAAATTAAGAATGATATATGCTTCTTGATGACGTATGGTCCGACAAACATCACCACACTCGAAAATAAACTAACCCAGGTGATGGGGTACAGCTCACCGCGAGGCCTTGACGAAGTTACATAAGCGAAGTGTCAAGGTTGGCTAAGATAGATCAGACTCTAAAGGAAACCAACAACCTACCTCAAATTAAAGTATCGGGACCTGCAATCGGGACTTCCAATATGTCGAGATCTCCAATGTGAGAGAGGTGTGGTGTCAAGACTTATATATATAATATACATATATGAAGCGGCGGAGCCTAAAGAAGGTGCGAGACTTCCAAGCTTTCCTGGCGGGACCTCCAAACAAATCTAGCCGGGACCTCCCACTTGCGGAACCTCAAAGCTTTCCTTGCAATACCTCCAATGTGTCAAGACCTCAAAGTCGGGACCTCAAAACCGGGACCTCAAAACCGGGACCTAAAAGCCGAGACCTCAAGACTTCCAAAGTAAGGATGTCGGGCTCTAACTCCAAGATAGTAAAACTAATGGAGGTCCCGATGTCATAAAATAAGGGGCAGCGCCTAAAGGCAAGGGAAGTCCCGATTTTAAAATGAAGAGGTAAACGGGCCTAAAGGCCCATAGTGGCCATCCAGCCTTTTCGTCCCTTACTGGCTTGCGAAATCTAGATATATATATATATATATGGTTGAGTTGCGACTTGCGAGGGTTACCAGCTTGCGAGACCTCCATGGTAGGAGTGCCAGCCTTGCGGGACCTCCAACCCTTACGAGGTTCTGGAGTTGCGAAGTTTGATGGGTGTCAAGGTCTCAAATGTGAGGCCCAAATTAGCTAGCGGGCTGACGGTCTTTGTGGGGTGTCGAAGTGGCGAGACCTCCAAGGTCGGGAGCTCTCGGCAGCGGGACTTGCGAGCCGTACATGTATGGCGAGAGTTACAAACATTGCGGGACCTCCAAAGTGCAGGACCTGCTAGACTTAAACATTACGAATGTATCTCCCGCAACTAAGTCCCGTCGCTTAAACTAATTAGTGGGCCTAAGGCCCATATCAACGTAATTGGAGTTCTAGCCTTTGCAAACAACATTTAAATATGTATGGCATGTCAAATTGTCAAGGCCGGCCACATATATAGCCACGTGAGGATCAACATGTGAGACCTACATCACAATATTTATGTATATGGTGTATATGC
>JAOXNX010000001.1:22358138-22372703 GCA_028566075.1 Solidago caesia | reverse complement strand
TTCTCATCGAGCACGGTTGTTCTTGAAGCGGTTGAAAACATGGCTTGGCTCTTAGCCTTCACTATTCTTCTTAATAGTATTCAACCAGTGATATCCGGTAAGCTCTTGAACCATTTGTTTATGAGATTTTCCTATGCGGCTAAATGATTACATGGTTTTTAATCATTTTAAATTTCTGTTTAGTATGCCTAAGTTTACATAGTTGCATCAAACACCATACCTTTATGCCTATCATTATAAGTTTAATTATAACCTAAATGTTCATTTAGAATCCTAAGACTTCTTTGTCTCCTTAATTACGAAGATTAACTTATCCATAGTTAGTTTTACCAAACTCGTAAAAAACGTTTCTTACTAGACATGTTTTTTTTATGGGATTAGCATATGAAAGTGTAATAAAAAATTTTTATATATGTATTCAACTTTAAAACCTTTTATTGGTGTATCCAGTCACCTAGATAATAAGTGCCCAGTTATTTTTTTAATATTAGTAAAAAACATACAAAGTTGAATATACACAATAGTAAAAATGAATAAAGTTAAATTCATACCATATCAAAATGACCAAAGTTTGATACTTAAAATAGTAAAAACATACAATTTAAAATAGCACATACCTAATATTAAAATGAGTAAAGTTAGATACACCCATATGTTGTAGTGTGAGGGGGGTTTTCTTCTTGGAGAGGTCTTGTATTCGAGTTTTTTTAAGGGATTTTTCCTTCATAGTGATATCCTAAGAGTTTTGTTTATGGGTGGTAACGAGGGAACATGGATCGGGGTCTGCATACTGCCTGTTTGGATGTCACTGTGGGTACTCGATTGCTAACAACTAACTCGTCGTCCTAAAATTTAAAAAAAAAACATACCATTACCAACTTGATTAAATGTTAAGTCATTGACACGTCAACTTATATAGTAAGTTGGATACATCACTCGTGAAACAAATAAGAATTTAATACACACAATTGAGATTTTAAATTTGGATACACACAATAACAAAATGGAAAAAAATTAATACATTTTAATGCATTAATCGCTTTGTAATCTATTTGTTGATATTTAAAAATCACCTATGATAGATCTCACTTCTTGTAGTTTTTTCTTTTTGTAATATTGAAATATTCTATAAGGGTTTTGCTAACTAATTCCCCTGTGATACTGGTTATGTTGCATTTAATGAAATCAAGCATTCTTAAAATATAAAATACATTTATTATATAGTGTTATAAATTTAATATATATAATTATATTTTATATTATATATTTTATTAACACAATAGTGAATGAATAGTTCCATCTCCATACAGATGTTCCAATATGGCCAGTTACAATGTGACAAGTGGCGTCATTTTGTATATTTTTTTTAACATAAAAGTTTTCTTTAAATCTTGACAAGTGGTGGAAAGGGTGTGTTGTCACATCATCTGTTTTTTTTGTTGTTCCCTTTTTTTGGCCTTTTGTTTTAGACCCGCTTAAATATTTTAAAAATTGACAAGTGACGAGTTTTATATATTTTTTTGTTTCGCCCTTAAATAAATATATATTTGACATGGAAAACTTTTAAGCTACCATATTTATGAGAGGGTGGTTTTGATGTTGCCTTTGACCTCTTTTTGTTGTTGTTGTGATTGTTAATTTTTTTGTGAAATTTTTGTTTGTTTGTAAACCACATCAATAACAAACCCAAACACGATAATTAAGGTCACATAACACGGGGCGTATATCCAACTAGTTAAAATAACAAAAATTGTAAGTTTGATGTTAAAAGGCAAGCTTCGAAGATACAAACGAAAATTTTATCTAAGATAATAATATGCATCTATACGCTTGGTTTCACTAAATTCTTTTCTTTTATATTACGGATGAGGTTTTTCTCTGTTTGAATTATGTTGGGATTATACTCTTTTTGATTTGGATATATACGAACCATAATCATTTTTCACTATTTTCCTATCACCCCAAAGATGTTTACTTAAAATGTTTTTAAACTTGAGACTTCATACGAAGAAATATGACACGGGACAATTAAGCCACTTAATTTAATGGTGTTTTCTTTTCTATTATATTAACAATAACAAATAGGCCTAAAAAATCAATCTAAATAGGATTAACCAATTGGATAGTTAACATATGGATTATATATACTTTTTCTTTCTAAAACATTCTCCTTTTTATATTGATTTTTAGGGACATAAATAGTCTATCAATGATGTTTTCAAACAAAATATGCATCCTTTCATTATAAATAAAAGGTGTGTTCTTGTGATTAAGTTCTTTTGAGTTTTTTACGGTGATTTGGATTAATTGTGTTAGGGCCTCCTTCACATAAATGTCATATGAATTGTCTTTTTTATGTTGTGTGGTCCATTTTATTTGTGAACTTTTATAATATATCTAAATTAAATATCTTAATATATATATATATATATATATATATATGGTAAATGTTTATTTGTAAATCATAATTAAGGTGAAAATTAAGGGACAAATCTCAGTCACACATTTCTTCTTAATTCTTTTTCCTTTCCTTTTTTTTTTATTTTTTTTACCTTGTTTTTTTTTTTCATTAAAAACTCACTCCAGAAAAAAATAAAAAATTTCAAAGGGCATATCCCGTTTGGCTAAGGGAGAAGCCTGTCAATCCAGGGCTGAGTCATGGCGGCTAAGAGAGGAGCCCGTTAGGTACATCACCCCATTATCGATCACCCTTATGACATATCACCCCACCAGCTACCCATTATTATTACCCTTAAGGGCTACGCCCGATAAGGACGAAGCCCCCTGAATGGGCAACGCCCGTTCGGCTAAGGGTTACGCCTGTACTGTATCATCATCCGAATTTTATTTCATTTTATTTTTGGTATGTGTTTTTATTAAAAATAAATTACAAAAGCTTACAAAAAATTACAAAATGAAAAAAACAAGGGAAAAAAAATAAAAAGGACAAAAAAAAAAGAAAAATATATAGCTGAGATTTGTCCCTTAATTTTCAACATTATAACCTATTTAAATTGTTTTCGCGTGAACAGTGTTTTACCGTTTTTTTAGCGTTACGTACAAGCTTTAATGCATAAAATATCATGGAATATTTATCCAATCCTTTGAGATGGCCTACCCTGCTTTCTATAGATCCATACAGATACAGATGGAGATAGACCCCCAGTCACCCCATGTGACTATGTCACGTGCAATAATGGCGGTGGATGGCTTGGTCCTCAAACTGTGGCGCTATTTTCAGTCCTTGACTTTAATATTGTTTTTGAGAAAATCTCACAAATGGTCCCTGGTTCGGCAATATTCGTATTTTATTGCTAACAATAGGGGTGAACATGGGTTTGGGTCGGTTTTTGCCTAAAATCGAAACCCGAACCGATCCATTCGGTTTTTAGAAAGCTAAAACCGTTGGATTTAGTTTTGGTCGGTTTTTGGTTTTGGTTTCGTTTTTACTGTAAGTTAAAACATATGATAATATATTAATGATATCTTTTAGGACTCTATTATTATTTTTTAAAAATTTAAATACCTCGGAGCCGGTCGACAAAATGTCAATAAGAAAACCTTTTTTGTTTTTGTTTTTTATAATGCTACTAAATACATAATAATTGATGTAAAAAAAAACACAGAATAATCGTTCAGGGAAGTCAATATTTTTGTTGGATTTTGTTTTAAAGTGGGAACTTTTTTATAACGACGTTAAGTTTTATATATATTAGTATATTAATTTGTAAGTGTTTTTTTAAAAATTTTTTCAAGTAATAAAACAGTTAAGGTTTGTTATCCCCGGCCAACGGCCGGGTATAACACTAGTTGGTATTTATAGTATATAAAAATCAAACTTATTTATTTTAATTTATAAAACATGTTAAATTAATTAATATATAATAACAATATATCTATGTTTCGAACTTATAATTTAAATTACTTATTATTTAATTATTTATCTATCTATTAACTTAAATAAACGTGGTTGAAAATTTTAAAACGACGTGAGCAACGTTTCAACATCATGATTTTAGATTAGATGATATCATTATCAATATCAGAAGTAATATTAGATTTTGACCAGTAATTTTATGAAAAATGTCTCTCGCTATTAGGCTACTATTAGAAAAACCAAATGCATGTAACGTAACATGTTTAAATATTATTTTTCTTTTAAAAATGAATCAATCATACGATATATATAATCAATCCGTACATCGTACGGGTATTAAAAGTAGTTTAATTATATATGTTTCAAGTATATATAAACAATAATATGATAATTATTAAATAACATTACTTTGATAAGTAAATTAGGAAATTTTAATCTCATAGGATTAATTTATATATTAGTAAAATATGATAACAATATAATAATAAGAGTTTGATTATATTAGGTATATTTGTCTATTTATTGGTAGATATTTATTATTGATAGTTTAATATGTAGAGTTTAAATTCATGTATTACATAATGTTAATTAATATAAGTAATTTATACATCTATTTCATGCAATGAATTGTTAATTATTAATAGTTTAATATTTAATAGTTTAAATTCAACTGTTGTTAGTTTTTAAGTTTTAAAATATTTTAAATGCATTACTTAATTAAGAGTTTATGTTTAGAGTTTAAGTTCATGTATTAAACAATACAATTAATATAAGTAATTTATATCTATATTCTATAATTTATACAGTTGAGTTATATAGTAGGTTACAGTGTGAAGTGTCTTAAAATGCGAAGTACTAATACACATCATAACTATTACTAACATACATCTTAGTAACTAAAATGTATGTTAAAGGCGGAGCCCGTACCGTAGATCACCACCATCACCGGTCACCCTCATCACCGATCATCCCCACCAGATTCCTTTATGAATACCTTAAGGGCAGAACCGGTATCTAACCACCATCTCCAACCAACCAAAATAAGGTTTATCACAATGTCTTCTAAGCCGTGTATATTAGTGTTTCGCACACTTAGCATTTTAATAAAATTCGGACCGAAACCGTCCCCGATTTATATATATATATATAAATTTACGGACAAGTAATTTGCAAATATGGGCATACCACTAAAAAGAAAATTTTAGTTGTAACTAACCATACAATTTAACATTTTAAAGTGTGACAATTTAACATATGCTAGCTTTAAACTTGCTGCATGATGTTCATTTTCTTTTAAGAAAATATCAGATTATGAATGATGATTATGTTTATATACATAGCTAATTAAAGGATCATAGTTTTAAAAGTTGAACGCCCAACGCATTCAATGTTGTTTTGTTATAACGAATGCATGTTTCCCTAATATTGTAAATTTCTAATATTAAAGTAAATGGCAAATTGATAAGGTTTTAATTTCCTACGAAGGTTACGTTATTTGAAGAAGACGAGTTTTTTTATAGTCGGATGTACGCGGCTTGACCGGAGCATCACGTGACCATTTCCAAACCTTTCTCTTGCCACCTCCAAGATTGTACCTAGCAGAATTTAAATCTGAAGCATTTGTAAAAAAGTCCTGGATGTAACCACTAGACCACCTTACTATAGACAAAAGTATATATACATATGATAGAAGAGCTAGATCATATATAATCATTTGTATTAATTATTTAGATAAAATTTCCATCCATTTCATTTTTGGTTTCTACTTTCTAGCTCATTCACCAACTCTCTATAAGCAATGGATTCAAATGAGGTAAATATATTATGTCAGTGACGATCAGTTGCTTTGTTGTCTAAGTTTACGATAATAATATTATTTTCAACAGTAAGTTTTATCAGTTGAAAATACGGTTTTCATGATGCAGAGCAACACGAAGCTGAAACACTTCGGCTTTTTGAAAGAAATTGCGGTGAAACTTATTGTTTTATTGTCGAATGTGTATGATTTCGCAAAAGAAAACTCTGGCGTCCCAAAAACGACGATTGTTTCTGCTGAAAATGTAATTGTCTTAGTTGTAAGACCGGTATATGAGATCCTTAAGTACTTGCTCGAAGAGATTCTTGTGTTTGTTGATAACAAGGTACGTGCAATCATATGATACACATCTACTAAGGTTAATCCCTTCATTAAAAGTTATAATTCATTCTTGTTTTCTAAATTCTAAAATACTAAGTAATATGAAAGTTGATACTTTTTTAATTTGGGCTGTTAAACCAATAGTGTTATGTAACACATATACTAACTAAGGCTCTAAATATGTTTAAAGCATACAAAAGGCATACAACCATTTATATAAGAAAAATGCTATGCTTAAAAAATCAAGAGACTGATTGAATAACTTTTTTGATGGATGGATTGGATCTAAGTGACTAATTGATCTATGAACTGGTTGTTTCTCGCATCATTTATGCAGTGGCAGATCCAGAAAATGAAACAAGATATACAGTCGCAACCATTTATCTGATTGTTTTGTTTCTTGTTTAGGATTTGATCAACACCTAACCAACTTATGATTTACTTACACAATTCTTTCAACCACCTATAAATTCAATACTAAAATGGTATTTGTTAAACCACATCTATAAATAACGGGTCAAAACAAGTAAATACTGGCATGGGTTGGGTCAAGTTGGCCCATGACTTTTTGGTTGTGCAACACTCATGCATTTTTATTGCAACAGTTTGACAAGTATGCGCCAGAATTTGCCATAACCCTTGTCGCAGAAATGGAGTCATTTGTCGCTAAAACTACACCTTTAGTCCACAAACTCCTTGTCACCGTGCTGTCCATCATTACACCTCTTATCGCCGCCACCATTTTTCTCCAACAAAAAGTTTTAGAAACCACCATATATCTCCTCCAAAAGGTTCTAGAAACCACCATATATCTCCAAAAACTCGTCTCTGCCATTATATCAGCACTCCTTCAAAAGGGACTTGCCACCAGCCAATCAGTATCAGCCCCCCAGTCCACACCTCTAGTTGACGCAGCACAATCCTTACTCCAAAACAGTCTCGACGCCACCACATCCCTACTCCAGGACCCGATCTCACAAATGGGTGCAGACTTGGCCAACAAAGCACTAGACACGACAAAGTCTGTAATGGGAGGTATCCCATTAGTGGGCAATGTAGCACAATCTCTGATCCCCAATCCAACATTCTTGGCCAATCGAATGGTTCTCAACCCTTCTTCCTTACTTACCAAGAACATTGTACTCGACGCAGTTAACTCAACAGCCCAAAGCTTTATACAAACATCTCAAGAAACAGCTACAAAAGCAACGTTACAGTCTGCTTACATGTCATTTAAGCTTGTGGCCATACCAGTAATAGTTGAGTTTTGGTATGAAATCAACACATACCCACTGTTACATATAGTAGCAGAAGCTTTTCTCCCATTGGTTGAGATTTTTTGTCAGTTGTACAATAAGTTGCTCAAGTACATGGATACAAATGGTTATAGTTTATCTGGTTATTTGCCATCAATTCCAATTGATGAAATGAAGACTTCATACAACTTGTTGAAGACTACAATGGATAGTTTGCCACCTGCAGCTAAAGCAGCAGCTACAAAGGCAAAGTTACAAACCGCTTACATGACATTTAAGGTTGCGGGCATACCGGTAATAGCTGAGCTTTGGTATAAAGTCAACACATACCCACTGGTAAATAAATTATCAAAAGTTTTTCTCCCAGTGGCCGAGCATCTTTGTCAGTTGTACAATAAGTTGCTTGATTACCTGGATAAAAAGGGTTATAGTCTATCCAGTTATTTGCTACCAGTTCCAATTGAAGAAATGAAGACTGCATACAAATTGGTGAAGACTAGAATGGATGTTTTGTCAGCTGTTGGTAATGTACTAGGAATCTAGTATAAACAACGATAACAGTAACTCGCACTGGTCTATGTTTTTAGAATTTATATGCAAGTGTGTAACATTAAAGTTTAAAATTACTAAATATATAATAACATAAAGAACCTTTATAATTCATACTTGCCTATTTATACAGCTAAAGCTTAAATTATACTCGTGTGGATTTTCCTATTTGTACTCCGTATTCCTGTAATAGTCTAAAACTAGACAAGAAATTGAATTTCCGGTAATGTTTTGGCTTTTACTAGTCTACTGGAGCAGCATACCTGCTGAGCTTGAGCACATAACAACTAGAATCATATTGTTATCGAGATTTTTGAGCAATGTAATATGCAAATCTAAGGCTTCTTGTCCTGGTTCAACATTTTAGTCCTTGGGAATGGAGTCCAAATCGAACTTGCTTAATTGATTTTTTTTTATGTCGTGTATCTGGGTATGGTGTATGTGTATGTGCATCGTGGTTATAGTCCAGCTTTTGGCATTAACACAAACACCAATACAAAGCATTACCCCGATATAAGTCCCTTAAATATCAAGATTTTGAAGGTTTCACGTTTCAATACTACAATGATGCAGAAATAATGTTCTTTGGAATGCGGAGGTGATACAGAACTCGGTTCAAACTGATGAGATTAGTTATTTTTCATCAGTTCCAAGAGCACCTGACATGATACAGATGATTTTTCTTCCAGAATCACTTGATACGGATTATTTTTTATTTAATATGACACACAGTGACATCACATTTACAGAGTTCGACTTAGCTCAAAATGGTCTTTGATACAACTGAGAAACAACAAAGAGAGGAGTATTCAAGAAAATAGTCATTTAAAATACCATAAGAAACAACCTTTACATCAAGGCTCGACACTCCATAAGTTTCAATTAGAAATGCCGCTTCAACTCTAGTTGCCAAATGCAAAGCAACGCATGCCCTGTGTAACGTTAAGACGCATTTCAAGGAGTTAGTTTTCATTATAATGATATTATATGATGTAAACAACCTACTTGCGGCAATCATTTGCAAAATATTGATTCTCGTACATATAATTACATATCTGTCAAAATCAGGAGCTTTTAGACATTTTACAATCAACCATATTTATAGAAATATGGGTCTATTCAAAATTTCAAATGTTGTATTCAGTTTGAAACAAATTGGGTAGAATTTTGATCCAGGACAATGGCAAGAAGTTCTGCCATAAGACTGGTTGAAAAGACAATACTGAACTCATAACCCCATACTAGAAGCGGCAATGGGAAGGTCAGGAAGGTTGGTAATGGCTCAAACAAATACTTTTTAATAGAAATGGGCCGTGCCAGCTCGATTGCAAGCAGTTAACATAAGTACAAAAGTATGATAATATTAAAATA
The DNA here is from genome assembly GCA_028566075.1 of Solidago caesia. Taxonomy (NCBI): domain Eukaryota; kingdom Viridiplantae; phylum Streptophyta; class Magnoliopsida; order Asterales; family Asteraceae; genus Solidago; species Solidago caesia. The sequence continues at coordinate 22,363,513 of JAOXNX010000001.1, read as the reverse complement.
CTAAAGCTTCTTCTACCAGACTACCAGAGTGACTTAGGATGTCACAAGCATTGAAAACAACCTAGGATATTCAACCCGTATGATCTGTGAATTTTTAAATTAAAAAAAATTACCCAAACAGAATTTAGTCCGTCCATAGACCAGGGATAAAATTTAAATAACTGTTTGTTGAAACCCACCCATTTGGCAAACATCCTAGTACGTCACCCACAAAATTTTTGAGGTTTAACAGAAACATACCATGATAAAAATGTTACATTATTCAACTGTCTAAAATGAAGAGATATGATGACAGACAACAGTTAACATTATCAACTATTCAAGATGGTAGAGAGTGCGTGAAAGATGAGCCTTCTTGGGCCTATTCTAGTGCATGATTTGGGTTGGAAGTGTTGGTAGTCTGAGTGTTAGAATTGGAGACCCTTGTGTTTTGTTTGTCTCTTGGTCTTAATTTGTATGAAGTTGAGGAATGTGGTAGGATTGTTGTTTGTATTGTCTGATTGGCAGAAATTGGGGTTGTCCAATTTTTGTTATGTATATTATGTACATAAAAGTTCTAATATATACATTCACCTTTGGAGAAAAAAAAGATGGTAGCAAAAAGAGGACATGTAATTTTCTAATGTCTCAGATAAAGATTTTACAACCAGGCATGTGTTTGAAATACCATCTAAATAATCATGACAATATATTGAAATGGAAAATATAATGTTGCAAACTTGCAAGCAACATCAACATGAGTCATGCAATTCGGTTAAATTAGCTTTAAACCAGTGGCACCTCAACTTGCAGCAGAGTTATTCCCACTAAGTTGTTCCTAATATGGTCCAGTCCCTCTCTTTCCTTCTCTTAAAGCCATCCCCGACTCCTAAATTTTCTCCCAATATTCTATATGCCTATATCTAGAGTAAAGGCCATACTGTCTATTTGCATCTATTGATATCGAATAACAATTTCTCCCTAGGTTTTAAAAAGCACGAGGTGCTTGGAGGCGACAAGGTCCTTGTAGCCGAGGCGAGAGGATAACGCGACCACCTCACATATAAGAGGCGCCCTTTTCTGCAAATACATTAATACTCTACATGTAACAATTAAATACCAAAGCAGAAGCTGAGATGTTTTGAATAAACGAAGAAAAAACAGAAGCATAGATGGAGGAAATCAGCCATGTAGAAGAGAAAGAGAGAAAAAGATTGACTTACCATAGAGGAAATCAGAAAAGAAACAGGGGAAAATAATCAACGGTTCTTTCTTTTTTGTTAGGGAAAGCGGCTGAGTGTGTTTGGGGGAAAAAAAAATTTGGGCTTTTTAGTGATAGAAAATGAAGGAGCTATTAAAAACTGATGTGGGCTTATAAAGATATAAATCTGATTTGGGCACTGAACCAGTACGTAAAACAACTGAAAGCATCGCTTCTCGCCTCCATGAAAAGCTCCCTGAGGCGACGCCTCATACTCGCTTCCTGTAAATGCCTCGCCTCCATGTATAAGAGGCGTTCTCATAGTCACCTCTTGCCTCACCTCGACTCGCCTGAGGTGCTTTTTCAAACCAAGCCCAATTTCTTCACATAATAGTTAACAGTAATCTTATGCAAATTTAGAAGAGGGTCTACTTCAATTATAAACAACTACAGTTAACACAGACTAGAGAAGTCATTTCGTGAAACACATCCCCATTTCCATCTACGTATCTAGATCATATTTACATCTTAATGTTTCATACAATGAGAGTAATCAAGTATCACACAACTGACCAATCAAAGAGTTAAAAGTACACATGACTAAGTCAGGATAAAGAATGCTTTCTTTTAAAGTCGAAGGTTTAAGCAACAAATCATTACAGATTCAGCATATCAAGAAACAAATAACGTTCCAGCTTACAGTTTCATCAAATGGCATGTGGAAAAGAAACTTACGATTTACTTGGAGGAAGAGGATGAGTTGGTTTGGTGGTCCTGAAGAAGATCATCATAAGGATCCCTACGACCTTCAACCTGGCTAATCTGGGCATCCCAGAAGATCTGAGCATTGTGGCGGTCAAATGTCCAGAAACCATAAGGACGGATTGGGTAACTCCACATCTCCTTTGTTTTTGCACAACGTTCCTTCATGTGATATGTATGCTCTCTGAATTTGCGATCCCTTTCAACCGGATCCTCCATCATTCTCAAGATTAAATTCTCAGCAAACTCCATTATGAAAGACATCTCTATGCTCTTGAATACAAAAAAGATATACAAAAATATGGAACGTATCATAAAATTGCCATCTTTGGAAATCAATGCAGCGTTAAACAATCAACATATATCAGAGATAGCACCACATGTCACAAAAAAAGTATCTAGCTGTATGGTTCCACAAACCTCCACCATAAAAAGAAGAAAAAAAAACGTAAATTCACATAACATTATATCAGCGTAAACATGATGTCATGAACATAAACATGAAGCAGATGCACTAACTAAAACTTGTGTATAATAGCCAATAGTTGTAATATAACCTGAAACCATATGTTTTAAAGTGAAATAGAAAACTAGCATCATAAAACGAATCCGGCAGCACAGATTTCTCGAAATCGCATTTATCAAATGACACAATTAAGAATCGAACAACAATCCTTCCAAAAACAAACGTCAAGCAGTCAATAATCCATCAATTAACATCGAAAGCTCACATGTTATGAAGTAGCTCAACCTCAAAAAGACAAAGTTTCAGCAACTGAAATGGAATACAACATAAAGGGGAATATGACTCAAAATTTCAAACCCTAGGCTTTATAAATTATTAAACCAATACCTTTTCACATAATATATACACACTACTTTTAAAAAATTTTAACAAAAAATCAAATCCACAATATAATATTATATATATATATATATATATATATATGATACCTGATCGGAAATACAGCGAGAACTGCGGCAAGTGAAGATATGTATCTGTACCTACGTTTACTTGAATTTTGTTGAAAAAGCTACTACTGTTATTTACATTTGGGCCATGAATGGGTCGATGGATTTGGGTTATAGAATTAGCAACTGCTTTATTTTATTTTTCATGATCCAGCCCATTTGAGAGGTAAATAATTCTTTCTTTTTCATAATTTAAAAAATACAAAATACAAAATATTTGCTTTTAGAATAGTTGACGACCGATAGTTAAAAATCAAATTAATTTTATTAATATAAATTAGAGTTTTTTGGCACATATCGTCCATGTGGTAATACCAAAAAATCATGTTTCATCTTTTTTAACATTTATAAAGACAGTGATAATCCTTTATAAGAGATTAATGTTCAAGCTCCATCCTTTATTTTAACGACCATCAATTCATTTTTGTTAACTCACTCACGTGCATTCCATGTGAAGGTATTTATGTCATTTCATTAACTCAAGGATCAAACTTGATATGTTTTTGCCATCCACCACCACACACCACCAATTTGCAAAACCCAAATCTATAAAATCATTTCCGGTCTCATTTCCATTTGTGATAAAATGATATTTGACAAAACATTAATTTCCCAGAACCCACATATATAAAACCAATAGCAAACGGGTACGGATCTAAATATCTAACAGACCAACCCGAATGTGGTGGTGCTATGGTGATTGTTAGGTTGATGAATGGTGATGATTGCATGTTACTGAGTCACCGGAGATTGCCGGAATTTACGAATCGGAGTGATGTAAATTCATCAGAAAATAGAAAAAGGTAATAATAATGTGGGTGTGAGCAAAAAAATGGAAGGACTTGCTTGTATCATCATCATCATCATCATCATCATCATGGCGGTGGTGGGTTGAAAGGGCGATTGTCGAGGACGTTAACGAAAAGGTTTACTTAGACGAGCATGGAGGCATGTGCTTGTAACGATTCCTGAGTGAAATTATATTATATATGATGATATTTATAATATAGTACTAGTAATTTGTTTGATTTTAATTTACAAAGTATATAGAATATTTTCACTTTTATGGTTGATTGTCATTACCTAATTAATTTTGGTGACAACCATGATAACAACATTTGATCTAATTAGAGATAAGTAAAATGGGGTATTGTTTGTATAATAGAGGGTGAAAGAAGATTATATGTTTTGATTTTTGTTATTGTTAATTGTGGGATGGAGAAGTGTTTTAAAGAAAGAGAAAAGGAGGGCAGAGACAAAGAGGGAGAGAAAAGGCGTGACTTGACGGTCGTTAAAATATATGAAGGAACTTGAACCTTATCTTTCTATAAAGGATTACCACTGTCTTTATGAAAATTAAGGGATGAAACATGATTTTTTGATATAACCACGTGAACGATCCGTGTGAAAAACTCTAAATTATAAAATGGACTTTTGAACCTTCATTTGACCACGATAAATGGATGACAATTGATAGATGGTAGTGTAAGAAAGAATTGATGTGTTATTTTATATTATGTTGAAAAAGGATTATATGTCATCTTTATGAATGGTATTGTTAAATGATAAAATCAAAATCAAAATCAAAATTTTGATTTATATATTATGTCAACGATAAACAAATATAAATAAGTTTAAACTTTTCATGAGTAAAGCAAATCATATGATGCTCCCTACCTAACACATTGAATGTCATATCTAAACGTAAACAGGTAAAAAAAAATATGTTTTTTTGTTTGAGTTATTTGAGGATGATAAGTTTTTATGAACTCTTTTTTTTTAAAGGTAAATGTTAATTGTAGTTTTAAAGTTCATAATTTACAATAATGCATACCATAAGGTTCGAACCTTATACCTTCACATAGGAACCCTTTAAGGAAAACCTCATTACCCACCTCAATGATTATTTTTAGAGTATTTTTTTTATTCGTTTTAAGATATTTATTTATTTTTAAAAAAAATTCAACTATAGATTCCCATAGGCCTTTATTTCATCATTAAAATAATACATTAATTTCAATTTATGCCACAAAAGTCAATATATATGTCGCATGTCGAGATACTTTGTTTTCAATTGCATACGTTATATCAAGAAAATATTTAATGTTATCATTAAGTCTTCGTACTCGTACCCACGTTCAATAGACATATTGCAGAAACAAAAATAGACATGAAATGAGATGATATCCGTAGGATTGAGTAGCAAAAAATAAAAAATAAAAAAAATCATTAGTCCAAGATACTAATAAATAAATAAATAAATAAAAGAGTTAATTACATTTTTCGTCTCTCAAGTGGCACGTTTTGCACTTTCAGTCCTGAATGTTTTTTTATATCAATTTTACCCTTAAAGTTGGCAAAAACTTGCAATCGAGATCCAAGCTCAGACGACGTGAGTTTTTGCCGTTAACAGAGAAGTGTGAGGGTAAGATGGTCCTTTCACCTTTCCAATGTCCTAATA
>JAOXNX010000001.1:22287889-22299464 GCA_028566075.1 Solidago caesia | reverse complement strand
TAATTTTATATAGTTTTTGTGGGATTTTATGTATTAAAAATAAATGGAAAAGAAAAGGTGATGTGGCAATTAGGTGAAACCAATGCCACCAAATTGGTGAAAATTAGGGTGAATTGGTGAAGTGTGCGTTGGAAGGTTTTTATTGGGTATTGATGATGTGGAAAATTGGTGAATGGAGGGATAGGTGAAACCGTATAACCGTACGCGAGCTAGTAATAATCACATTAAAAATTGGACCTTACAATACCCATATAATACCCCTCTAACTACACCCACAATACCAAATCAAATTTAATAAACTTAACCATCTCCTCCCTTTGCCGTCGTGGACCTGTACACATTGCATCCAACAACGCCTAATTACGTCGGGTGAGTAATGGACGACACTGACCTACCAACATGGTTGGCCATATGGACGTTGACACGGTTTGGTATTAAGTATGCTTTTAAATGTATACAACCGAAAACATCTTCAATACTTTCAACTATTAACCACTGCGCATTGCGCGTGTATTATTTCTGATACTTAAATATTAAATTTTGGATTACTACAAATTAAATTGAGTATGTGTAAAATTATATACTCCCCACCTGTCTCATTATAATTGTCCATCAACAGAAAAAACATAAAGTAAAATATACTAGATGGTTACCCGTGCAACGCAGCGGGTCGATAGTGGTTACCCGGTGTTCGGTGTTCCAAATCGGGGACCTTATTACTGGGACTTGCACCGAAGCAAAAGGAGCGTTATTAGTGGGTTCAACGGTTACTTCCAAACGCATATATCATATATATTTATTTATTTATTTATTTACACATACAACCTTCTTCTGTTGGTAATTATATCATGGAATCTAACGACATAATCGCACCCTTTGTCCTCAAAACATATCAAATGGTCAACGATGTTTCTCTAGACGCTTATATACGTTGGGGACTAGGTAACAATAGCTTCATCGTTGTCGAACCTCTCGAGTTCTCTAAAATGGTGGCTGCTGCTGCTGGTTATGATGATGATGATGATGATGATGTTGATTAGCCGTTTCTCATATATGTCGGTTTCTTTTTTTTTTTTAGAGATATATATAGTTGCAAGTTATATATATGTATAGATATAAATATAAATATAAATATGGTACAATTTGGAATTTAGATGAAGACGACTGTCGGTTTCTTTTTTTTTTAGAGATAAAAATTAATGTTATATATTATTTTAAGATGATATATATACTGTTTAATATATATATATATATATTTATGTATAATATATAGTTTGTGTTTATATAGTTTGTGATTTTATATATAAAAAATAAATGGGAAAAAAAATCAGGTGGAAATTGGGGAAGTTTGCTGAAAGTAGCGTCTCCATTTTGGTGAAGTTTGGGAAAAATTGGGGTGAAATGAGGTGGAATGTTTTTATTGGATAATGGTGATGTGACAATTTGGAAATGATTGGTGTTGGGGTTAGTACTCCCTCCCCCTTTATGTTTTTATATGAGATAAATGTTCTGTTAAATTTGATTTAGTATTATGCATGCTACTATATTATCAAGCGGAATATTTGATTGGTTAGATTTTTATGTGTTTGGTATGTGGTAATTTTTTTAAGCAATACGTATCTTCTTTTTTTTTGAATTCTTAATATTTATTATTGGGTTGTCAGATTAAAAATAAAATTTGCAAATGGCTGAATTGTAGACTTATTTAGATTATTCTAAAAACCGAAAATAGGAATCGATGGAAATAAATAGTTTTGGTAACATTAAATATGATAAGATTTTTAATATAAGTGTTTTATTTATATTAATTATCTATATCTCTATAATTATTAATTAAAAGTTTTAGTTATCTATTGTATTTGAAAAGTAAGATTTTTAACTACAGATTAAAAGTGTCACATGATACTAAAATAAAACGGTCATTTATCGATTATAAGATTTCAATCGTATTTTAGTTATACTGATAGAGGGTAAATAGATTGGTAGATAGATTAATGTCTACTTAAGAAGTAGGAAAGTGAAAATATTATTCATCCGTATAACCACATTTAAGAGGGTGTAACTTTTTTTACATGGAAAGCCATATGTCATATCCTTGTTTAAGTTTTTAAATTTTTTTTTTCCTATCGAAGTCGAGTTTAAATTAATTAGGTAAAGTATTTACATTTAGATTGATATAAAATAAATATTAAAATACTTTTGGAAAGAGAGTTTTAGTTATATAATGTAAAGTTTCCATATATTGATTGATATAAGGATTTTTAAATATAAATACCTATAGTTGTAAAAAAAAAGTTATAATAATATAGATTCATAAGGACACGTGTCTATTAACTATAATGTCACCTGTCGATTTAATAGTGACTCAATCATGTTTTAATATATTGGTAGGTAATAATATATAGTGTCAAAATATTTGAATAGTGACTCAATCATGTTTTAATAAATTGGTAGGTAATAATATATAGTGTCAAAATATTTGAGTTCAATTCAATTTTAAATTAACAGAGGTCGAACAATCAAAGTCAACAACATGATATAATAAAACCTAAAAACCTATGTCTACGTAAACCCGTAGTTGATGATAAGAGAGAGGTTATTTGTGATTTGTGGCCGGGCTAAAGCTTACTTGCATTCTAAGTCATTTATAGCAGAAAAATATTGAATATCGTGTACATTAGGTGAATTGTCACCCAATTATTTTCGATTAATATTTCATATATAACAACATTATGTAACCACTTTACCAAAGGTCTTTTTTTATTTACATATATATATTCTCTTTATTATGTTTCCAACAATACATAATTTTTTTTTAACAACGAGTTATTAGTTAGCATTTGTAACCCTACAGTGACATCTAATTAGACAATATGTGAAACTCGAACCACGATTCGCTATCTATCGATATTACACCTAAGGGGAACCCTCAGGGATATTATTCTGAGGAGATTGCCTTGAAAGAGACTCGAACAGGGACCTCTTTAACGGAAAACCTAACCCCTATCTCACATGTTGCAAGTAGATGACCACTTGATCTAAATCAAGTGGTTGTTCACACCATAAAAATATATAGGATTATAGACATTAATAAAATATTAAAAATCAAAATGAGTAAAGCACGAATGAATGTAAAACATATTATTCATGTTATAGCTTTCCTTTATCTAGAGTCTAGATACGACCTATCTAAATAGTCATTAACATTCCTTTATAGGAGGATAATGTTCATGTTTGATCCTTTTTTAAAGTCACGTGCCTTTTGGTTTGATCCTTGTGTTTTGATCCACAGGCCGGACGATTCTTGCGGTTCTTTAAAGGGGTGGAAAATACCTAACATGAACCTTATCCTTCTATAAAAGACTGTTAGTGACTATTTTGAAACTCAACAATGAAATATGATTTTTTGGGTAAAACACAAGGATTATTTATGTCGTTAACTCTTAAGCATACGAATGTTCAAAAAAGAATGACTGCATTTAGCAAATTTTTCATATTGAATGGTTATATAATAAAAATGCTATTTGATCAACTATGTACTACAAATTTGAAATGTGATTTTCTTCAATCAAGAGTATAAGAATAAGGATTTGCTAACTATAGTATGTAGATTAACATTGTATTATTAAAAAGATTATGCATAATATAATCATTTTTAGAAAACGATTATTTTTACGTAGCATCATAGTCACCTGAGTCGCGGTTCGATCCGGTTCGGGTTCGTGGTACGAATTCGCAATTCGCTATGTCCCGCGAATTCGGTTCGGAGAGGTAGGCTCATTTTGGTTCGATTCGGTACAATCCGGTACGATGTACCCAAAGTTATAATACAATAATAGATTCGAATATTATATATTCTAAATGCCAAACTGTATTCAATACTTCAAAAAACAAAATAGATTACTAGTCTTTAAACTTAGATGTTCAAAACCGATTACATAAAATAAAACAAATTAATGTAAAATCACTCAACCCTTTGTTTTTTCCCCTTGTCATTATAGTTTGCATGGAAGATAAGATTGTTTCCAAATTCTAATTATAATACTACTTTCTTTTTTTTCATGTATATCCACGTTTTTTTATGCATACGGCGAACCACCACATAACAAAACGTGAATTTAGTTGCTTGAATTCGCTGCACTATCCCCTTTTCGTTCGGCCAATTCGCACCTTCCGATACGTCATTTCCCTACTTCAATTCGCGAACTACCAGCGAACCAATTCGCTAACGCACCCATTTTCGGTTCGCCTGTACCAATTCGAAAATCGTGGCATCCCTAGCGAATCTGGTGACGAAGCGTAGCATTAAAAGCTATTAATTGTTAATAAAGTTCTAAAAATATTAGACTTAACTTATGCCAAGGGCCGGGGTGATTGTTGCAGATGAAGGGTTAACATTTAACAAGTTCAGCTTGGTTGTTCGCGATTTAAAAAAAAAAAAAAGTTTCAGCTTGGTTGACTTTGATATAAAATGTGAGAATAAAATGACATAGGAATATAGGATCATGCATTGACTTCAATAAAATTATATGTGGTTGTCTTGGGACCTATCTTATCTAGTTCGAAGAAGTTCATGTATAAATAATTGTCTCATATTTTATGAAGTTTATTTTATATCGTTAAGTTTGGTACAGTACAAGTATACAGGTATAAAATCGTGGCTAGTATATTACTAATCACTAATGGATTTTTGCTTTATCTTAATTTTTTATTTTCTTCGATTATGCGTTACAACATATTTAATATTTTTAATTAATAATCCCGGGGATTGTTTAAAATGTGCTTATTTTCCTGCTAAATCATTCTTCAACTTTTTACTTATCGATCATTCACTTTGATACAAAAATGTGCTAATTTCTTTACTAATCATAATTATAGGTAAAAGTAAATGTGTTAATTTCTTTACTAATCATCATTTAACCCTTGCCGAATTCATCATCTGAATGACCGTTTTTCGCATCCCGGTGTTTGTATCATGCATACTATACAACTTTTTTAGTCCCATGCAGTTCGGTCTAAATATAACATCTTGATTTTTAAATGGTAACATTTATAGGAGAATGCTAAATATAGCCTTAAGGGCTGTAGTGTACAACTACTTATGCACCTTAACTACAACACATAAGGCTGTATTTAGCAAGACCCATATTTATATTATGATATTAAGTTATAAAGTTAATAAAGATAAATGTAGCATTTCCTTATAAAAATGTTAGTGCTTAAATGAAATATTAGATAAAGGATAAGGGGGTAAAGTATAACTAGTAGTATAAAATACTCCTAAATAAAACATAACACTACAAACTACTAGAAATCTCCTGCTTCCTCTCTATTTTAATGTGTTGATCAAAAAGAATGTGTGAGAATGGAAAAAACTTTATTTTATTTTTTTGTAGTTTAATAAGGTTTATGTATTAATTTTAATTATTTATTAGAGGATAAAGTTATTAAGTTGTGTATTTTTTATTTTTTGACTTATTAATTTTGTTTACTTTTTGTATTTATCTTATGTTCATTTTTTATTTGTTTTAAACAACGAAATTTATTCTTTTTCTAAATACTCATTATCTTTCCCACTATTTTTATTCTCTTTTACATTTATATTCTCTATAATTCCCTCTTATTAAACACCCCTTATAATTAGTTTATGTCGACCATTTAGGACATGAATTGTCAAAACAACTGCCCTTATTGTCTCATAATTGTCTTTCTTTCTTACTTTCAAGGTTTTCAGAATGTGTGGTACGTAGTGTTTGTTTTGTTATTTTCCATTTTATTAATATTACTTTACCTTAAAAAAAACATATTTAAACTTATAGTGGAACAAAAGCTAAACTAATGCAACTTTCATAACTTACTTCACATTTTACTACCAAAAATACATGATAGCTATATTTTAAATAAGATATAACCGCCAACTTGAACAATAAAGAACAAATATAACTGCAAAATGATAATTATCTTATCCAACATGAATTTTTGAAAAATGTAATCCAATGCGGATTTGGACCGGAAAGCCCGGACCAAGACCGGAGTTGGCCTGGGCCCAACTGAGGACCATTTGGTCCGTATGTAAAATTTCCCAAATTCGGTATTCGGGTTTTGCCGGTCCAAGTTTTGGTCCGTGCTCATTCCTACGTTCAAATATAGAACCAACAATCTCAAAAAGAAATAGACTTAATAATATCCAAATTAAATGTAACAGTATTCGCTTAGATAATCAACGTTATTAAAAACCTTAAACAAAATTAAAGATTGGAAGAGGCCGGGTCGCGCGCCCAAAGAGCGACATGTTTGGCATGTTATTTGCTAAAACAGTGATTAGGTGAGTATAATTAGCAAGCATTACATGCATCAATTTTATTATTTTTATTTTCATGTTTTTAGGAAACTAAAGTTAATAATGATAAACCAGCATGGATCCTGATGCTTGGTCGGCATCTAACCTTAACAATATGTTACCAAATCATGTGATTCTTTTACCTGCCCTCTCTTCTATTATTGTTAAGAGTTTTTCTATTATTTTTATTATACAAAATTACAAATACTTTAATTAAAAAAACTAGTTTCAATTTGGAAATATAAATTTGTTTGAATTCTCAGTGAGCGTGGCTGAAATACAGACCAAAACGAACTTTAAATCTATATTACACAACAAAAACACGTACTATTTGTTCACACTTTTAAAAAATACGAAAAAAGTTATCGACGCTTGCAAATATGAAAAGAAATGTTCACAATTACAAATATGAATAAATTTGAGAAATTATAACATTTTTCACATTAATAATTGTAGAAATAAAATATTCATACTTATAAATGTGCACACATATTAAACTTACTTACATAAACGTATATGACATTAATTTATATACCCAATTTCTTCATGCTATCTTTTACCTAAAGAAATTTGCTATCTCAAATTAAGTTTAACACTTCTTAATATAGACAAGTTATATATAAGAGTATTTCTACACACTTATAAATACGATTTTTTTTCTGTTACATGTATAAATGAGAATTTTTTTTATGATTACTTACATTTTTCACACTTATAAATGTAAATATTAAATATACATTTTTAAGTATAAATAAATTGACAAATTTTTAATATTTTTAAAAAAGTGTGCACAAATAATAATTTTTGTTGCAGTGTATATAATATATATTTTAGAACTACTGGAAACCAGGTGAACTGGTTTGAAACCTGTCAAACTAGTCGACTTATTTTTAATTATTTTTTATAATTTTTTTGGTAACTATCAGATAAAGGAAACAAAACCCAATTTGGTTATTTTAGATAATTGATGTTTATACTATTGAGCTTATGTTGTGTTCAAATTAGAATTCTTTTGATATTCTTATGTTTTTTTTTTTTTGGAAAGGCAGATATTCCTATGCTAATATATATTTATTTTGATTTCTTGTTTGGACCAATATAATTTTATAAGACCGGTTCAGTGTCGTATCGGAATTTAAACATTGGTTTTAAAACAATGAAAAGAAATCATTTCTATTGATATGCTTTTTGAAACTTTGTGAGGTTATCTGCTGAACACCTTTTTGTCCCCAAGTAATTTATCCCCTTCTATTGTTTTATGAAGGAAGGTGCCATAAACATCATGAAATTTGTCTATAAACATCCGACTTCAAAAGGGGCGAAAATCTCTCCATTTGATTAAAAATTCGCCCCTTTTGATGTTTGATATGAATACCAATTACATTTCTTGAAAATGCGCATTATTTCATTATATACTATATGTTTATTATATTATGTAACATATTTTTTTTTTTGAACGGCTATCATTTCACATTTTAATATTAGATTATTTCTAATGAAAATACGTATCATTATATCGTATTGCATAAATATCATATATTAATATAATGCATAACTAACAATTCATTTATAAAATCCCATGAGGTCTTTTTATAGTTCGAATTTGTAAAAGTTTCTTTTGATTTTCCTTGCAAAATTATATTAGATGTATAACAATGAAATTTTTTTGTTTAGGTAAAAACATTTAATTTATTGACCTATGTTAATGTTAGTGAGACACCATTTTATATTTCAGCCTATTAAGCTTTTAGTTATAAAATTTGCACAAAATTTATTTTAATGTTTAATGTACCAACTTTTTTAATATAATATCATATACTGATCTTTTTCGTTCAAAATATATATATATATATAGTGATTGTTAGAAATTTTTATCCTTTTATATTAATCAACAAAAACCTAAATAGTTATTTTAATGCGAAGAGAAAGATCGAAAGTTTGATTTTAAAAGGGTAATTATTATTATAAAACTATATATAGTATTTTTTTTATCTTTAAGATATTTGAGATGTATAAGAACGTAATCCTTTCATTATTTACTTTATAAAACAATATATAATGACTTGATCTACCCTTTTACCCCTCAACATCTAGATGTGGGTAATGTTGAATAATAAGTGTTTAAATAGACGAGACTAGATATAATTGACAAAAGCCTTATGTTTCTTTTATCTGTTTTTTCTATTTATTCATTACCCATATAACTAACATAGATATACATGTAACAATTGATTCATATAATAACATATAATACAAAACTTTAGATTACTTAGTTTTTTTATAAAATTTTGGATACTATATTATTTATAAAAAAAAAACAAACTATTAAGCTATGTTACCGAACTTAATAGTTCTATTAACGACTAAGTTTACCTTTATATATTAAATTAAAATTAAAAATATAGATATATTTATTATTTAATTTAACATATTTTAAATTAGAATAAATAAGTTTTTTTATATATTATAATTTAATAGTTTAAGTAGTTTTAATTATTTATTGTATCTAAAAATTATGATTTAAAGAGACATGAGTCGCTTAAATAAAAGGTCACGTTACATAACAACTTCCATAATACTATCAAATATTTTCAACCATTTATTACGGTATATATTCGCTTTAGGGGATGATAAAAGTTTATATCCATTTGATAAATAATAATAATAATAATAATAATAATAATAATAATAATAATAAAAAGTAGGGTTGACAATGGGTTCGGGTTCGCAGGTTGATGGGTCAAAAATCTCTGACCCTAACCCGACCTACTAAAAGTTTCAGGTCAGAAATTTCAACCCTGACCCACAACCTGTCAACCCAAATCCAACCCACCAACCTTGTTTACTTAATTACACTGATGGGTCAGTGCACAACAACCTTGATTTTTAATGTGACTAGTGCATTTACTAGAGAGATAAAAGTATGCAGATGTATGGTCAACTCAAATGGGGTGAAATTCGTCCCTTTTGCCAAAAAGGGTTCGCCCCTTTTGAGGGGTGGCTATAGCAAATAAGGGCGATGATCCGTATACCATCAAACATGCTTTAAGTTGTTGTGCACTACAACATTTTAAAGCATGTTTAGTGGTGTACGGTTAAAAATTGATGGTGTACAGATCACTGTTCAGCAAATAAAGGGTGTCAATAGCAACCCCGTTTATGAAGGTTGAGTTTTTAATAGAAGAGTAAATTACACGAATGGTCCCTGTGGTGTGGCCGAATTTCATCAACTTTTTCTAACTTTTCAAATTTCTATTAATGTGGGGTTAGTCCACTTGATAAAGGCTCTTTCCTTTTGAGATGCAAGTCTAGGGCCAATCCCTGACACAAGCATATGTAGGAGTAACGTAGTTGTTGTAAGATGTTTGTCGTTTGAAAAAAAGTAAATAAACTTTTTAAATTTCTCCAGTTGATCCCTACTGTTTGAAAATGACTTCATTGATGGTCCAAAAGAAAAAGGGCGTTAGTTTAGGCCATTAGCCTCATCACGTGCCCACCATGTAAGTGCATAATTGTCTTTTCCATTATAACACTTGTTTACTTAATTACACTGATCCGTATGGTTTGAAGCCTAATTGTTTTCACTTATTGTTTCTTTTTCCCATATTTCATCATTATGTTATATTACCAGAAGTACCAAAATACATCATACAAAGATGGTTTTTTTTAACAGCATACTACAAGACGTATTGAGCTATAACATAAACAAGCAAGTATAATTAGCAAGGGCGGTATCAAATGGGGTAAGTGGGGCCAATGTCTTTCTATAAATTTAAATTTTGTCATGGATTTTTAAAAATTTTCTATAAGACTTTTAAATTTTGCCCTCTTTTGTTTTTTTTTTTAATTATAAATTTTTTAATTTTGCTCCATTTTAAAAAAAAATTCTGGTATCGCCTGTGATAATTAGTACGTATGCTCTCTGTGATCTCGGCTTATGATTCAATGTAGAGAGTCGAATTATTTCAGCAAGATTACACCGCACTAAATTTTCCTACGTACGTATATTTCAACTATATACGTATGCAATGAAATAGTACGTAGTAAAATAGTTAAGGAATGGAGTTTGGTTAATTATTGTGTTACTTGTATCTGAAAAAAGGGGAGACAAGATCTAGGGAACCCATTGGTGCCGTTGCCTTTTCCCTCCAAACTTTATAACTGTGAGAAACATAATCAAAAGTTTGAATTGTTACTACTACTCGTTTTTAAACCACAATGATGGCACTCATCATTTTGTACTTTATATCAGATTATTATTATTATTATCGTATGGAAGTATTAAAGTATACGAATACCATACACATATTTAGTTTGGCCAAACTAATTATTCCCTTTTTCACTTAACACAAAAACAATGATTCTTTATTTCTTTTAGATTGTTTTAAGTCAAATATAGGTTGAGATGTGTGGAAATGAAGTTTGGACTATGTCATATAAAGGAAGGTTATGATAGGAAGTGTCTTAACGTGCGAAGAATGCGAAGTGTTTTATTTTTCATTATTTACAGCTTCTACCTCTTCTCTACCACCATCACCACCACCGGCCTTCTTCCCCCGCCTCCCCCCACCACCACTATCACCGGAAACTGTGATACGGTACGGGCGTAACCCTTAATCGAACGGCTACGCCATTCAGGGGTGCTTCGCCCTTATCGGTCGTAGACCTTAAGACATTTATATAGGGGTTGAAAGCCGGACACATCTGGGAATGGTCTGGATTTGATGAGCGGCGATCCAAGAGATAGTGTGGTTGTTTGATACGGTACGGGCGCTGCCCTTAGTGCCATGGCTATGTCATGGATGACAAGGATGAAGTTAAGATGTATCTTAATGGTAACTAAGATGCATGTCAGTAGTTACACTAACATGCATTTTAGTTAACACTGACATGCATCTTAGTTACTAAGATGCACTGAGATGCAATGCATCTTAGTTAACACTAACATGCAATGTCGATATGAAAAAAGAGGTATGTTTTCCAACCGACACTGCATGTTAGTAATATTTAAGCTGTAAGTTAGTGCATTTTAACACATTTCGCACAGGAACCCACATCATGTCATATATCTCTCTCTATATATAAATCTCTATCTTCAAAGCTCATCATATGTTGCCACATAGGATAAAATCCTATGTGTCATCTTCATAATTTTTTCCATTTAATATATGCTACATTCCTTTTATATTACAATATCAATTTAATTAAATATCAATATATTATGAATAAAATAAT
>JAOXNX010000001.1:22214420-22229880 GCA_028566075.1 Solidago caesia | reverse complement strand
GGATAAATCTCAGTTATACATTTTCTCCTTTTTCTTCTTCCCTTTTTTTTTTAATTTTTTTTACCTTTTTTTTTTCATTTTGTAATTTTTTTAGATTTTTTTTATTTTTTTTTAACAAAAACCATACAATAAAATAAGATTATTTTTTTTGGATGATAATACTGTACGGGCATAGCCGTTCAGGGGGCTTCGCCTTTATCTGGCGTTACCCTCAAGGTATTAATAAGGGGTAGTTGGTGGGTTGATAGGTCATAGGGGATGATCTACCTAGCGGGCTCCGTCCTTAGCAATATGGGCTACGCCATTTGAAAAAAAATAATTTGAGTGGGTTTATTTTAAAAAAATAAAATTAAAAATGAAAAAAACAAGGTAAAAAAAATAAAAAGGGAAGAAGGGGAAAGAAGAAGTAGGGAGAAATGTATGGCTGAAATTTGTCCTTTGGTTTTCATCTTAATTGTGGTTTGCAAATGAACATTTACCAAAAGTTATAAAATATATGTTATATAAATTAAATTGGTTATTAATTTAAGTAATTATTTAAATAATAAAGTTTTCTAACCAATTCCTCGTAAGGATTGGTCACTCATATGTTGCAGTGTGGGGGAAAGGAAATGTTTTACTCTTGTATTTATTTATTATTATTTTTTTTTTTGAACGACAATTTTTTAGTCAACGACATTGCCTCTTAGTATATCCAACTATTTAATTCCAGTAGAAACTCATTCAAGAGAAACCCATCCAGGGGAAACCCATTCTTGTTTACTTTGTTGACCAAATAATATCTCAATCCTGTTTTAGTATTATGAGGTTGGTTATTGTAAAATAAGTATTAAAGTAAAACAAATAAGATAAGATCTTGACCTTTGGATCATGATAAAATTGATGCACGAAGGTTCATGGAGAGCAAGTATAAACACTGATGCACGGAGATTTTTATGATGCACAATAATTTTTAGTTAAGGAAAAATAATTATTTTATTTGTTTTACTTTAATACTTGTTTTATTTGAATCAGAACATATATATATATATATATATATATACACACACATACATAATGTACTTTAATACTTATTTTACTATTACTATAACCAACCCCTATATAAATATGTTAGTATCAATACTATTTAAAGTTCAAGCTCGACTCAATAAATATACATAATGTACTACATAATGTACTTTAATACTTATTTTACTTTAAGTATTTGAGTCGAGCTATTTAAAGTTCAAGCTCGACTCAATAAGTATTTCGAGCTCGAATTTAGGGCTCGGGATCGAGTTCGATAATAGCTCGACTCAATCGAGCTGAACTCAAAATCGAGCTCGAGTTGCTCAATAAAAACGCGACTCGGTTGCACGATAAAAACCTCAACCCGCTAATAGTATATGTGTTACCCTAAATATAATAAAATACAGTAATTAATTAAATATTAAATATTATATTATAATTATAATAAATAATAATCTACCTGCTTCATCAGACACTCTCCCACTTTCCCCCAATTTCTAACTAATTTCTAATCGCAATGTCTCAGGTAAAAAATCGCCATCTAATAGTCCTTCAAATTAATCACTAGTTTTTATTATATAAATAAATAACAACCGATATTCAAATCGATTTAATTCTATCCGTATACAATTTCTTTTATTATTAAAGAAATAAAATTACAAATTTAGGGTTTTTCTGTTCCAATTTTACTGTTTATTTTATTTTATTTTAATTTTAAAGTTTTTGTATTAATATTACATAAATTATGTTTTAATTTCGTTAATTAGTTATGTTGTTTATAGGTTGATAACAGAAACTCATCCGCTTCCAAACGTGCCAGAACTGATGGTATGTTATATATATGTGTGTGTGTGTATATATAGTTAACTATTATAATTTACATATTAATTTGTTACCTTTTGGTTATATTGCTTTAAAATTTTGGTACTTGTTTCGAAAATTATAACTGGAATGGTTTATTTTACGTATAGTTTTTTGATAGAATAATAAAACATGTGTTAATTCGGGATGTTATGTTTTCTGACTTCAGGTGGTCGTAGAGAAGACGACTGGACCTGTCCAAGCTGCGGAAATGTCAATTTTTCGTTCAGGACAAGTTGCAATATGCGCAACTGCACACAACCTAGACCAGCTGATCATAATTCTGTGAGATTTTACAAGCCGTTTCTGTTTATATTTTTTGTAGCAAGTTTGTGAAAGGAATGTTTTGATTCCCTTTGTGCGAAGGCACCCTTTATCCCGATTTTCCATTGCTTTTTGGCTGTATGGAAACTGCGTTGACAGAAATTGAACAAATATATAAATAGTAAATGTATGTAAATGCAGACCTAAAGAAGATGACGTCAACTTTTGTGAGATACTGGCTAAGTCATTCGATTCACTTGATAACTACTAAACATTCGTCACTTTTTTGAAATTGAAAATGATGGATTTATTTACTATGCGTGATTGAATTTGATCACGACATTGGTACATGTATTAATAGGAAATGCTTGGTGTTAAAATCATTGAAAGTTCTTTTTTTAAGGCAGAAGTTGTAGTACCTTCCCAAAGGGACCAATCTGTACAGAATTAGCTTTTTCATATACTCTAGTCAATTTACAATAACAAAGTCATAATCTTGAGAGGAAAAATAAGAAGCATTAAAGAAACGAGACCCAAAGAAACAGAGCTCAGTTCATCAATTATCATGTGCTTTGGGACGGGTAAAACATTAAAAGTTATCTTTGAGATTGAGTATAAATTAATTGCAGAAGATGATTCGAATTTCATAATTCCAGCTTGATAGCTTTACTATATTTACATGTTGTAGAAATCTGCTCCAAAGCCAATGCAGACCCAACAGGGCTACTCTCCCGCTGCCCCTTATGCTGGTCCTGGGGCTCCCTCATCAATGTATATTGGGGTATCGCCTTATGGTTCATCTATGTTCAATGGATCATCCATGCCTCCATATGATGCAGGCTCTGCTTATCCTTATAATTACGGATCTCGCGGAGGCAGCCCTTATCGTCCCCTACAGCTTTCTGGTCCACCTCCTTATTCCGGTACATCCCTGATAGGTAATGGTAAAATGTTTTCATCTTCATTCAAAAGGGAAGGATAGTAAACGTCTCTTATAAGACCATTTCCTATTTTCTCTAAATCATCTAGTGCCACACTGACCTACCTATTTAATACTTTCTTTCTGCAGTATATAGTAGCTTATGTATGAATAGATATATTTCAAGAAATTATCGTTTTTTCCATGTTTATTCTCTAGTTATCAGCCAATGATGCTAAAGAGAAAACGGGTCAAATGTCACCCGTAGTTGTTGTTTTCAATGTATACAACCTTCTAGATAATTTATTCAAAAAAGTCAAATTATTATTGAAATGCTATTAGTTTTGTAATCATATTCAGCATACTGATTGTTTATAGTGTCGGACAAAAAGTGTTCAGGTCCACCGAGCCCAGCTCATATAAGAATTACCCATTTTGACCTGAACTAGTATCAACCCATTGAAACTCTGCTACCACCACCCTCTTGTTTCAATATACATGTCTGATTTTCGCCTTTCCAAGGTTTTCATGTATTGGTTATATGCCTTTTTGTGCAGGTGGTATGTATGGTATACCTCAACTGATGGAACGCTTTGGGTTGGGCTTGCCCTTGGGCCACAATGCTATGGTATATTTGAAACCTGCTTCTGGCAGGATTTTAATTTGTTGTGGAACAGTTTTACATCGTATTCCGTTTTCATATTAACAACTCAAGTCATATCATTTGCTTTCATAGATATAAAAACATGTGAATAGTTGCTTCAAAGTTACGCTTGTTATATATTAATTTTTATGAACCTTGACACTCAATAGGGCCCACGACCCGGATTTTTCTCTGAGGATAAGGGACCAAAGAGAGGTATGTGATATCTTAACTAATCTGTCTGTTTTTAAGTTTTTACCATTAGACAAACATTGTGGAAGATTGTATTTTTCAATGAACAATGCTTTATTTTCTTCAAAATGCATAGATGGAAAAGGTGACAATGATTGGGAATGTCCGAAATGTGGGAACGTCAATTTCGCGTTTAGAACGGTTTGCAACATGAGGAAGTGCAATACTCCTAAACCAGGATCTCAGGTATCAGCTACTGTTTTTGCTTAACTTGTTCAGCAAGATTATAATTCAAGTACAAGGAAAAATGCCTAAAAGGTAACCAACTTTGTAGTGTTGCATTTTCTGTTTAACCATCCTTGTTTTCACCTATAAAAGGTAACCTGGCTTAATACTTTTCGATAGAAAGCCTCAAAGTTTCAAAATTTTAGTCCAAATTAATCTGACACGCTTATCCTGTCCTAAAGCTAAATGGTGACATGGCAGCTGATGTGACGCCTGAAAACAGGGAAACCTAGTAGACCACCTTAAATGATAACTTAAAGTTTGAGCCTTTTTGTGAGCGCAACCAACTTACCCAAACAGAGCTTGTGACCTTTGTGTAATTTGCCCATGAAGCTTATGCATGGCATTCTACTTTCTTTTTTGATATTATTTTTAAGCATGTTAGTATTGTATATTTGCATATGCTACCAACGACTGATTTTGAGGAACTCTTTTTTGTTTTTTTTTATAATGTTTAGGCCCCAAAGGCAGACAAGGGCTCAAGTAAGTTGATTTTTGACTAGTTACATGTTTTCTGAAAACAAATATTCATATTAGGTATCTATAATTTGCGCACCCATTCAATTTGCAGAACCAGATATGCCTGAAGGAAGCTGGAAGTGTGATCAATGTAACAACATAAACTACCCATTTAGAACCAAATGTAACCGACAAAACTGTGGTGCCGAGAAACCATCAGAGTCCCAAAAGTCTCCTTCGGAAGAGGCCGTAGAAAATGATCAGGTCTGTTTTGTAACGTGTTTTGTTCCGTTAAACTTATGTTGCTTGAAAATGCCTTTGTTTATATTTGTGTGTACCCTATGTGAATTTAACGTGAAAACTTTTGGCAGCCATTTACATATGTTGACATGTACATATGTTTTCCCTTAAGTTTTCTCATTTGTATAGTCATCGACTTAGAGGTGGTAATTCGACCCATTTACTTATAAATGGGTCAATGTGGGTTGTTTTTTTTTACCATAAACGTATGAAACAGGTTGAAAGTCGGCCAAAAATTATTTTTTTTAATGCATACATCATTGTAAATTGTTTTTTTTTTTACATATATAGATTAACATTGTAGGCTTGTAGCAATATTTTTATGGTTGTAATCAACAGATTAATTCATTTTAAATTTAAACAAATAAGGTGTGCTGGTCATTCAATCCAATCTGATGGTTGTGCACCTACTAAATGAGCTTTTTTAACCAGAAATTGTTTTGACTTTTCATCTAATCTGCTTGACCTGCCCATCATGCCACCTTAGTCTCTGTGCAAAGTTAAGTATTGTTATTAAAGGGTGCGGTCATCCTGTTATTAATTCACATTTGTCTACTGTTCCAGTGAGTACTAAGACATGTTTGAGAAGGTCCAGGGTTGTCCAGCAATTGCCCAGTATTGGTCTGAAAGTCGGTCATGTTGTGGTCGTCGTCCTCATGTTGCTGCTACTATCGAGTTACTCTCTTATGGTTTGTGTCGTCAATCTGTATTCAAATGAAAAAATTGGTATTTATGGTCACTATGGATTTCTTTTATATACTTGCAATTGTGTCTCTTTCCAGAATGTTCTGGTAAAATGTTTCTGGTTAGTTACTCTGGT
The DNA here is from genome assembly GCA_028566075.1 of Solidago caesia. Taxonomy (NCBI): domain Eukaryota; kingdom Viridiplantae; phylum Streptophyta; class Magnoliopsida; order Asterales; family Asteraceae; genus Solidago; species Solidago caesia. The sequence goes on along the minus strand of JAOXNX010000001.1, from coordinate 22,224,129 downwards.
AACACTGTTTCACTTCGTCGTATTAAGTTGGTATGTTGACAATAATTTGCATGCGGTGCCTGCTCCCTTTTGGCCCAGGTGCTAACATGTTATCAAAGTTAGAGTTACTTTGTTGAGCGTAATTGGTTTACTCTATGTATGATAAAACATCACCTTTTCTGGTCTCTAGGCCTGTTGTATTAGCTGTAGCTGCTTCTTTTTTTGTTCATGTGCAACCTGTGAAAACTCAAAGTGGTAAAGCGGTTTTGTGTTATAACTTAAAAGGCGTCCTATTTAAGGTGGTTTCACCAGAGAGTGTTTTTGTAGGTAGGTTTTCTGAGCTTTTCCTTCTCGGTAACTAATATGGAAAGTTTTTGCCATTGTTCTTTTTAATTATGTGTAGGATCTGTCAAAATGACGAGATTGTTAGGTCTTTTTACTTTTAAGGTACCCGTCATTGGTCTTGGCCAAATCCTGTTTCTGGAAATTGGGGTAGAATTAAATCCAGCAAAGAGTTCATTTTTTTTCTTTAATAGGGTGTTGTTTTGCTGGTAGTACTGGATTGGGGGTTTCTTTGTTGTGGTGCAGCTTATTTGTAATTGTAGTTACACTTTTGTTATTTTATAGACTAGAGATCATGAAGTAGTCGGTCCAAGTGTAGTTGATATCGTTTGTGGGGTTCTTTTAGCGGCATATCCCATTCAAACCTTGTAATAGTAGTAGATCACCTTTTCAAGGATATGACCCATTGCTTATGTAAGTTCCGTAACAATTCTGGATCGAGTTATATTAAAACAAAGAAATCAACAACTTATTTCTACTGCTTGTGAGCTTGTTTGTGTAGAAAAACATGGTTTAACCCTGAGGTTTTTAATTGTGTTTTTTTTACTCGGTTCTCATTGCTGATTAACGAAGACTAGGGGTATGCTACAGTACAGAGGTACTGTACCAGTACCAAAATTTTGCCAATGGATACCCGAATACTGGAATGTAGGGAGATGGTATATTTTCTGGTGGGGAAATATTTATGTGAGGGTATGCGTAGATTATTAATCTATCTATTATGTAATGACGTCATGTTGTGAGTTCGACTCCTTGGAGTGGCACACTTTGAAAGGTTTTTCCTGAGATGCTACTCTGCGGTAGTTGGGGCACGGTTAAGACACTCGTTCCAAAAATTAAAATTAAAATCTATTATGTAACGTAAAATCATGCCCTCATGTTAAGGATGTGTTTGTTTTGTAAATGGGTTTAGTAATGAGTATAGGTGTGAGGTAATCAAGGAATGTGAAAATATAGTAAGTTTAAACTTTAAATATGCTAAAACTAAAGTTATAGAAGAGATAGATGGAGACGGAGAAATAGAGAACAAGAGAAACATGCGCGAGACATGGTAAACCCATCCATATATAAAGAGTTTGGATTTTTAGTAATAATCTTGATTTCCAATTCTCTTAAACTGAACAAACTTCTTTGGTAACAAACGCCATGCAAAGTAATATAAATAGAAGTGTCACATCACCTTCTGTCCAAAAAAAGGTGGTGTCACTCGTCTTTTGCTTGGTTAGACGGTCTTCTCCACAGCCAGCGTTGTTGCCGGATTTTGCTTAAAACTAACTAGAAACTATTCGTCGTTGCAGCGTACACTATTTTGGTATCTGTGCATATATTTTTAAGAACCAGTGATCGTTTATAAAATATTTGTGCCTGTATGAGAATCGTATTATAACATATCTTGAGTTGCATTTGCATCCTTTTGGGTGGGTTGTGAGTTTTATCATTACATAGGTGATGCATCGTTACTGACTTGTATGTTGAGTTCATTTGCCAATCCTGAACCTGGCTTTGAAGACTAGTTATAGGTAGTCGTAATACAGTAATTAAAATATATTGCAAAATCAGAAAGGGGAAATAGGACACCGGTAGTCATTAGATACCCTTTTACATCGATATTTCTTGAAGTCAGCCTTGGCTGTGAAACAAACTATGATGCACATCAATGTACACGTGCTAGTATTGCGCATTACCGGTGTTGCAATGATTGATCTCTAGAGTGTAACATCCACCATTCGATACAAACGTCATGAAAGCCAAGTTTCCATGAAGCAAGAGGACGTGGATACGTAATTGCCAGCTGATAGCATTGTTTGTTATTAAGTAGTAAAGAACCACATGTCCAATCATAAATCAAATGATATTAAAGTCTAAAATGAAACAACATGGTGCGATCACACTTTCAGAATACTTAAATAAGTACCAATACCATCACTGTTACAAACAAAACACTGTATCTAATTGTAAAAGGTGTGCTCTATTTGCAGGCGATTAATATTGCAATCAAGCACATTAACTCGGTCTCAACAGCCAAAAATCAAAACTAGGTCTTTATATTCCCGCTTTCCAGGAAAAGAGTCCAGACAATAATCTAAGAATGTACCTTAGAGCTCAGCGCATCATCCATTGTGGTGGAACAGCAACGAGTTTCCATATGACAATTTGAAAATCTGAAACTCTTGGCTATGACTGTTGGCATTTTTGGCAGCTGAAGCATGAACATGGGGATCAAACGACGGTTGGGTAGCCTGCCAATACTCATGGGAAGAAAGTGGCGAGCCTTGAGACATCCCATGTTGAGGCATGATGGGACTACTTGAATGCATTGGTATGGAGTTTGGGTCGGAGGAATCCCATGAATGGTTTGACAGAAGAGAGAGAGCACGCCGAAGGTCGACTGCATCTACATTGGAAGATAATGGTTCCTTGAGATCTGCATAGCAAAGTAGTCATCTGATGATTACTCAACATTTCATATTGGTAAATTGTGAAATTGGCAGATGATGACATTATTGTTATTGAACATGAATATGTCAAATATAGTCCTGTTTTCTAGTCATAGCCTCAATCATCACTTTAGGGTATGTTTGGTTTAAGGGTATGGGATCCGGTAAACATAAAACAAGGATCCTCTTTACTGGCCTACCACATAAAGAGTTGTGTTTAGAAACCCACACGACTTCCCTTTCCAACCATATCAAACCCATACCAGTAGTGATTACTGGTTGCAAACCAATGCCGGCATATTAGGTACCTAGAAAGCTATGAGGAATCCGAGTATCATATTATGCACTCGAGTAAATGAACTTTCTCTTGTGTAGTTTCACTGGAAACTAAATATTCAACCTGTTTAAATTACATATTAGACGTCAAGCTGAAGTGAGCGATCCAGATCAGTGTAGTTATAGTTCCATTGCAGAGTAATCATAGGGAATTGCCTAAAATATGTCATCCAGGCATGCTAAAGTGTTCTTAATCAAACAAGGACGGTGGTCAGAAAACTAATTCACTTGCTACGCAATTTAACATGTGACAATGTCAATTAACTTCAGTAAATTAATGACTATTAACATGTGCAGCTGATGTCTATCCTCCATTGCACGTGTTTAATATGATGCATCTCACATTCATGTTGCCCGATATAGGAAATAGCACTAAACAGCCGTTTTTGACACTTACATGTGACTTTGCGGCAATTGTCGACTTTTAAGGTTCCCAAACTAGGCCAGTTGCATTATATATTACCAACGCGTTAAATGAGACACCCATTGTTCTTTATCCTAACCTGAAGGGAATGATGTTTGGCCCCATTACAACCCCTACACGTATGCCCTATCTTAATGCACTCTTTATGAGGTTCAATGTCTTTCATCTTTCAAGTAATAGAAAAGTTCACATGCTTTATCAATTGGTCTTTACGTTCATATAGAAATAGGAGAACAAATAAGTAGGCTTACAGAGTAAGCAAGAAAACAAACCTTGATCAAATATCTCGGGTGCCCCCTTGGATGACACTAACCTATTGCGAGCAGGGTTTGACATGTTTAGAACATCTGGCATCTGAACTCCTGTAGAATCAGGCAGGGGATCAATGGATTCAGCACCATAAAACGATGAATATATACTTGCTGAGTTAAACCGAATAGGCTCGTTTTGTGGTTTTCTACGCCGTGCATTATGATCAGAAAGTCTTCTGCGGCAGCTTCTTTTCTCCTCATCAAACTCTGACATACCATGAAACCTATACCAATCATTAAGAAAGATATAAGGATATGTTTAGTGGCGACAATTTCTATAAATGGATCCATGTACCTAGGAATGGATCGATTTGGGTCACCTTTTATCTGTAACGTGTCAAATTTACAAATCTAGCTATAGAGGAATTGGGTAAAAAAATTAATCAAAGTGTATTTTTAGAGCATAAAACCTCTTTAGTCAATACATTCAAAGAATTAGATTTTTAGTGAAATAAAAAGATCCTAGTTATCATATCTGACCAGCTAAGTCACTCCCATCAACCCAATCCAAGTATTTGACCCATTACCCAATTTATCAATTTAAAAAGGGCAAAAAGCAAAGAAATACAAGGGGTTCATGCATGAGTTAATCTATTCCGATATTGCAGCAGGGTTCAGGAGCTGACCTGCTACACTGTTGGCAAAAACGACGCTCAACACCAGCCACAATAACTTTCGGACATTTGGAATGACTTTCACAGACTCTATGTTTGCGATGGTACTCCTTGGCAGATGAGAGATCAAGGTTGCATCCTTCAACTTGACACCGGGAAATAGGCGTAATCTGGCAAGTTGGTTTAACTTTCTTTCCTGTAGATACAGATGAAGCTGGAACACCCGAGAAAGGAGATATTTTGTTGTTGTTCTTAGCATAATTGTTCTCAAAGTATGTTCTTTTACCGAGTTTCAAACCAATGAATGGTTCACCCGAACAAACAGAAGGGTCTTTGTTGCTACAAGAATCATTGAAGTAATTGTATCCTTGAATACCCTGTTTGAATGACGATTCAGTTGAAGGCGATAGTGAGCTTTTCGTCGACGAATTGTTCCCTATATCAGATGTAGAACCTCCACTACCACCACCACCACCAATACCAAATAAGTTAAAAGATCCATCAATGTCTTCTCCATCCCCAATCCCCCAATAACTTGATTGTAGCTTTTTAGGGCTTGTGTTGCCTTTAGAGTTAAATATGTCAAAGTTTTCGTAATCCCACTTGGTATTCCACTCCATTACGGAATATGATTCACTCAAAATGCTTTCAGCTGGTTCTCTTGCACAAAATGGAATCCAGTCTTCAGATCGGCAACATCTAAAAACAAAATCATAATATAATTCAAATGTAATCAAAAGACCAAGTAGTAATTTACTGTTATAAATTTTAAACAAAAATATAAAAATAAAGCCTATAAATTATACCAAAATATGGTACGTAACTATATGTTCCCAAACTTCATGCAAGTTTTTGGTAAATAATACTTCACAGTTCACACCCTTGTGTCCCCTATCATTACAGTAAAAAGACACATTCACAAAGTATAGCATTATGGCAATATGGTAACTAAAAGTACCTTTTTTTTTCACTGTTTTGTTTTACTGTGTATCTAACACCAATAATTGAAATACAATGAAAAATGAATCTGAGAAAGAACTCATTTCCTTTCTTTCAAAGAGACAGCCAAGACAAAGTACATTGGTGAATAAGAGTCAACAGTAGTTACCAATAAATGATATAATATTTACTTTCACGGGTTTAGTACTTCAAAATGTAAGCAACTTATCTTGTTTTGTCATTTGTGGGTATACAACTTTAATCTTTTGCATTGTATGTAAGTAACTTGCATCAATCAAAAACTTGCACGTGGCAGATCATATGATTGCCACGTATACATTTTTACATGATTCGATCAAAATAACAAGTTACTTACATACAATGCACAAGATTAAAGTTGCATACCCACAATGACAAAACGAGATAAGTTGCTTACATTTTGAAATACTAAACCCTTAGATCTATATTGGTATTGCAAATGAGTTGTTCCAATATGTATCCCATGTAGCATTGAATTCTTGGCAATTGATATTTTATTACTCATAAACATGTAAGCTTCTATATTTACCTTTGAACTTTATATTTGTTGATTACTCCTTCAAAGTTTTTTTCTATTTCATGTGAAGTCGTTCCCAGCTCAAAAGGACTAATAATCACTTACATACTTCAGGGATGTTGTGTTCTGTTTTCCTATGGCCCTAAGATTTTTTGACATATATCCTACTCTGTTTTTAAATTTTACATCTATCTTACTCTGTTCATTCCAGGTTGTTGTTTGTTGTTGTTCTGTTTGGCTGTTGTTCTGTCCCATTTTTCAGGCAGTTCGGGCTGCCGGTCGGCTGGTGTATCGGGTTGCTGTTCAGGCTGCTGGTTCGGTAGCTGTTCTGGCTGTCGGACTGTTGATTTGGCTCCTAATATGGTCACTTCACAAGTCAGGTTATATTCTGTTTCTATGTTCTGGCTTCAGTTTGGATTTTTTTTAAGTAGAGATTTTAAAATTATGAAGTACTGCATATTGCAAAAAACAATGATGACTTTGGTGAAACTTATGCTCAACAAATAAAAAGGATTCATTGATATCCAAGAGTACTTTTGATGTGAACTTTGATCTGATTTTTACATTCTTGCATACCGCCATACCGAGTTTTCTAAAGCCCTTTCAGATAGAATATCCATTCTTGATGATACACATATACACAGCATATTGTGTTTTGTGTAGGTCGGTTGCTTTGGTGATTCACAATAACCCAATGGTTTATAAACAAGAACACGAACAAGAACAGAAACATGTGTTTCCCATGAAACAAATACTTCAGATGGAAACAAATTGGTATACAGGTCCAGAAGAGGCTGCTGGTGGTGAAGGTGGTTGTCTTCTGATGTGTATGGATTATGCGTTCTTTTTGAGGTTCGTGTTTATGTTTATGTGTTCTTTTAGCTTCATATGGTTCTTTTTGGCTTAATATTTGTTCCAAATCTTGGATCAGAACTATCTGAAGCATCAAGTAATGGGTTATCGTCTTCTATAACCCACTTGGGTTTATATCCATGAACAGTTATATTACCCTTGTAGTTCACCAGAAGAAAAGACTGCAGCCATGTCTAAGCTCAGATATTGTGTTTTTCCTTTTCAATGATACTTCATGTGGCCACAAGCCTTTTGGTCTATGCGCTTGCTGCATCCCGAACCAACGAGTAGACCTACAAATCTACAATAGAGTGAGTTGGAAAATTTACACATTTTTAGTGCCATTTTTGTGTTGCACTTTGCCAATCACAATTCTTATGAGTCATAGTTAGATATATGTAGTGTTGATGCTGTTAATCTCTCATTTGTGAGAACTAGATAAGAATATCTTATTCATAGCATATATAACTTACTTTTTTTACAATTTATCAGTGAATTGTTACAAAGTGGGTTTCTTAATGAACTTAAGGAAAATATAGATGAAGAAGAAGCTGTAATAGAGCTTGAAGAAAAGATTGGAGAGCAGGAGATGTTGCTGGAATTTCTTTTACTACTGCATCAACGGAAACAAGAAGCTGCAAAGTACCAGCACAGGAGTGTTTCATTTCTATTTTCTGATTTGCAGGAAGTTATGAAACTGCAAGCATCTATTAGGAGAAAAGAAGGTTTGAGTTCGGGTTTTGGAGCTTCATTTTGAGTAAAATTCATCAAAATGATACCATTTGCTTCAAAGAAAGCACAAGATGAACTCATAAAATGTGAGGTACGAATGGCCTCTTCATATTTATTGCCTTAATAAACAATTTCCAGAGGTGGAAATTGGGCTTGTTGGGTATTTTTATGGGACAATACAAGTCGGGCCCGGTTGACCCCAAAAAACTTTTTGTCCTTTTTTAGAAAAAAGTTAAAATTATTTTGTGTTATATATGATTATAAAAATATATTTTACCAACAATAATCTAGCTATTTGAATATATTTATTTAGTAGGTTGTGTGCATTAAAAATCTACACTGGGCACTTTCGAATGATTCAATCCAAATGACCCATTTCCTTTGTAGCTTTCTTTTTTATTTAACCCATTCACAACGGAGTTGAAATTGTAATCCAATTTTCCCTTAGACTTTGATCTTTACCTTTTCGTACATTGTATTTAGTGGCTGAATATTGTGTTCCCTCCTATTTAACTCCCAAAGAAGTCTGATGGTATATCTAATCAATGGTACTTTAGTTTAAAAATGAAAAGTTTGTGATATTTGTTCCCATAAAATAGTGGAAACTGAATTTTTATGTACTTGAAAACTTTGTGATTGACTTTTTTATGTTCTTTATGTTATAGAGGATGATACATAGAGTCGGGTACAAATTCATTGCAATGTTGCATACATTTTCATGCATCTATGCTTTAGTAACATATATTTTTATGATTATGGGTCTGGCCATATTAATACACACTAGAGGAGTACCCGCAATGCGGCGGCAGTGGCGGCGGCGACGGGTGGTGGTGGTGGTGACAGGTAGTGAATAAAAAGATGGGTATTTTGGGGTTATCAATTTCCTTTTTAAGGAAAAAAATGGGACAAATGTTTTATAATATAGTATAGATAAGATATCAGAATCTCCCTCTCTTTTGTGATCTCCGAATACAATCTAAACTACATAACACACACAAAGAACAATAGATAAAATTAGACTATTAAATATGACCACCTAAATAGTTGTTGTTCAATATTAAATAGTTTTCTTTTAAAGTCTCATATTTTGACACATCATCATTATGCATAAAGGGTATGTAACAGATTACAATACGTCAAAGCTTATCAATATACCTACTTAAGCTCCGCCGCAACTAGTTGTAATCTAATTATCAGATTCCGTGATTAGTTTTCATTTTACAATGTAAAAATGATTATGGTTCATCCAAAGTTATTAAGGACTTATACATACATATATATTGAATGAGATATCTATACTATCTTATAATAATTATAACATTCTCTCTCCTAAATGTTCAAAAGTTAAAAAAATAAGAGTTACGAATGGTCAAAATTGCCCTCCATTTTCCATTTGCCAACCTAATTAATTTGAATGCTCATCACCTAAATATCTTATACCCCCCACACTGTGACACTCTCTCTCATTTAAATATCCCACCAACTCCCCATTTCTCATGACCTGTAAATCCACCCCAACTCCCCCACACTGAGACACACTCTCTCATTTAAATATCCCGCCATCACCATCAATCACCGCCGTCGCCGCCGCATTGCGCGGGTACCATGCTAGTATACCTAAAAATATATTACTAATCATAATGATTGGCATAAATGAATGCCACACAACGAACGTAGGAAAGCACACATCTATGTTTATTGCTTATCACTTTTGCCAGATTTAATATTGTTGTTATAAAAATAAATCCTATGACTACTAGTCTCTTGTAGATAGAGAAAATAGAAGTAATTAAATAATTTTCTTTTTAGGAAAAATTTTAAAAGGACTAATTGTGCAATTAGTTTTGAAATGTTATCCAGTTTAATTTATAGTGAAAAAGTCTAGTCTCCTCCTTATTATATCCACACAAATACAATCAAAGTCTAGTCTCTTTATTATCTCTACTACCTAATAAAACAAATACCCCCTCCCCATTTTCAACAATTCAGCCTTTGAAAAGTCATAAATACCCTTTTAACTTTTATACTATTATACCTGATAAACATCTAAATCTAAAATTCCATAATACCCTCCACAATTTTCAGTTTTTCACCCACCTCCCGTTGACACAATTTCCCTTCATACACAAAAACCCTAGCCACCATCGCCACACCTCCATCCCCCCTTTCTTCGCAACCATCGACGC
>JAOXNX010000001.1:22167241-22184295 GCA_028566075.1 Solidago caesia | reverse complement strand
ATATAGTGAATGATAAATGATTTTATTAAAATACCCTTTTAATTTTAATTTTAAAAAAGTTCCTAAAGGTTCCTGACATTTTAGGGGTTCCTAATATAACCTTTCCCTATATATATATATCAATATTCTGATCATCTCCTTATGTTTACATGAATATAAAATGCAAGGCAAAATTCGGATAGGCCTCAAAAAACAAGCGGGCCGAAAATTGGGCCATAAATAAAGTTCAACAAAACATAAAACAAAAACCCATAAAAAGTCAAAAAATTCATAGAATAAGGCATTCTTGGACTCGAACGATGACCAAAACCGCCTGCGGCAGTTTGTAAAAATGTGATCCTCGTTTCACCGGTCGTTTTGATTGGTCACACGTCGAAAACAAAGTTTTGTAGCTCAAGTTATGGGCTTATGGCTATTTCAGTGAAACACCATCAGTCACACAATCTCGGGTTACTAAATACAAAAGAGTCCGTTCTTATACACTTGAGCCCGCATCAATAAAAGTAAAAGCTTTCTAGATACTCTTGTTGAAAGTTAATTTTCCATAACATAGTCACTCATTATAATATAGTATATATAATATAGTAAAAACTTACAATGTAAGTTAAACAAAACTTGTTAGATACTCTTATTGAAACTTAATTTTTCAACAATAGAGTCACTCATCTTAATATAGTGTAGATAAATGATAAATATTGCATTGCTCAAAATAAATACAGTAGTTCCTATTTTATTTAATCAAATTTGAGATTTCAAAATTTATTAGACCATAAGTCCATAATCTATTGCATATAATGTGTATTAAAGCATCAGATATTGTAAACATCATTCGGAACAATTGCATTACGTTACATTAGTGTCGTATCAATTTTTTCAAGTAATCATAAATATTTCTTATTTACTACAAAGTGTTTTTTTAATACGTGTAAGTGAAAGGAAAAAAGAAACGTAAAGCCAATCTACATATGATAGTCGAGCGTCCTCGACCCTCGTGATGCCTAGCATCCCGGGATGGACGTCGAATGATGCTAGACTATCCCAACAGTCGCGATACCGGATACTCTTATAAATTTAAAAGGACCATTAGTATAACTTAAAAATATATTAATAAGCCAAATTCATTTCCCCTTCTTCAAAAAAAAAGAAGAAAAAAATACAAAAACAAAAACCCTCTTGTACACACAAAACAGAAATAGTTACATACATAGAAAGAGAAAGGGGGGAGGTAAGTGGGGTACTATTATGATGATGGTTTGGCGAGATGATGATGAAGAATGAAGAAAAGATGAGACAAGTGAAATGATAGATATATAGATATAATATAGTACCCCATTGTATCTATATGTATATGTTTATCTATATGTAAATGTTGTTTTTAATAAAAACAAACAAGCAGCAGCAACCAAAGGGCTTTTACTCAAGGCTACATGTTGAGGCAACTCATCGGTCAATTTCAAGACCTCGCCGCCGCCGCTACTCCTCTGCCTCTCCCCGCCGTTCTTCCGCCGTATATTATTCACCATCCGCCGGAAACTGGTAACCAAAGGTAATTTATATATATATATATCATTTTGAGAAAGTTTGATTTTAGGGTTTTGTTTGTTTGGGTGTATAAATTAATGGGTTGTCTTTGATTTTAGTTTATTTCTATAAAAATTGTATCTTTATGTAAATCTTTAATTGGTAGGGCTTTATGCTTGTAAATTTGTTAAGCCACTTTTTGATTCATTTTTTATTGTTCTTTCTGAAATGATTTGAGGGATTTGTTTATTTGGTGGAAATTGTTTGATTTTACTTCAGATTCGATTAATCGACTTATTTTGTTCAAATTATATGAATTATAATGAGTTTTATGGAGTTGTTGTGCTTTTGTAATGAATGGTATTGACATTATTAGGAATTTGTTTATCATGAGGTGGAAATATGGAGTTGATCTTAGGTGCCTTTCGGAAGCTGAGAATATTCGAGTAAGTAAAGGTCGGTTTGATTGGTTAGGTTTGTATGTAGTGGTTTTTGTGTTGAATTTATGTGTGTATGAAAGGGATACTTCATACTTGTGTGTTTATTTGGAATGAGTGGAGTTCGTTTAACTTGCTTGATTTGTTATGTTTTATGTTTCAGTGCTTAAAGCTTTCGTACGTAGCCATCATATAGGGTAGCTAATAAAAGTTAAGTGCTTTCATGCTGAGCTCAATTCTCTTGTTGGATGTTATCGTAGGAGTTTTTTGAATTTCGTTTTTTCATAGCATATAACCAGTTTTTTGTATAGGATTGATGATGTTTGTTGAATCTCGTTTTTATGTGAATAATCGATGTGTTTTCTTGTGTGTTATTAGTATTTATTACAATCATACGTGTGCATGTATTATTAAGGTACGCCAGATGCAAAATGTCATAAATACTTGGGGCTAAGTTTTGAGTTAGACACTTCGACCCATGATGTAGCTCTTAAGAGCCCTTTAAGTACAAGAGTTGGAAGCTTTAAGTTGAGGGAATGGTTCTTTTGCTATTTTGATTGCATTAGTTTTTATACTGTAATTGTGTTCAAATATCATGACATTCCGCTTGGTTTTCATATAATTTTCATTGAGACTGTCAAAATCCCTTCGCAATGCAATCATGCACTCGACCTAGATACTATCCCCATTATTGTTGAATACTGTTTGCTTATGATAAATTTCATGATCTCTTAAATCCCCAGGGGTGGCGATACCTTTATATGAGGTAGCCAACAGGGGTAAAATATTCTTTTATGAATACCATGAAGTGTCACACATGAATAAATCTTTTGTGCATTAACAGTTTGTTAGCTTGCAAAATTAGCCACTGCAAAATGTTCCTAAGCCAATGGTAGCTAAACAAAGGTTGCACTACAAAAATTGGCCACTGCTCATGAATATAGATTGCACTTTCGTTGTTAAATAAAGGCTCTCTAGGACTAGTGTGTTTGTATGTTCTTCTTCTTTTCATTGCCTTCTAGTAGTAGTACTTGTTAGTTGTTAGTTATAGTATTCATCATGTATGTTACTCTCGCTGTCATTCTGGGGTTTTCATGATTCATTAAGGTTTATGGAGGCCAAGAAACTCATATCCTTTATAAATTGCACTTGATGGCTTCTTAAACACATACCTTTTGCTCTAATAAGAGTAATGAAAACTTCTAGAAGATCATTGCTTCTTTTACACTTAAATGAAGCTGCCAATTTTAGACAAACAGAAAGGGACATACAAGAAATACTAGTACGAAATGTTGGCATTTGGCCTTAAAAATTTGGAAATGTCATCTGAGGATGATGGTATCATCAATAATTCAGCATGTTGGTGTCTTGACATACTTGTCAGTTGTTTCTATTTAATGCTTGATCTATCGTAGGCTATATAATTATATATATTTACAAAATATTGCCTAAACTGCTAATACAATCGGTTCATACTATATTTGTTGATATAAAAACCTTTAGGTCGATCAGGGCTGCCTAGTATTGTCTCATACGTCACATGTCTTCGCCTTTGTTTTCTTTTTTAAGTTTTGTATTCTTTTTCTTCAAGTGACTTTAGTTTATGCTTTGTAGTCTTTCAAGGACAAAAGGAAACAATCATACAAGTTTTGAGAATTGAGCTAATGATTTCTTTCATTGTTTTCTTAATTTCATATTCATTTTTTATGTACATTTGATGATTACTAATCACCACTTTATTTTCTTTATAGATGGTGTCTTCTAAACCTTGAAGATAACCCTTCAGAAGATGATTGCTACAATTTTGTGATGCATGCCGGAAAGTTCAAAATGTTGGATCCCAGCAAGGCTCCACCTTCAAAGAGACCCCGGAAAGATCGAACTCGAGGAAAATTACCCCAAACCTCTAATTCTACCGAGAATATGGAATCAGAAATCTGGAAGGACTTCCCAGAAGACTTGTATGAAGCAGTCATTGCAAGACTTCCTGTTGCCACCTTCTTCCGGTTCCGGTCCGTTTGCCAGAAATGGAACTCGTTGCTAAATTCTAACAGTTTCACGGTTCAGTGTGGTCAAGTTCGACGAGCACAGCCTTGGTTTTATACCCGAACCCATGAAAATGTCAACACAGGAGCCATGTATGACCCGGTTTCAAGAAAATGGCACCACCCAACGGTACCTGCCATACCCACAAAAATGATCATATTACCCGTGGCTTCTGCAGGTGGTCTTGTTTGCTTTCTCGACATTGGTCATAGAAGCTTCTATGTCTGTAATCCTCTCACCCAGTCTTTTAAAGAGTTGCAGGCGAGATCGGTTAAAGTCTGGTCAAGGGTAGCTGTCGGGATGACTGTAAATGAGAAATTGGGTAGTGGGGCATACCAGATAATGTGGGTCGGTTCTGATGGTGAGTATGAAGTTTACGACTCCACTAAGAATACATGGACTTGCCCAGGTGGCATGACAGCTAGTATTAAGCTTCCACTGTCGTTGAACTTTAGGTCACAGCCTGTCTGTGTAGACGGGTCAATGTATTTTTTAAGATCAGATCCAGATGGGATCGTGTCATACAACATGGAAACCGGAATTTGGAAGCAATTTACAGTTCCGGCCCCTCTCCACCTGAGCGATCACACGCTGGCGGAGTGTGGCGGCAGGATAATGTTGGTGGGGTTGCTCACAAAAAATGCTGCCACTTGTGTGTGCATATGGGAGCTTCAGAAGATGACTCTCTTGTGGAAGGAGGTTGACAGAATGCCAAATATATGGTGCTTAGAATTCTATGGAAAGCACATTAAGATGTCGTGTTTGGGTAACAGAGGGTTGCTCATGTTATCACTTCGGTCTAAAATGATGAACCGTTTGGTTACTTATGACATCTTGAGAAAGGAATGGTTAAAGGTTCCTAACTGTGTGCTCCCACACAGTCGGAAACGGCAATGGATTGCTTGTGGGACGGCCTTTCACCCGTGTCTGACCGCTAAGGCTTAGCTTTTCATTTCCAATGTAGTTTAGTGGGGGTCATTTGGATATTCTGAAAAAATGACCCATTTGTGAAATCTTTATATGTTACAGTACTTTAATCATCTATGTAATGACACGAACGTGTAATATTAATGATGTTTTATTCTTCTAGCACTACGATGTGTTCAAAAACTTGGTGTTTTTTTGACAAAAGCTAGAGTCCTGATACCCAAAAGAAGTAATGCATTGCATACAGGTTGCACCCCAAGAACTACAACCAATATTTTCTGCATAGAACAATTGTAGCACCCTTGCAATTAGGACACTGTGTTTACAAAGAACTAAAGATGGCACTTTGAAGTGGGCTGGCTGTATTTTCTCTCAAAATAGCGGACCGGTAACATTCTTTGATTGGTTGCATTTTTAATTTTTTTTTCGAAAGACCGAGTTTCATTACCAGGTCTCATGCTCCAAATGGGAAATTATTTACATAATGGCCAAAGGAGCCAAAAGTTGCATACAAATTACAAACCAAAGCCAAAATCAGAAAATGGACATAACATACAACCAGCAAAGGATTGGGTTTTTTTTGGCGGGGAGAAGGGGGTTAATCCAGAGTAGGCTGTGCATTCAATTCGACGGAAATTTTTTCTTTTTATCTTCATCATCACAAGCTTGGACAACCTGGTTCCGCCATTTCCAACCAACTAGCCCATAGCAAAATGTAGCAAATGCCATACGAACCGACCCATTTGTGTTCATTTACTGCCACCTTACCAACGAACATGTCAGAGCACGATGGGATATGGTGGTTTTATGTTCCACCAGCCATAAAGCTTGAGCCATTAGGGTTTGATGTGGTTCCAATTAACTAAATAATGTTCCAACTCTTCAGAATCATAGGATCTGGAGTTTTTGTGTTCCATCGGCATAAAGCTTGAGCCATAAGGGTTTGATGTGGTGCCAGTTAACTAAATAATGTTCAACTCTTCTGAATCATGTTCAGGAATCGGACATGCAATGGGGTGAAGGAAATACCATGATTTGCAAAATTAACCTTGGTTGACGGTTCCAACTCTCAACCGTTTTCACAAACCGGTTGCATCTTTAAAGATTAACACACGTAACTAAAACCTCAAATAGCAGACAATCAAACGTAATAGAGTTGTCAGTTACTACTCATTAATATTTTTGACCCAAACCACACATTCTATTACCGGTAATATAGTTTTTATAAGTATATTTAATACATCGACTCTTCACAAAACTTGGAAATAATGGATAAAAGGTCATTGACAAATCAACACAACCTACAACTCATTCCAATTTGACCCGTTATCCGAAACTAATGAGATGCCCATCTGGACACCTTTAGACAGAAACAATCACAACTACCAGCCGATTCATGAAATGAAGGGACCAACAAACAATAATTAAATGTCAACAATTAGAGATTAATAAATAAACCTGTAACACTAAACATCCATCTCACTGTATACATCTGTGATATTTTGACCCCCAATCATGAAGTCAAAGCTAGCAATGTTACAGTTCCTCGGGCACAATAACAAATTGAAATAAAACATGTAAGTACTCTAAAATGGACTATATCCAGTATAAACGAGCCGATGAACAAACTATTATGCACAGTGTCCAACTGCTTAATGCACACTCACTTCTCAGTTCCTTCTACTCTCAACTACAATTTCGTCTATCAATCATTGAAATCTCCGGTCAAGAAAGTCAACTAATCCGACAAACTTCTAGCAACGGGACTTCAGGACCACCAAAAGTGCTACCTGATCATTGTTCACCGTCCCTCATTTACTACTTCCTTAACATCTGCCAAAACTGCTGACTCAACATCTGTTAAAACTGCTGACACGTGATTACTGGTCAAATCTAAATCTTTGGCCAACACGTCACCATCATAACTATCATCATCGTCATCATTTATGTTTTCTGGTTCCTGTACAACTTCTATAACTTCCAGAAGTTCGTCAGGTGTAGCTGCAGGATCTAGCTCACGACAACCCTTTAGAGCATTGTGAGATTCTTGACCGGTCAACAAATATGAAGGTATTTGATGAGAAAACCGACAAATCTCACCTTCTGGAATTATCCTTGCTACCTTTGGGTTTATCTGTCTGTGAAAAACCGTCTTAAAGCCCGCAACTTTCACAAGTTGAGTAACAGTAAAACCCACATCTTCATCATACTCGTCAACTTCGACGATTTCATATTTATGTTTTACTCCACTTGGTGTTTCTTCATTCCATTCAGGAGACCAGTATCTATATAAGGCCCAAACATCTCCTTTCCATGGGTAAACTTGTAAAATCTCATTTTCCAATTTTGTAAAATTAATTTTGTGCGAAAAATAATTAGGTACAGAAACAATCTCATGTTTTCCTGTCCTAAACTCACCAAATGCAGTTGAGAATCCGGAAAATGGATACAATTCGTTGTCAGATCGGGAATTAAGCCAGCATACCTTTATCTTAAAAGGGTCAACTGAACTGACCTTGCGGATCATGGCATAATGTCGGGGCATCCCGTCATCATCATCATATGCAGCCCATACCTGGCCTTCTTTAAAACATGTTTCACATCTTTCCCGGTCAAAATTGTGAAAATCAGGATCCTGAACATCAACCACAAGAGGCTCAATAGCTTTCTTTGGTGAGTCTCTACTTAAGGAGTCATCCCGTACTTCTTTTTCTTTTTTGTAGTTGGCCACAGCTTTTGAGCTACTCCATTCATGCAACTTCTTCTTGATTTCGTTTCTTGCCTTTTTAACTAATTGAGTGCGGATATCGATACTCGAGACACCTGTCATGGCGTCAACTTCTTCCTGCTTTCTTTTCGCGGAATTGAAGTGACCAGAGGATGAAAGATTATGGGTTCTTTTCGAGTTCTTTTTCCTTCTTAAAGCTTCTTCTCGTTTAATGGCTGCCTGAGCTTCTTCTCTCTCTCTCTTGACTTTCTCATAAGTTTGTTGAACCACGGATGCAGCATAAGCTTCTGATGCAGGATTGCTTGCTTTTGAGAATGGACCCCACTGGAAAGATGAATTATTTGTTGACCTGTGCCTTCCTGTATTAGATGCATTTTTTACTTTTTGACTTTTGAAACCTTTAGTCGAAACTTTGGTGTTTGGTGCTGCAGTCTCCATTGCCAGAAAGGGTTCATTGCAATTCGGACACAGAAGATTTTGATGTAGATACATTCTTAAATACTCATACTGCATCTTGCATCCATGGCACACAGTCCAAAATGTCTTCGGAGTCGTTTGTTTATCAGTGGAAGAACTTGTGCTTGTCATCCCTTTATCCTTGGTCGTACTTTTCACTCGAGTAGTTGTACTTGTCGTGAAATTGTAAAAACCATTCTGCCCCGGTGATGGTGCTCCACCATTTTGGGTGGAATGTTGCTTATAAACTTTTCTCCTCTGGTCATACGCAGATCGCTTAGTTTTATCAGATAGAAGACTCCACGATTCTGAGATATATTTGAATGCGCCATCTGCCCCTACAGACTTGTTCTTGTCAGGGTGAAGAAATAAAGCTAGTTTCCGATAATTTTTCCTCACAGTATCATCATCAGCCAATGGGTTTACCCCAAGTATCCCATAGAAATCTGATTCACCGTTTATTTTATTTTCAGCAGCAATATAAATATCCAAAGTTGCAATCAGTCGAGAAATACCCTCAAGATCAGGATACAAACTTTGGGCCTTCAAAGCAAATTTTTTTGCCCCTTCGACGTCCTTCCTAGAAAACTTAATTTCAGCAATTTCTTTTGCTCTCATGGCCTCATCTCTATTGCACTCCATTTTTTTCTTATTCAGCTAGTCTTCTTTATCACTAACTTGATATATAATATTTATGCCAAGTCTACACAAAGATTAGGCACTTAATTGACACAGGTCCCCTTTGTGCATTTCCATTCAACCTTCAAAGTAAGATAATTTGTGATATCAGAATCATGAGATTGATAAACAAGATTGCATCAAAATAAACCGAAAATCTAACTTCTAGATATTATGGCCGAATTAATAGAATGATCATATCATAAATCATAATATCCATAACTACAAACAATTACCAAGTGCAAGTTCAAGAGGAAAGTTGAAACAACTGAAATTTGGAGCTTGAAATAATCTTCATTTGCATTTTACAAAGCATAAAAAAGGTCATTATCAAGACTAATCGTAGGTTTTGACAACGGAGCCAGTTGCGGACATATGTTATTTTATAATAACACAACACTCAGACAACACACAGCCTACTGCATATGCATGCATGCCCACACATCATGGTATCTACTAAAGCTTTTATCCTGCATTGAAGTCATGTGATAGTACTAGGTCCACCCATCACGCCTATCCTATATGACCTAACACTTTCAAAAGCACTACTTATCATATGTGATTCATAAAATTTGTTAGGCACCTATCAGCTGCAGTTAAAACAACCTTTATGGTGGAGATCTAGAAGGTCTAAATCTGATGCTGATTACACACCCTAGATGCAACCTGTAGAATACTCAGATTAACACTTTAATATTAAGATGAAACTTTGTTTGTTCAGTAGGATGGATCTATGATCTTTCTTGAAGATAACATCATCATTGCCCAACTACAAGTCTACAATATTTCTAAACCATAACTCTTAGTTTTTATCATATAAACACCTGTGATATTAAGTGGGGTTTGTTTTCTCAGTTTTGAACGCTCAACACATGTGAAAGACCCAAGGAGGTTCAAGTCTGACAAACTAAATTTAAAGCTGCAACTGTTCATGACCATGATATTTAACCTAATAATATCATATCATTTTTCCTGTGATTTTACATGTCTCGGTAAAATATTATATGAGATTAGCTACACGTGTTCAACCTAATAGGCTAATTAATAATAGTATCATGATCTAGGTACTTATATAGTGACTTTCATCCAGCTAACCAGGATATATGACAGCGACAACTTAATTCACTAAATACCTTAACAAATGTCCTAAAGTTCCACCCAGAGTTGCCGCATCATCTACCATTAAAAGTGTCAAATGGGGAAAATCCTATATATGTAGTTTTAAAACAGTGAAATCCTGCTGTATCTCTGTTTCTCTAATAATAAAAATCCAAAAGGGAAAGCTTGAAAGTAAAGACCACTAGAACGAAATGTTGCAAATATTCTTTAACTTGCACATTAACATCAAGAATCCAGTGACATATCACTTGCAATAGCCGTATTGAATACTTCTATTCTACACATTAATTGTACTGCAGACATAATGAACTATGAGTAGACAAAGAGCATTGTCAGTTAAAGAACTAACATTTAACAACCCAGGGACTAAGATTCTACAAGCATTGTTCTATATTCTGACTCATAGAAATTTCATAAAGTTTATATCGAACACCAAATTCACCAGTTAATTCATTTTTTGTGCCTGTTTTAAGACTAATAGCAAAACTAAAAACTGAACCTGGCACTCTTCAATAGCATGTATAAACATTTATGCGATCTCTAAACTACAGCTTAACAATGTGATAAATCAGATATCTAAATATAACCAAACGAAAGTATCCTACAGAATAACATCAAAGCACTTTCTTTTTACTGAACAACGTTTTTTTATTACTTACCGAAATGGGATCAAACCATAACTTCAAAGTTCAAATCGCATTAATATATATCATACCATGTTTAAAGTATTCCAAACATAACATATAGGGGTGGCAATTCCTAACACGACACAAACCTGGCAAAGTAAATAAACTGTTAACGTCTGGGGATAAAATGAATTAGGGTCGTAAACGGGTCGACACAACTAACTTTTTAGTAAACAGGTCTTCTTCAGGTTGATATTCCCAACCCATTTCCAACCCAATATAAAATACATCAAAAAACTTGTAATTCATAAATTCCCCTTTTGCTTTCTTTAACTGTTCTATTGTATTCACTGTCACTTATGCTTACACAATTACACCATAATGTTCATCGTATACATTCAAAATACTCTAACTCCCACCTATTACATATCATCTACCTCTCATCCAGGTCGTAAACGGGTCAACACAACTAACCTGTTCAACATGTGCAGATTATGATTCAACTTTAGAACATGCTTAGACGAGCCAGCACACCAACCCGACACGAATTGCCAAACCTGACATATAACATATAAAAGTACTCAAAATCATATACATTTCAGAATCTATAAGCTCATAATTTATTTTATTAAAAAAAAAATCCAAAATCATATTTTTAATCCTTAAATTCAATGCAGTAAAAATCACAAAGTAACAAACTTTATTAGATAATCCAATAGATACACAATCTGCCAGCATTCACATTATCTAGCATCAACCCATGATTACAAATTAACTACTTATATATATACATATACATATACATATATACATATAATATCTATGTATATATAACTGCTATAAATTATAAATATAAAAGGGTTTCATCGTTGATCTAAGAAGAATTTTAATGGGATCGCAAAAACCCTAATTATTAGCAATTAAATATAAAAAAAATGCATGAAATGAAAATGAGAGTGAAAAACGGACCGGAAGTAGAAAAATGTGTTGAATTTGAGAAATATTTTTGACTCTTCTTTTTTAGGGCATCATCTTGATATATCACTAGAATTGTAAATGTATTTTTTGTGTGTTTCTTTAGCCCTCTTTTGTTTTTTATTTCCTCGCCCAAATCTAAAATATATATATAAATATACATATACATATATATGCACAAGTTTTATATTCCATGTATAAGTACTAACCCAACTTAAGTTTAGATATATTAGCTAACCATGGTTAGTTCTTAACTCAAGTTCGATTTCGGATAAGTTTTACTTTAGGTGTGGTGATCGGGTTATAAAAATGAAGTTGTTTGGTTTGTATTCAGAGTAGAATTACTGATATCGTGTTGTATTCCATATCCCGTTCTTTTAAAGATTGGGTAGATTTAAGTATCGTTCTTGTTATGTTGTTTGTAATATTGTTCGGTTTGGTTTCAATTGATACCTACAATAACATATATTATTAAGGGTAAAACATTTTAAATAAGTCGATTACCGTTACGTATAACTAATTATATAAATTTGTATTTTATTTTATATTTGGCTGATCGTCTAACTGTATAATTTTTTTGGGTAAATAGGATTTACTCTGGTTAGCTTTCTAAGTGTATAGTTTTCACCATATAAAATAAAAATTAGCGGAATATTGTTTTTGAAGTTTAAAATAAAATTAGAAATTTGTGTTAACAAATTGTTGTTTTGTGTTAATATTAACACTAAATTAATACACAAATAAAATAAAATAAATTTTACTATTGGTTAACTCCTAATATTCAAACCAAATTTACTCGTTGAGTCTCATTGCATCCATGGTTTAATAGTTAAAGCATCCAGTTGGGAAATTCGAAGTTTTGATTCATATTGGATGCACTTTTTATGTTCAGTTCAATCGTTGCTCACTAAATTGTAAATTTTTATTTTCTATTTTATATTTGCCTATTTGAATTTTGTTATTCGTAGCCCTTAGTGCTATGAATATTACATAGAAAAATAGCCACCCTTAAAATTATTTTTCAACTATACTACACTTTTTTTTATACCTTATTCATAGTCCTAGACTCCTAGGCTCCTAGCGGCTATAAATAGAAAAATTCTCTAATTAAAACATTGATTAATTGTACTCTGACTCTTTGAGGCCTGAGCCCAAAAGTAATTTTATAAAATACATTTAGGCCCAACCTATACTCATTTATGGTTTTTAGAATAAAATTTTCTGGCCCAAGATTACATAAGTTTGATAGTTTTAATTTTGAGCCCAAATTGTAAACCCAATTGTATTGTAAACATGGCAACATTACCTTCAACGGTTTGTGTAATAGATAATTGATCAAGTATTTTTGCATGGCTAAACATGAAGTCATGGAATAAAAAAGACTATTGGTTTTTAAATATATTCAGCTTGTCACGTACGGATCCTTATTTTGAATACTCAACTAAAAGAACCTCTAATATGAATATAAACCTTTCAATTTTGTTTAACGTGGGCACTAAAAAACCAAACCTGGTATTTGTTGCTTATGTGTGAGCAGGTTTTGACATTTATGATGCCATATAAGCAGCCATGCTGTCTCAAAATCTGTTAAGAGTGTGTAGATATTTAGTGTGCATTCATGTTTTTGTGTGAATAATCTACTGTATGAGTGTATTTATGTGTGCTTGTGTTTAAAGAGGTTGAAATCTGTTTAGATCGATACATTGCAACAGACGTTGATGGTGGTCAAAACTGATCGGAATGGTCGATGATGGTTGAAGGTGACCAGTAGTGTGAGGCAACGAAATTGAAAGGTTTATATTCATGTTACATGTTTTTTTAGTTAGGTATTTACAATAATGATTCGTGAGAAGTTGAATAGCTTTAGAGCACTCACTATGCCCCATGTATCAACCGGTCTTTGTGAGCGCTACATCAAAAAAATCCCCCATCACTAATCTCTT
The DNA here is from genome assembly GCA_028566075.1 of Solidago caesia. Classification (NCBI taxonomy): domain Eukaryota; kingdom Viridiplantae; phylum Streptophyta; class Magnoliopsida; order Asterales; family Asteraceae; genus Solidago; species Solidago caesia. The sequence continues at coordinate 22,170,839 of JAOXNX010000001.1, read as the reverse complement.
CCAATATCCCCAATGCCACCACTAGCCAACCACTAGTCTGAGACCTACTTATTATTATTATTTTTTTATACTAATGTGAGAGAGGGAGAAAAGGAAAAAGAAAAAAGAAAAAAGAAAGGTGAGCTTGTTATTGTAATCACGAATGGCTCCATGATGAACAGGCCACGGGTCAGCCCTTATGGTGTTGGCTCATGGTCCAAACAATAACATCTATAACGAGCAGACTACAAGGGCAACTCTTATAAACCAGTAGCTCATAAAAAATACAATAGTATGAGTGTTATTGCTAAGGTGAACCAACCATGCAAATTAGTGCAAATTAGATTAAGAAAAATTCCGAAGCGAAGCTGCTTAAATTAGATATTTGGAGGACTCGTTAAATGCTTAAAGTTTACTTAACACACGGCATAGCTAAATTTTAACTTTTTTGTGTTCCGATCACACAAAATCACCACAAATGCCTAGCAACATCGCCATGTAATGGGATCCAATCCATGGTATCAACTCAAACTCTAATCTAGTCTAGTTGTTTACTATAAAAAATGAAATGATCATATTTCAGATTAAAAATGTGAACCTTATGATGAATATTATATTGAGATAATCTTTACTCCCTTATAAAACAAACTACTCCTCCCCCCTTTTTAAATTTTCTACCTTTGAAATACCTAAAATGCTCTTACTAATATAACTAACACTATCCATGATTCTATTGAATACCCAATATACACTTAATGAAATTAATATACAACATCTACCTTTTAATTTCTAAAATAACTACAATACCCTTTTTACATTATTAACCACACCACCACCATCGCCACCGTCACAGCCACCACCGCCTCCACTACACCATCGCCGCTACCATCATTTTCGCTGCATCGCGCGGGCATGCGTCTAGTTAGAATTAAAACATCTTTACATTCTTCAAGTCACCTACATGAAATTGGAATCAAAATTAACCACATATTGTATTTATACTTGCTTCTTAAAGTACTTTTATTTATATTTATATATGTTATATATGTTATATGGGAAAGGTCTTGTGAGAACCTTTTTATTTACGAGAACCGTGAGAACTTTAAAATTCATATGTGAATGAATTTGTTTACATGTATCATTCATATATGAACTACCTTTATGTATTATTAATTATAAATGGTTGCCATATTTCTTCCAAAATAAATGATTCTCACATGACTTTTTCTCATGTTATATATGTTATGTTATATGTTATATAACGCAATTTTCTTAATACTAATAATGACGCCCTTCGATACACATGTATGTATAACAACTTCTATAGTTAGATACCTCATTTTATGAGGTCGAATAAATTGCTGAAACCATTGAGTTATAAATGGAAATATTTTGATGTACATTATGTGATGAATAACTAACGGTTTAGAATGATTTAAGCCTCATAACCCAACTGTCCTAACCATACTTACTGGTATATATAGGCCGACCCAAACTGAAGAACATCTTTTTATTCTTGAAAACCAATTAGACCCTTAAACCCCATTTGTAGTCTGTTTTCTTTGAATGTGAAAATATTTTTGTCTTTACCTCCTGTGGTTGATTTCATCAATCACGGTGTGGTTGATAGATAAACAATATTTTCATATTAATCGACTCAAAGGGTTAATAGAGATCCAAATATATATTCATTTCTAGAAATTCAAATATGGGGAAGGGTCATGATATCGAAGCTGCAAAGCATTACCCATCACAAATGGAAGATCCCCAGCTCCGTTGGGGGTTCATTCGTAAAGTCTATTCAATTGTGACATTACAATTGTTACTTACGGTTGTCATATCCAGTATAATAGTTTTAACCCCGCGAATTAACCAGTTTTTCCGCACCCGAACTGGTTTGATTGTGTACCTCATCATTTTCATCTTTACGTTAATAAGTAAGGATCATATCGATGATCTCCCTTTATATTCATCTACTATTATTTACTCGTATTTTTCATATATATATATATATATAGAAGCAAGAAATTATGCAGCTACATGCATATACGAGCCTTACTTGACTCTAACGTTTCTATCTTTTCATGGAATTTGAAGTTATGCTTGTAATGAGCTATTTTATGAATCGCCATCCTGTAAACATCATCTTATTGGGCGTGTTTACTGCCGGATTTTCTATGATGGTGGGAGTTTCTTGTGTGTTCTCCAAGGGTAATGAAATATAGTTTGAATGCTTTAATTTTTTTCCTCTTTGATCCAGTCTTGATCTTCAACAATCAACATCTTTAAGTCATAAACTTTGATTAATTTCTTAAATTATATTTAATTTTTTGCAGGAGATATCATAGTTGAGGCCGGTCTTCTGACCACTGTATTAGTGGCCAGCCTCACCATCTTTACTTTCTGGGCAGCCAAAAAAGGATATGATTTCGGATTCCTATGGCCATTTTTGTTTGTCACACTCATTTTGGTTATACTTTTCAGCATTATTCAGGTAATTCTATACTAATTACGATAGGTCGCTTGTTCCTTCTTTTCGTTCATTCCCAATCATTCATGATTCAACACCTGTTTAATTAAAATCTAATAATCGGGTTGTTGTTGCATTTTCTTTTTTGTTTCCAACGTACAGATCTTCTTCCCAATGGGTAGCTTGGTGAGAATGATAATCTCATTTCTGGTGGCACTTCTATACTGTGGCTTCATCATATACGATACAGACAACTTGATAAAACGTTGCAGCTATGACGAATATATCATGGCAGCAACCATGCTATATGTGGACATGATACAATTGTTTTTGTCAATTCTTCAAATTTTGGGATTCATTGATGGTTAGAGAAGCTGCATGCGGGTCTGAACCTCTACGATGCTTTATTTGAACATATAAGTAAAAACTATATATGTTAAGGGTACCAAGAATATACATGCAGAATGTAAAGGGAGATGTGTTAATTTCAAGTATTTGATGTGTAATCCGTTCGTGCAAAGAGTTCGATCAGGAGTTGAAAGAACATCTTAACATATATATATATTAATTAATTAATATACATATATATACAGTTTATAAATATCTTTCGTATCTTGTAGTGGGATTTGTATGTTATATATACAATATTAAACTGATCCATAGGCCGTCACTGATCCGATTCAAATTTTAGGATAATATCACAAGAAAAATCATTGAAACGGTATAACATTTACCATTGATCTAAGGGGGAAAAAAAAAAGATATAGCTAGCAACTTGTTGAGATATGGACTATACAAAGCCACCTAAAATGTATTATTTTGGGTGATCATTTATTATTCAAGTAACAAACTAACAATTCGAAAACTTATATTATTTTCATACTTTATTTTATCACCGTACTTATTTAATTTCTCTCTTTTTTAAAAACTATCGTATATATCCTGAAATCAATAATAGACATCAAAATCTCATTTACTTGTATATAACATGTCCTATTTAACTATTTTAGTTTGTAAACATATGCTATGATAGTATGGATAATAATAATGAGCCAGCCAAAATGGTATTTCTTTTTTTTTTTTTGAGAATTCAATATGGATGAATATAAATAACTGACAATTTCAAAATAATCCGGGATAGACACAATG
>JAOXNX010000001.1:22130362-22142862 GCA_028566075.1 Solidago caesia | reverse complement strand
ATGATCAAATTCTCATTTGTATTCCCAATATAAATCCTAATTCTATGTATATCATCATCATTACAAAGATGAGGAAAGAACGAGAAATGATATATATTCTTCTAAAAGATCTGCCTAATAATCCTTTTAATAACTTGATTACATGACAAGTGTAATCAACTAATTATCTCTTCTAATTTTATCATTTGATTTAACCAAGTGTCATGATTAAGTTGTTAATAGGATTATTAGGCTAATTTTTTAGAAGGATTTAAGGATATATCATTTTTCGAAAAGAAAATAGCATTAATCAATTTTTAATTATTGGTATTACATGTATCAAGAAACTACACCTTAGGTGTACTTATTTGTCTTAAGCCATTAACTTTAACATGTAGCATGAGAACTAGTAGGAAATGGTTGATAAAATTATCCATGAGGATTGGAAAAAAATATTTTCTTTTAACTATCAATTTCTTTGTTTATTTCCTCTATATGCGTTTATTTACTACAGTTTGTTAGACGGATCCATATGGTTAGCTCCATATCATGAGCTTCATTTTCAACACAAAAATCCAAATATCATATGGATGGAGGTCATCAATAAGAAGTTACAATGACATTGATAACGAAATAGGTTGTCAATGAGCCAATAACAAAATAGCCTAATCAAAAACGAAGATAGCTTGAACCAAATAGTTATTTGAATGATAATAAATTCATTTCCGACTTATAATATTAGATTATTGCATCATATAATACTAATATCATACAAGTCATACATTTATATAGAGGCCAGTCCCAAATCATACAATTCAGCTTTATGGAATGCTATTTTTAGGTAAAGGGTTATCTTAATGACTATTATAACACAACAAAATACAGTATAAAGCTTAATACAAGTGATGTGGTTGTATGCCATATCATATCAATTCATATATACGGCATCCCTTATCCCTTATATATGTAAACAAGCTTAGACCTAGCAAAACTAATAGCAAGTTTCACTACACATCAATTACAAAGACTAACTAACATGTAGTAGATATAGTATCGTGGATCTGGGGAGACCCAGGTTCAAGTCTGAGGGGGTAGGGTTTACCCCTATTAATTGTCGTGCCTCCGGGCGGATTAATAGGGGATTTTCCCCCATCGGGTATTTGAAATATGCATTTCTGCTTCGAGGGAACTCTCTAGCGCGGACCTAGTTAAGACAACGTATGCTAGACCTCCCGTTGTGGAATCGCGACACGAAGATCAGGCAAAATTCACCATTAAAAAAAGAAAGAAAAAGATATAGTATTGTGGAATGCTATTTTCAGTATCGCCATAATATTAATACTAGTATCATTCATATATACTATGTCTATCTAGTTTTATGACCACAATAATTGTTTAAAGATCGGAGAACATTGAAATAGCACATGCATAATCTACAAATTGGATTATTAACTATCTTAAGACACACACACATACAGGGGTACCCGCATAATGCGGCAACGGTGTGGTGGTTTCGGCGACTGGTGGTGATGGCGGCGACATGTGGGTTGGTGGTGGCGGCGATTGTAGGTGGCGGCGGCGGCGTTAAGTGGTGTAGGCAATTGATGTAAAGAGGGCAATTGAGATATTTTAAAAGATAAATAACTGGTGGTGTAAATTAATTCATTAAAGGTAGAATAGTGATTTCGCATATAAAAATAATGTAACTTTTCAACAAGGGGTGTAAAAATTTTATATAGTAGTATAGATAAAAGAAAAGTCTTATAAAATCAATTTAGTTCTTATTTTTTGGCCAATTTAATCAACAAACACATTTCTTTTCAATCAAATTAACCAAATAACCCATCTTCTTTATTTTCACGGCTAAATGTTATACCATTTCTACTTCTACCCCCAATATTCCTGAATTCTCCACTATCAGAAATTGAATCTTATACTTCTCCTCAAGAAACAAAAGTCTTTACCAAATGGGCTAACCCCACATTGACAAATCATCACTCTTCTTACGATATTTCCAAAACTAATGATAATACCTTATTTTTTAAAGAGGAATGCTAGATCTACAAATCTATTACAAACAAATTATTACAAACACATGTGTCATGTGATGTGGACCAATTAACAAAGAAAGAAAAAGAAGAAAGAGACAAAATGACTTGATTTGATTGGTAAAAGATTTATTTGTAAACTTTTGTTAGTAATTAGTTTGTCAACTTAAAATTTCTCTTTTTTAAAACCATTAATTATCACCCCCTTTTCCAATAAATATCAAAATAAGAATATACTTCTTTGGGTTAAGTACAAAATTCGTTCACGTGTTCTTTCGAAATCACACTTTTCATCCCTGTCGAAAAATTGAAACCCAAATTATCCCTGTAGTAAGATTTTGGTCCCTCGCGTTATAACACCTTCGTTAACATCCACATGTACAAGTCACGTGGAAGACATTTTTGTGTTTTTACTTCCAATTTTCCCCAATTTGTATGTATCTGTAGGTATATGTATATATGAATCTATACCATTAAGTGAAAATTTTGAATTAAAATTAGTTACTTTTAATGAAATTTCTCTTCTTTCTAAACATTCATCACTATACCAATACTTTTGTTTTGAATTAGAATTAGAATTATGCTAACTATAATTCTAATATTTATGATTAACACGTAATAAAATATTACATATAATTTATTATTTTTAAAGGATAATTATTTTGTACACAATAGTTGTTACATGTTAAAATAGCACAAGTAAAATGGTTAAAATTTTGTTCCCAAAAGTAAAACCCTTAAAGTAATGTCATATTTTATTTATTTTTTAAATTTAATTTATAAGACAACATTTAACTTATTTGGATTTTTGACCTTTGGAGGGATGGGATGGGATGGGATGGGATGGAATGGATAGAGATAATGGGGGTGTGCTAGCTAGATGACATTTTCACAACCATATTCTTCTCCTCTTCACTTTAACTTATAGATGCTTTCTTTCTTTGCAACTATCTCTATATAGTTTATACATACATACATACATACATATATACACATTCATTCCTCTCTTTCTATCCATTTCTTTCATCATTTTTCATTCTGCATTCATTCATCACTCCCTCTCACTCAAGTCAGACCCCTTCATATAATTACCCCACCTTCTTTAGTTTTTATTTATTATCCCATAATACTAATACTAATAATAATAATTATTATTTCGATTTTCTTTATTTTAGTTACATTAATTTACTATTGTTTTTAAATTGTACCAAAGAATCTTTCTTTTTGGTTATTAATTGATTCCCTCATCTGGGCTTTTAGCATTTAGTTCAACAAGATAACATAATCCATATTCCCATTTTTTTTACTTCAATATTTCTGTTTAATATATATATATTTTTTTTTCTTCTTTCTGTTGGACCCTTGAGTAGACACTTTATAAGGATTTGACATAAGGTCTTTTATTTTTCCTTTTTTAAAAAAATAATTATTTTTTAAATTTATATTAAAATATGTATATGTATATATATTCTTTAGAAGAAACCAGCTGTTATAAGTGGAACTCTGTTCATATTTATACATATATATATATAAATAAATATATGCACTAGTATACTATTTGAGAAGTAAACTTTTTAGTTAATAACTTGTGTGGATGAGTTTTATCCATTTGATTGGATTTGGCTTAAAAGTGGGACATCTTCTATTGATGCTATGTTGCTCTTTTGTATCAATGATCTCAATCAAGAATTCATTCATTATTAATAATACAACATCAACAACAACACAAATGAAGCCTTCTAATAATGGAAAGTTGTTTTGGTTGAAGTTTGTTGACATTTTTCATTGGAATATATCAAAGATCCATTATCATTACTACCAACATATTGGTTCAAGGAAATTTATTAGAAAAACATGGTCGAGAAAGCTATTGATATTATGGTTTGCATTTGGTACACTACTTGCTTTGTGGTTCTTTTGGTATTTGAGATCTCAAGCTATCGAAAAAAGGAAAGAAACATTAGCAAATATGTGTGATGAAAGAGCTAGAATGCTTCAAGATCAGTTTAATGTTAGTATGAATCATGTTCAAGCTATGTCTATTTTGATCTCAACTTTTCACCATGGTAAAAATCCTTCTGCTATTGATCAGGTACTAACATCTTTTTTTTGGTTTAAAAATGGTAACTTTTTTGTTTTTAGTGGTTAATTGGGACTTAAATATCAATTGGGGGGGTTTTTTAGTTACTAAATCTTATGACTTTTTTGTTATTTGTAGAAATGATTTGATTAATTTTGTTGAATCAGGGAAATTTAGTTTCTTAATCCAAGATCAAATGGTAATTAAGTGAAAACTTCACCCTACACGATGACCTGAACATGAAAAACTTCATTTGTTTACTCATTTGTATCTCTAAAAATGGAAACTTTTTTGTTTTTAGTGGTTAATTAGGTCTTAATCTCAATCGGGATTTTTCAGTTGCTCAATCTTTTGACTTCTTTTTTGTTATTTGTAGAACCAATTTGATTACTTTATTTGAATTTGGGAAATTTAGTTTCTTAATCAAAGCTTAAATGGTATTTAAGCAAGGTACTCTGTTTTTTCCTATAAAGATGGAAACTTTTTTGGTTGGTAGTGCTTAATCAATGATGAAATGAGAATTTTGGTTAATTTTGTCGAATTAGGGTTCGTAATCAGATAATTTAGTGCCTCAATTAATGAGCAAATGGTGATTAAGCAGATGAGCAAGTATTTTCCTTAAGAATGTAAACTTTTTGTTTGTAGCGGTTAGTTACTTAGTTATGTTCTTAATCCAGTTGGGGTTTCCAAGTTAGCCATGTTGTCTTTGAAAAGGGAAACAAAAACTTTGCTTGATTTTGTTGAATTAGAGTTTATAACTGGACTATTTAGTATCTTAATAAAAGACCAGATGGTTAACTTTGTCTGATTAACAGGAGACGTTTGCAAAGTACACGGAAAGAACTGCTTTTGAGAGGCCATTAACAAGCGGGGTTGCGTATGCAGTACGGGTACTTCATTCAGAAAGAGAGCAATTTGAGAAACAACAAGGATGGACCATAAAGAAGATGACCCCGGATAAAGACGATTATAACCCGGAAGAATTGGAACCGTCACCAATTCAAGAAGAATATGCCCCTGTTATCTTTGCACAAGATACCGTTGCTCATGTTATTTCTCTTGATATGTTGACCGGAAAGGTAGTTATATATATTATATATATATTACAGAAAAGCAAAAGAAGTAAAATGAAATAATGAAATGTTTAGAAGTGTGTTTTGAAAGTGATATGAAATAATTTAGAATTGTTGTTACCAAACAGGCAAAATAGTGTATGTATGTGCTTATGCAGTTTCAAGTCGTGATAATCAAATATCCAAGTCTTTGGTAGATTTGGATTTGCTAAGATTTACATGTATAGTGATGCCAAAATAATCAAATAATTGGAATCGTTATTGTTGTAGCTATTTCTAAACTGATTATTTGGCCTCTGAATAATCAGGCAGTTTTGCTACACCAAAACTCTAAAGACAAAATTATTCGTGATTTGAAAACGCAATAATCAAAAAGTCACTTTCCGAATACAATGCCAAACACCCTTATAAATAACGTTGCTTTTGTTTTTTCGTGTATCAACAGGAAGATCGTGAAAACGTGTTGCGTGCAAGGGCATTAGGAAAAGGGGTTCTCACAGCCCCTTTGGATCTTCTCAAGTCAAACCGTCTTGGAGTGATTTTGACTTTTGCTGTTTATAAGCGAGATTTACCCTCTAATGCCACACCAGAAGAAAGAATCGAAGCAACTGACGGGTAATTATCTCATTGGATCATGACAAAAAAAAACCCCCGGCTATAATTGAAGTGCTTATATATTTTATTGTTGACTTTGGGCAAAATCAGGTATCTTGGTGGAGTGTTTGATATTGAATCATTGGTGGAGAAGCTACTTCAGCAGCTTGCAAGCAAGCAAACCATTTATGTGAACGTGTTCGACACAACTAATATATCGAACCCTATTAGTATGTATGGAACCGATGTGTTGGACACTGGTTTGCAGCATGTTAGTCCTCTTAATTTTGGTGATCCGTCAAGAAAGCATGAGATGCGTTGCAGGTGATTGTTACATCTATTTCATGTATGCTTGTATTTAGTTGTATATAGATCTATTAGCAGTGACAATTGAAGTTGATATTCTCTTTGTAATGAATGGTTGTTAAATCCAGCATAAGGATGCCATGATGACACATAATACATCCTTTTATTCCTATAAAAAAGAGCCTTTATTAGAATTGAGTGGTATGACTTAATATTTACATGTATGTATAGTTGTCTATGTATATCCTTGATTGAAGTTTGTGACCATTTTTACGAAAGCTTTGCTAAATCTTGCATGCGGATGCCATGTAGAACATCCTTCATTTGTTTGTTTTCTTCCTTTTAGTTAAAGATTATTTGACATGTAAGATAAGTATTGGTGCTAATTTAATGACTTTGTAGGCCTATTTGTTTCCATATATCTATAAACTTATTGATGTTTTATTTGGCCCATGCAGATTCACACAAAAACAGCCATGGCATATCTTGGCAATATCAACTTGTTTTGGTATTCTTGTGATTACTTTGCTTGTTGGGCAGATCTTTCATGCGACTGTAAATAGAATAGCGAAAGTTGAAGATGATTATCAACAGATGTCAGAACTCAAATTACGTGCAGAGGCTGCTGACGTGGCAAAATCTCAGGTATTTTTCATTCAGAAAAAGTTATGAATCTTTTTTACAAGTTTTTTATAATTAGCAAACATCCTAAATCTTGGTTACATTTCGAATTTCTGTAGTTCCTCGCTACTGTTTCTCATGAAATCAGAACCCCAATGAATGGTGTTCTTGGTAAGTTTTTGAAATTTTCTTGAGTTAAGGATATAATTAAAAACTCTCGAGGAATTTAATTAACATTTTTTGTTTGTTTGTTGGGAAATTAGGGATGCTGGATATGCTTATGGACACCATTCTTGATGTAACACAACAAGATTATGTTAGAACAGCTCAAGCTAGTGGTAAAGCTCTTGTTTCGCTCATAAATGCGGTTCTTGATCAAGCTAAAATTGAATCTGGAAAACTTGAGCTCGAGGCTGTTCGGTTCAATCTAAGGGCTATTTTGGATGATGTATTGTCATTATTTTCAGGAAAGTCACAAGAAAAAGGTGTTGAGGTAAGCATTTTATCTCATTATATTATATGAATTAAATCGATTGAAATTGTACTTACTTTTCTGTTGCTATGTTTCGATAATGACAGTTGGCGGTTTACATATCTGAGAAGGTCCCAGAAATATTAATTGGTGATCCAGGGCGATTTCGTCAAATAATTACAAACCTCATGGGTAACTCTATTAAGGTAGGAAACTTTCTATTATGTATAGGTGGAAAAATGTAACAGTGGAAAAAAAGAAGAAGTTTTCTTTTACTATTATGTTAGTAACAGTGGACTTGCATTGTTATTATAATTGCCAGTTCACCGAGAAAGGTCACATCTTTGTAACGGTGCACCTTCTTGAGGAAGTTATGGAGTCAATAGGCGTAGAAACTGAACCATCTTCAAAAGACACATTGAGTGGGCTTCCAGTAGCTGATAGAAACCGAAGTTGGTCTAAGCATCTTGAAGCACAATCTAGAATCTTGAAGCATCTTGGAACTTTGGGTCAAGTAGTGGGCCCGTCTGATTCTGTAACTTTGATTATATCAGTAGAGGATACGGGTTGCGGGATCCCTCTTGAAGCACAATCTAGAATCTTTACTCCTTTTATGCAAGTCGGTCCTTCCATTTCCCGTATACATGGAGGAACGGGTATTGGTCTAAGCATCAGCAAACGTTTAGTCAATCTAATGAACGGTGAGATTGGGTTCGATAGTGTCCCGAAAATCGGGTCAACTTTCACTTTCACAGCCGTTTTTTCAAATCCAAATGAGCAGGAAATCAACAGTCAGTCAAAGCTAGAGTTATACAACATGCAAGCAATCATTGTTGACCCGAGACCTGTACGCGCCGAGGTGTCAAGATATCACATCCGACGGCTAGGAATGAATGTCGAAAGCGTCCCGAGTTTGACCAACACATGCTCTATGTTGACCAACGGAAGTAAAACCATCCATGTGATTCTAATCGAAGAGGAAGTTTGGGATAAAGATTTAAACGTCTCGGCTGTTTTCGCTTATAAATTAAGTACTTTAGATCACAAGATTCCTCCGAAGATTTTTCTTTTAACGAATTCAATTGGTGGGTCCCATCAAAACAATGGCTTTTCTTCACCACCTGTCATAACAAAACCATTAAGGGTAAGCATGTTGGCGGCCTCTTTACAACGTGCAATGGGGGGTATCAAGAATAGTTCTAGAAACGGGGAGATCCCGAAACTATCTTTATCAAAGTTATTGGCCGGCAGGAAAATATTAGTGGTGGATGATAATAATGTGAACCTTCGGGTGGCTGCGGGTGCTCTAAAGAAATATGGAGCAGAGGTGGTGTGTGCCGATAGTGGGAGGAAAGCTATTTCACTGTTAAAACCGCCTCACTCCTTTGACGCTTGCTTTATGGATATCCAAATGCCAGAAATGGATGGGTAAGCATTATATAATTGTTCTCATTTTGAAATTCATGATTATTTTTACTAGCCAAAAGAAGAGATGCTTCGACTTTTTGGTCAAAATAACGAATGTTCATGGTCAAATTGAAGAAGCTTATTGGAGCATAAAATTGTTCATGAAACATATAGAAAAGGTTGATTTGACCTATAAGTCAAACCGCTTGACACATTGGATACTTGATGCATAAAGTTCATAATTTCAGGAAGAGTATATCTTTTGACACTATTGGTCATTCCCAACTTTCACATCCAAATGGAAGAATTTTTTTTGAAGCATAAAATCATTAATGAAAGTCGGAGAATCTAGTTGGTTTGACTGAACAAGTCAAACCACTCATGTATTGAAATAGTAGAAATGTTGGTGTTTTTACATGGTTTAATGCGAGTTTTTAAATCGTCTTCCCCAGTAATGTCATCGCTTGTGTCTTCAAGATACCTCTATTTTGTCTTTATTATTAAAGGGTATTTTAGGCGTATGACAAATATTTCAAACAATGCAGGTTTGAAGCAACAAGAACGATTCGTGAGATCGAATACAACATCAATAATCATCTCCAGCACGGGAAACTCTCATTACAAGACTGCTCAAATATTTCAAACTGGCATGTCCCGATTTTGGCTATGACTGCTGATGTTATACAAGCTACACATGAACAATGTCTTAAATCTGGAATGGATGGCTATGTATCTAAACCGTTCGAAGCTAATCAACTTTATCAAGAAGTTTCTCGATTTTTCCTATTAAGCCATTGAACCTCAACCCACAAAACTAACCACGTGTGCCTGTTTTTTGAGGCGTTTTGTTAACGGGGTTGAAATTATTCACAAGGGTAAGTCTTTTATTCATTATCAAAATTTAATCTTGTCATATCTGGCTAGAAGTGGCAAAATGAATGGGTCGGATATGTGAGATAACGGGTCGTAACGGCTAATATTTTTGGTACAAGTGGAGGAACAATTCGGGTCTGATTGGGTTGTTCCAAAACACTTCCGTCCAATTATTTCAAAAGTGATTTTTGTTATGACTACAAAACATAAGAATAGTTATCTAACTTCTTTAACCATGTGGTTTGGGAGGTTATAAACGTTTTAAAACAAACTTTGAGGGACTTTCAAGTTTCGACCCCTCAAATTTATTTGACTTGTTTCTTATTATTAGCCAATTTCTGCTGTATTAATTTTACCTATTTGACCCATTGGTGACAAAAATCACCCAACTCGACCCATTAATAAGAACTATATCTGGCCTTTGGTTAGATTGTGAAAATGTAGATACATGAGACCATTGACTTGACATTTTTCCGTCCAACATAGCTTGTTTTTGTCAAGGTGTATTGTTATTTTGTTTTTTTTGCAAAAACAATAATATTCTTGCTACATTCATACCAAAAAAAAAACAAATAAACCATAGGGTGTCTACATATAATTGTGGCACCATGTTGCAAAAACTTATTTTCAGACATGATACAACTATTTTCGTGCATGGTTTAGGTGACTTGGATGCAGTTTTGCGTGGTGAATGTCTGTGATTTAGTGTTTGTATAGGAGTTTGTTGTGTCCCGGGCTAATTCTTTAAATAACTTTCTATTTCAGGAAACTAGTCATGGCGACTATATAATGTACATATGAATGTCATTTATTGGTGGAGGTTTGTTCGTTTTGTAGAGCGAGTTAGATACAGATACCAATTCATTTTCCTCCATGTAGTTTTTGATCTCTATTTCCATGTAGTCAGAAGATGGAAGGAACTCGACAGTCGACTTTTTGTGGTCGATTATCGCCGCCTTTTCGGTTTCTGCTCCTTTCTCAGGAGAAGTCAGTCAGGTTATGTTGTAGCATTTGAATTAGTTGATGGCATCCCCACAAGTGGGCGAAAGAATGCATTCTGGTATATATCTTTGTAACTTCAAAATAAATACAGTTACATGTATGTAATAATATATATATATATATACAAATAGAGTACAATTTTCAGGTTGAAGATGGTTTAGAAACCAAAAGTTTATTTTATACACCCGGGTAGATTTATGTATATAGATATATGTGAGCTGACTTTTGACTACGTCTGGTCTGTTGTGTTGTAAATATATTGTTTATGTTGTATATGGTTTGAATCTGTGGATTTGCTGCTTTTTGTTATGGGAGTGCATATAGCCGTACCATAACTTTTTATTTACAACTAGTTTAGACCCCGTGCGTTGCACGTTTATATCTTATTTCTCATTGATTTCTCGTAAATTATATACGCTAAAAACAACTGTAAAAGTTGACGTGAATGATTACATATCATAAAATAGACGTAAATATAGATTGAAGTGCAAAAGCTTGGTTAAGCTCCACTTGAGCATGTCCATATTGATCAAGGTAAGTAATTACCATAACTTTTCCAAATTAAAATACCAACTTTAAAGCAATTTGTAATGAATTTCACCAGTCGTCGACGCCGTCATCAATCCGTGCCCCCACCATCACACCATCGTCGCCACAGTTGCCGCTTTGTGCGGATACCTTTCTAGTTTTATAGATGCGACAACATATATATCTTATTAAATTGAATTAGATAAGTTAGATATTATTTTAATAAACCACGGGTTAATAACCCCTGGTATTGGGTGAGGGGCTCTCTAGCGTGAACCCAATTAAGACAACATAGTCTAGACCTTCCGTTATGATATTCGATCCGTACTCGTCAAAAAAAGATATTATTTTAATACTAAAAAGTACATACTAATTATTATTTAACTAAATTTCAATATTTAAAGATATAAAAATAAAGATACCACTATATAAATTACACTTATATATTTATCTCTTCTTACTAAAAATAATATATATTATCGAACTTATATTTTTAAATTTTGTTAAAAATAGACTTAAATGTTTTGTTTAACATGCATGTTCATAAATGTATGAACAATCTTTTATCTTTATATCTCTTTCATGATTATTTTTTAGAAAGAATTAGGCAAAATCTATTAAAAGATGGAAACTTTTATGAATTTGATATATTTAATATTAACTATTTTTGGTAAGAAACTATTACTATATATCTCTTTTTATATATACATGTTTAGTAATCTAATTATGTAAATAATATTTTTAATAAGTTTCGAGAGATTTTAGACCGAATATCTATTGTGTGTTGCAACAAATAAACAAAAATCTAATTGGATCAAGTGGTTTGTGTTTGACATTAAAAGCTAGAGGTTGTGGGTTCTAATCCTGTTTATGACTTTTTAATTTGCTATTTAAAATTAATAAAAGTAGATACCCATGTGGCTGCTGACTGGACGATGATTTGTCAAGTTTTAAAAGATGATCAACGTACAAATGCCACATAGGAAAATTATGACGTGGCGAGCAAAGAGACATGCCACATATAGAGATATATATATCTTGCTATACCTATAAGTGAGGATAGATGAGTCTTACGTGTCACTCATTGAACCAATCCACGTTATTTTTTATGTGGCATTCCTCTTAGCTCGCCATGTCAGCTTTCGTCCTACATGTCACCCATATAAGTTCTGCAAAGGTCTGGCCACATGCCCACATCTACATAGTAGTGCTTTCAAAGTAATATCAAAAAATTAAAGGGTCCGCTAGGATTCGAACACGCGACGAACGGATTCAAGGAAAAGGAAGCTAGCTATCTATTCTGATGTTCAGTTGTGTTTTATTTTCATAACCCACCAAATAATGATGGATCATGATCGTTAGGTACCCCTGTGGTTGTCGTTATTCGCATTTTCGCCCTCGTGGTTCATTTATTTCATTACATACCCCTGTGATTGTCAATTTTTTTCACCAGACACCCTTGAGGGGCATGTAATGATACAAATAAATGACAACCACAGGGGTATGTAATGACACAA
>JAOXNX010000001.1:22119736-22130262 GCA_028566075.1 Solidago caesia | reverse complement strand
CCTTTGTATAATACATGAGAAGGCTTCCATTGCAAGAATGAACAGGAAGGGAGATAATGGGTCTCCTTGAGGCATACCTTTTTCACAATTAAACTCTTCGGTTGGGCACCCATTGATTAGAACTGAAGAACGAGTCGAAGTAAGGATGCCATGGATCCAAGATATCCACTTGCTTGGGAAATCCATTTGTCGCATAATGGATAACAGAAAGCCCCAATTTACCGAGTCATAGGCTTTCTCAAAGTCAATTTTGAAACAAAAAGCCTCCCGTTTGCACTTTTTTAACCATGAGACAATTTCGTTGAGCATTAAGGGACCATCGAGTATATTCCGGTTCGAGAGAAAGGCTGATTGTGTAGGGGAGATAAGATTTGAGATGACTTGTTTAAGGCGGTTAGCAAGGGTTTTTGAGATGGTCTTTTTGATTCAGCCAATAAGGGTGATAGGTCGGTAGTCATTTAGTGATTTCAAAGAGGTGTTTTTGGGGATAAGTGTGATATGGGAGGAGCTACAGCCGTGGCTGATTGTACCAGTGGAGTGAAAGTCCAGAAGGATGTTAAAGAAATCCCATTTGAGACAATCCCAATACTTCTTGATAAAACTAAAGTTAAATCCATCGGGGCCTGGTGCTTTTTCGCTGCCACAGTCCCATACAGCCTTGGTGATTTCAGCTAGGGTATAGGGGGCCGTGAGAAGAGCAGCATCTGTTGGGGATAAGGTTTTCAAACCTTGGCATACAATTGGTGGTCTTTGCTTGAGTGGTTCTTTAAATTTCTTCCTGAAGAAATCGAGAGCAGCCTCTCGGATAGTTGGAGGATCAATGAACCAGTGACTGTCAATCTCAAGACCATGGATTATGTTTTTTGCAATTCTACTATTAATGAACCCATGAAAAAAGGCAGTATTTTCATCTCCATGCTTAACCCAACGGGCCCTTGACTTTTGGTGGAGGTCCATAGACTTTGCGTGTTCAAGAGCTTGGAGCTGTGCTTTGGTTTCGGCCCAAAGAGCAATCTCATCATCAGAAAAATCTCGAAAGTCTATAATACCATCAAGGGATTCCAACTGATTGTTGAGCACTATTTTTTGGGCATTCTCAAAGGCCGACTGGGAACGAAGCCATTCTCTCAAGGTAATCTTTAGGTTTTTTAATTTCATTGAAAGAATTTGGTCAGGTCGACCAAGAAAAAAACCAGAGTTCAAACTGGCCATTATCACTTCATTGATTCCGGGTTTGGATAACCATGAGTTAAAAAAACGGAAAGGTGGAGAGCCAAAATCGATATTTGTTGTGGTTAAGACAAGGGGTCTGTGATCTGACAATGATCTGGGGAGAGTTGTGAAGGATGTTGTAGACCACTGGTTCATGAAAGATGGGGACACTAGGATTCTATCTATTCTACTCATCTTTTTCCCATTGTCAGCAATGTAAGTAAAAATCCCCCCATGCATAGTATATTCCATGAGGCCACAATGATGGATAAAAGCATTAAACGCTTGGGCACATTGAAAATTGAACACTGAGTTTTTACGCTCATCAGGATTTCGAACCTCATTAAAATCACCAAGAAGGATCCACATACCTTGAATGTTAGAGATATGGACCGCAATTTCATCCCAGGCAATCTGTTTTGCAATCGGGTCTTGTGGAGCGTAGAGATTTAGCACATTGCATGGAGAAGGGAAACCATTGATCAGGCCGGATGAAATAATATAATGGGTTGCTTTAATGGTGTTGGTTAGGGTGAAGGTGGATGGATCCCAAATGCTCAAAAGTCCACCAGAACGTCCTTCAAGGCCCGTTGAGGGAATGAAATCAAACTGAAGGTTCGAATTTCCCCACATGGTCTGAGGGTTTATCAAGAGAAAATCTGTCATGTGAGTTTCTTGAATACACATGAAGTTAATACGGTGATCTGTCTTTAGTTGTTTGATCCAAGGCATCTTTCCTTCGCCTTTGATACCACGGGCATTTATGGACAGATAATTCATTGGGCCAGATTTTGTTCACGGTCACAGATGATTTGGTCTTGCACAAGCTTTTCATAACCGTCGAAGTCTATTCCAATACACTCACCCACAGCAGTTGTTTCTTTCAATTCAGTGTCCAGAGTTGCGGGGTCAATATTGGCATGTCCTTGATCAGGGGGATTAGGAATGTTAGAGATGTTTATGGTATCAATGGGTGTGAGGTTTTGATTCGGGTTAGATATCATGGTAGGGTGATTTACAGTGATAGGGGTGTTAGTGGCATCGGTCTATATGTGGTTGGAGTTTGGTATAGTGGTTGTAGGGTTTTGGTTTTCTGTTTCAAATTGCATGGGTGCTGTTGGCATGTCAGGAATATCACTATCACTTTGCAGAGAGCGAAAAGGGATGGGTGTTATTTTTTCACAGAAAGAGAGGTTTGGGTTATGTGATAAGTTTGATGCAGCAGAAAGGCAATGAGGCGGGGTTATATGATTTTGGAAGGAGAAGGTTTTCTGTGGTGTATTGGTTTGCATGCCTGGTGAGTCCGAGGTTGGTGAGAATTTTCTTTGGCGTTTTCTTGTGCTGCAAGGGGTGGTATATTGATTAGTGCAGTTTATGTGAGGTGGGGGTGGGGGGTGGTGGGGGTGGTGGTGGGGGTGGGGTGTGGGTCCAATGGGTGTTTTGGCTTTCAATGTTTGGGGTTCCAAAAGGATCATTATTATTACCTTTTTGGGGAGTAGGGGAATGTTTGGGTGTCTCGACATTGATTGCCTTTTCTGGGATTCTGACATGGGTATCTGAACAGTCCATACCGTGTTCCGAGGGGGCTTTGGATTTACCCGATGAAGATGCACTTTTGCCGGAATATGTTGCCTGAGAATCCAGACACATCGGAATCCATTCATCATTAACCTCTATGACCCTGGTGACAAAGGATTTGGCTTCTCCAAATGAGGGTGACTTGGTGGTCGATTCTTTGGTGGGATTTAATGAGTAAGGTTATTGTATCAACCGATAGGTTGACATCTTTGATGGTGGATGCGGAGTGTTTTAATACCTGCCCCAATGCTGAGCCAATTCTGTCGAAAGTGACCTGGTCACGTAAACAAAGAGGGACTCCAAAGATTTTAACATTGACAATTCTTCCAGGGTCTTGTTCCTGGCCATTCCAGATATTATAAGAAGAAAACCATTCCTGTAAAAACGCTTTCTTATTTGCCAGGAATGCCTCCGCTAAAACTGAGGCACAAAAGGATAGAAGGATGGTGAGGCCACCAACATAGTGAACAGTTACATTCGTGTTGGGATCAGTTTGTTGTAGGATAAATGACATGTTTGTGACTGCATTAGAAGAAAAGTAATTGTTCACATGGTCTTTTAAATGACATGTGTGTAAATTCAAACTTTCTTTTTATATGAAAGATTTCAATAAATACATGTCATTTAAAAGAAAAGTTTGACTGCATTAGATACACAAGTCAAGTATATTAATTGAATTTTTATTTAAAAAGAAAGTTTGAGTGTAATTAATGCATATAATTATTTTTATCGACAACCTTAGAGACTCTTATTACCAAAGCACTTATCACAACTCTGTTGGAAATCCAATTTAAAGGAGTTTGGTTAATACAAGAGCCTCGTAACAATGGAAATACTAGTTTCCACTTTAGTTTCATACAAGTATAATTGTACGGTTGCCTATCTTGAAAATGTTGCTCGAAGGCAAATGATTTTTATTTTGTTATTGATTTAACGAGATCTATTTCTTGGATCCATGTACATCTTGGTTAGCGAGACTGCATTGATATCGGATGTTTTCTAGCTTCTATATGCATTTCTAGGTCCTGGCAATGGTTTGGGTTATGGCTTCAGTTTTTTACCCTCGATGTTGATGATATGATCCGTAGTCCATGACTTGTTGTCATAATCCATGTGCAAATATGCGAAACCGTGGTGGCAGCTGGTAGAATGAATTGTGAAAATGACTCACAAAGAAGATGTCAATGCTAACAGTGCTTAACCGAACCGACAGGTTAATTAACTAGCACACATACAGCCAGTTAATGCTTAGACAAGGATACATTTTTTTTATTTATTTAATTGTGTATAGTTAACAAGACCAAATATCTATCTAATCTTGAAATGTGATTGGGTAAAAGGGATTACCCTGGTTAACTTATCTTGAAATATGATATACGAGATAAAAATGTAAAAGGCAAAACCTTTGGAAACAAAAAAAGTGAAAATGAGTAATAAGGGATTTTAGTGTTCGGCAATGTGAAAAAGGAGAGGAGAGTGAGTTATATAAAAGGGAGAGAGAGCAATGGGAAAGTCACTTACCCGAACAGGGTCAATGATCACTGCCTAGGCTGGTGACCTCCATTGCACTGAGGAGGGCTGGCCTGAGGTCAAGCCTGCATCATAATTTGTTGTGGGGGTGCCCCGTGCCCATTCACACACCCGGTTCCAATTCTTAGTCTAACGTTCATTGTATTTCTGTTAAATGCTCTTTAGCCATGGCAAACAAACACATTCCTCATAGGCTAAAAGCCAAAGACACATGGACACGACCTCTAGCCTACTGTTTAGTATATTTCTGTTAAAACCTCCTCAATTATCATCTATAAAAAAAAAGAAGTAATAACAGATCCCTGTATTTTGTTTGTATGTCGAGCCAAACTGCTCCAGCTTGTTCATTCCATACAGAGTACCAGTTTTGACCTATTTCCCAATCATCCATTTTTTCTAGCCCGGTCATTTATCTAGTTGCATCACAAGAAACAAAATCGGAAAAGAGCATGGTTAACTATTCAGACAGCGAGAAATGGAAAGGAAAACCAATTGTGCTACTTACAGTTATACAACATACCCAATACCAATGCAAAACTAAAGTTTATGTGTATATATACAACCATAATCAGAAACCCTTGATGATCTACCACATAAATAACTGAAATTAGTTAGGCTAATCAACAACTTTTTCTACATAAACTGATTTAGATGATTGTTTTCCGTATTCATTACATCACTTTGAGAAGTTGAGGTTGCTTCGCTCTCCAGGCCTTCGCGTTCAGCCTGGCATTATAAACCAACTTTGTAAAATGAATTGTCACAACAACATAAATTGATGTATATGATAAAAATGCCAGCAAATGTAGAAGATAAAAAGAGGGCAACTTTGACCCATTTACCTAAAAGCAGGTTGGTTCAGGTTATAAGTCGCAATAAATGCATTAGATGTCAAAAGTAATAAATCATTTTATAAAAATCTTGGTTCTCATTCTAATGATATGTAATAAATAATTGCTTATTAAATATGTATTAATAATTAGTTGTATGACCATCATAGCTTTAAAAATATACATAATATCTTATATGATGGATTTATCACTGAATTTTATCATATCTACAAAATGACTAGTAGTAGAGACGTAGAGGACTAGAAAATACGGATATTATAGGTGACAAATTTGACCTGTTTACTTATAAATGGCTTGTTTCGGGTTATGTTTTATCTCTAATGGGTCAAACGTGTAACATAAAAATAAAACACACGAAAAGGGTCAAATGGATCAGAAAGATCAAAAGTTAATCAATTTGTATTAACTTAGTCATATTGTTTTAAAAGGATGGTTATCTTTTAAATAATATATTTTTGTGATCATAGTTTACGCTCACAATTTTTAAATATTTGAAAGAAACGTTGCAGGTTAACCTGACCTATACCGATGTACTACATATTTTGACCTGAACTCCACATGACCCGCTACTCAACCTACCCAATCTGCCATTTTGCTACCTCAAATTAATACTGCTGTTATGCGAAGAAGGCTTACCTTGGCTTGTCGGTATTTTTGAAGCATGCGGCGGTATTGCTGACGTGCCTGTTGAGATTCCACCATGGAGAGCACTCTTGAAACAGATTCATCAATAGAAACATCTACTTTTTCCTTCCGGAATACCTTAACGAAGTCTTCATCCTCACTTTCATCAAGGGCTCCCACTTCTTGCTTGAATCCACGCAAGCCTACTCCCTTGCGACGCCACCTCAGCACAACTTTTTCAACTACACCAACGGCCCAACAGAATACCCTATAGCTTTTCCTGACCTGATGACCTCTCACGTGAGCCTGCCAAAAGTAAAAAAGCGAGAATAGGTAAGACGATAACAAGGCTAAAACCAATCATGCAATCTACAAACATTGAAAACTCATTATTGCCACAAAACACAAATACAAACAGCCCCTCGTACCATGACAACTTTTTCTTGAAAGAAGTTGAAGGTAGAGGTGGCAATTTTGACTCATTTAGTTTTGAATGGGTCAACGGTGATTGTATTATTTTCCCTAGTAATATAAAAAGGTCAAATAGGTGGGTTGAAGACACCAAAAATTGTATATTTAGGGTCCATTTGGTTCGCAGAATGTTTTTGAAGGAATTGAAATCTGTCAAAGGAATTGGAATTTTGAATTCCATTGGAATTCTAAACTTTCCATCCAATTTGCCAAGGAATCTTGAATTCCTTCATATGATGGAATTTGAAGGATTCCAATTCCTTTTCTTTGCGAACCAAACAGCTCTTGGAATGGAATCTGATTTCCATTCTGCCAAGCAAACATGATATGGAATGGAATTCAGATTCCAATTCCATCAAATTCCGGGGAATTCTGCGAACCAAACAGGCCCTTAAGGCATAGAACCTCCTATATTGCTTTACCATATGTGATTTTACTAGGAGGTATAGGTGACCATATGTGTGATTATGAACATAGAGAGTGAAAAGAGATCAGCCGGATACCTGTATTTTCACTACTTTCTGGCGAAGCGCGAGGAAGTCCTTCCGGCCTTTCCACCCTCGGTATTTCTTCTGAATAGACAGAGCCGCATTATGATCATTGCTATTTCGAAAAGTAAACTTCGATGCTGCCGAAAGTCCCTCAATGTCACTTGGAAGTATACCATACTCATCTCCACTACCATATGCATTAGATTCCTTTTGTTGCCTTCTCCTAAAAGAATGTGCCCGAAAAGCAGATTGTATACGTGCAGCTGCCTGAGTTGTATTCCTAATAGCAGCTAAAGTGTCCTTAAGAGAGAGATCCTCATTTGTAATAAGATTTAGCTTTGAGATACTATCGACTGCTGCTCTTTCAGCTTCTATATCAGCAGAAGTTTTAGAAAGTTCAGTTTGTTGTAGCTGGAGGGATGGATGACTGGTTAATGACATTTCTGAAAGATAACCAGCAAGCCCTTTGTGTCCACATGAGGCAGCTATAGAAGCTGGAGTTTGACCAGTTGGGTCTACATGACTGGGATCAGTAACTGCTCCAGCAGAAGCACCGGATGCTAGGAGTTCAGCTACCATCTTCTCCCTGTTATAATCAATCAAGAGAAATCAATTGAAGTATTGCAGCACTTACACAGATACATACACACATGCAAAAACAACACACGAATACCCATAATGTGCAATCTAGAAAATTCCACACATATAACTTGCACATATACTTATATGTTGAGTAAGCCATGTTAGGAGCCGAGTCCGGCCTTAAGAAACTCTTACTATGGACTATGATAAGAAAGAACAGTAATTGTACAAATGTGAATTGTTGAATGACCATTTATTTAATGGAATGCAGATTCAATATAACCATTCTATAACAGAAGTGTAATTCAAATAACTAATTGGTAACCATCAATGACCAAATATCTTTTAGGAAGTCTAGTACATAATCATTTTAAGTGGATCTCTTGCAATGGCAACTTCTTATACCATTAGTGTTCTGTAGAGGTGGCAAAAATGGCAAAAATGGTGGGTTGGGTACCCAGGTAACAAACGTATGAAACGAGTCAGGGTGATGAGCAACACTTCTCGTCTAATTTTTTGGATCGTTTTATTAGTAACTAGCGTGTGAAATACGATTACAAAAGTTATATTATGTATAAGAACAGCCTGGGAGGTTGAATGCATTAAGAAGACATTTTGGGAGATGTTCAATTCTGCACACCAGTGGAATTGATCTAGTCATAAGTAAACGGGTCGAATTGCAGTTTTTAATATTCTTCTTTCTATCTATTTAATCATCACAAAAGATTAGAAAATCACAAAAGGTTAGAAAAATATATAAAGATAACAACATACCTTCCGAATCGAGCTGCCCAGTGAAGGGCAGTCCAGCCATTAATGTCACGGAAGTTGACACCGACTCCAGAGTTAAGAATTGGGGTCAAAGCCCATCCAAATCCCAACCCCGAAATCATATGTATCACCCCTTGTTCTCTTTTGGACAAGGCTGGAACATCACTCTTATCCTGCAATCTAGAAGAAAGCCATTGTTGCAACTTGTCTTTTAGAAGTTCTTCCAGAAGCCACTCAGTTGCATTATATGATGCCAAACTTCCATCTAAAAGAGCCTCAAAGATTTGAGCCCATGAATCTTCACCAGCCATTGAACCAGTCAGAAGGTCAATTTTCGGCTTTCCGTTTTGAATAAAATGATCAGATAGTAGCATTTGCACGAATCTTACAAGCAACAATAGTTCTTCAGAATTTCTAGATTTTTTATCTGTTGGGTCATTATGGATGTAAGTGTTTGGTTTATCACGGAACTCAAACTCTCTGATTTCACTACTAGACTCCCGGTTGCCAGAGGTGATACAAAGAGTAACTTTTCCAGGCAAAGAAGGAGGAGCGTAACAACAGAGGACTCCGTCTTGAATAATCTCAACAGGAACTTCAGTGTCACCAAACATACAGTACCATTCTGTTTTGGACTGGTCTTGTGTGAAAGTCCCAATAACGAGTACCTGTATCAAGAAATATGGACGTATTTAAGCATCTTATGAAACTTGTATTCAAATGTGAGTGGCAAAGGGGTTTGGATTTGTATACACAGGTCACATGAGCATTCATGATGGAGCGGGTCAAACGAGTTGTATCAAGCTGTTAAACTTTAGCCAGTTTCCCCTTTCCTTTTCACTGTTATTTCCTATAATGACTTTGACTGAACACGCATGTAACAGGAAAACATATAATGTTGTGTTATACTAAACTAACAAACATACCAAAAAGAATACATGTAAGTAACAATTAACACTCATCTTTATACTGATAAAAGACAGTTGACCTAAAAGTCAATTAACCAATAAGAAGCCTTAATTTATTAAAATTAGATTTTGCTTATACAATAAGGTAAATGTTCATTTGCAAACCATAATTAAGGTGAAAACCAAGGACAAATTTCAGCCACACATTTCCCCCTACTTCTTCTTCCCCTTCTTCCCTTTTTATTTTTATTTTTACCTTGTTTTTTACATTTTTATTTTTAAAAAAAATAAAAACTCACTCCAAAAAAATA
The DNA here is from genome assembly GCA_028566075.1 of Solidago caesia. NCBI lineage: Eukaryota > Viridiplantae > Streptophyta > Magnoliopsida > Asterales > Asteraceae > Solidago > Solidago caesia. The sequence goes on along the minus strand of JAOXNX010000001.1, from coordinate 22,120,933 downwards.
AATAAATAAATAAACTTTTTCTCAAAGGGCGTAGCCCGTATGGCTAAGGGCGGAGCCCGTCAACTAGATCACCCCATACCGATCACCCCCTATGACCTATCACCCCACCAGCTACCCCTTATTAATGGGCGTAGCCCCCTGAACGGGTTACGCCCGTACCGTATCATCATCTGAAGAAAAAGAAAAAAAAAAATTTGGGTATGGGTTTTTAAAAAAAAAAAAATTTAAATTACAAAATGAAAAAAAAACAAGGTAAATAAAATAAAAGGGGAAGAAGAAGAGGGAGAAAATGTGTGGCTGAGATTTGTCCCTTGGTTTTCAACATTTTTATAGTTTTCATTTGATAAAACCCTATACAATAAACCAAAAGAAGAAAATATATTACAACTTGTCCATTGGCTTTCCATATATTTTATAAAAATAAAAATATAAATATATGTCCCCAAAATATATATGGATATCCTCAAAATCTTTTTGTTTCTCTCAAGCGAAGAACACGTCGCCGTCATCTACCCAAATCTCCATTAGCATTCTTATATCCATGGTAGATATTTCCTCACATGTAAGTATTATGATTCATGAATAATAAAGTTATAAGAAAAGGTTTAGGATGAATTCTTGATGCTACGAGCCTACAACTGATTTGATGTTCCAAACTTCCAATGATATAGAAACCTTATATCTTTTTTATTCTAATGATAAAGGAAAGGATTTTAAATCTGTATTAGCATTGTTCCAAGATATCATACATATTTATTAAATTGGTTTTTACATAGTCGTTTCTTGGCTTTATCCAGCTGAAGTGGTGGTAAACAAGTTCATTTAATTTGAACTTGGTAGCTATGTTCCAGCCTTGCTTGACAAGAACTAAGAAGATAAAGCCCAGCTTCTTCAACAATTATGGAGGCACTTAAAATTCTATATCATTGCATAACAGTAAAATATCAGAGGTTGCTAAATGAGTAGGTTAGCCAAGAGTCGAACCGTGTTCAGACCAGAAGGAGCAATTTTTAAAAGGAGATACCAAATAGGCCACACTCTTTGTCCATTTTCTAAATCATTGATTATTACTTTATTAGTATGTCAACTTTTAGTCCAATACCTTGAAAGTTATTTAGTTTATATATATATATAGGGGCTGGTTATTGTAAAACAAGTATTAAAGTAAAACAAGTAAGATAAGATCTTGACCATTGG
>JAOXNX010000001.1:22070346-22101420 GCA_028566075.1 Solidago caesia | reverse complement strand
ATACAAGTCATCACAATGTAAGGTTTGTCAGCTTGTTATTAACAAGAGTAGACTTGGAAGTCTTCGCGGTCTCATTGGCAAGTTGTACAATAGCCAATTAGAGTGCGTAGTATCATAAAAAAAAATGATGGTGTGGAAAAAAAAGATGCTTTATGTCGCTATCAATCGGAATGAACAAAGGCAGAAAAATCCATTTGAATGAGTCAATAGGATAAGGATAATAATTAATGAATTAATTGTATGGCTATCAAAAGCAGTGATCTATACGTACATATATTAGTGAGTTAATTACGTACTTAGGGTTGGCCCAACTTTAAATACCTCATTTATTTTTCATTTGTTAAGGTTCAGCGACACACACACACACCTCTTTTTTTTGGCTAAGCAACACCGTTTATACGTTGCATGCAAACTTGTACGTGACGTACAGAGTTTGATCATATCAGGAAAGAATCGTCATTTCGTAGTTTTTTCATCATATCAATTCAGGAAATATGTTCCTTTTTTTTTTTACGTGTATGTGCTATAGCGGAAAATAGGATTTATGACATTATTAAAAACTAGACTTTTTCAACTTTAAATATATTGTATTATATGATATTAGGAAAAAAAGTCTGTTAGTTATTATAGTATAAGAAAAAAATTTAACTTCAAGTATTAGTTACAAAATCTAAAACCAGATTGTGGACACTATCTTAAAATAACAACTTAGAATTTAAAATATGTAATCAATTATATTTCGAAGGACTAAATAAATAAATAAACTAAATAATTGAGGGACGAAACTATACATTTAAATAATAACTAAGGACTTTTTTGCAACAAGTAGTTTAAGATTTGGATAGTAATAAATTCACAACATATTTTTGCCATATACAACAACTATATGCTTTATACAGTTGTACAGTATGCAGTGACATACTTGTACTTGTTGTATATGACAAAAGTTTGTATCACTACCCTTAAGATTTCAACTTCTCCACCGATTACGAACTTGCAACTTTTTTCATGAAAACACTTTACAAAGTTAAGATTTCTCATCTATTGATCTTTTTTCTTCTTCAAGTTATGCACTCTTAAGGAATTAGATTAAAAAAACCTCTGACTTTTTTTTTTATCTACCAGGAGCCATAGGGTGTACAAGTGCATACCCTATGTTGTACATAGTTTTGCCACTGTGATCAGTAATAAATGATTCATCAGCAGGACCTACTGCTATACGCTAAACCCTGTATAAAGGGCCAATCCTAAGGATTTGGATGCTCAGGAGAGATAATCGAAAATATGCCCATGTCAAAAATTTTAAATAATACAACACAATATCTTTAAGTGTTCTTACTTGTTTGTATTACAAGTTTGGATGTATTGGATTGGCTTCATATATATATATATATATATATATATCATTATCATAATCAAAACTTTAGCAATGGCTCAACTAAAGGTAAAAAAAAAAAAAGACAAATAACTATATATGGTTTCAAAATGATATCCGTAGATACTAGATATAATCTATTTGTGGCTTTTAATTTTGATTATGCAATAAAAATTCATGTAACTCTTTATGGTAATTTTTATGAATTAATAAAAGTATTTGAACAAAACATGTGCTAAATCCTGATGATGTTTACGATTTCTCATGAAAAGGTATAATAAAATGAGTATTATTTTGTAACTGATAGAGCTATTTATGGGGAATTTTATTACCAATTGACAATTATTTAAATTGTATTTATTAAATTACAATATTATCCCTATACATATTAATTAGATAAGAGTTCTCATGGTTCTTGACATTTTTTTGGTTCTCATTTTAACTTTTTATTATATATATATATAGATTAGCATGGTACCCGCGCAATACGGCGGTAGCGGCAACGGCGGTATGGTGGTGACGTCGGCGGCGACTGGTGGTGGTGACGGCGAGTAGTGTAAGCTATTGATGTAAATTTAATTGATGTAAAATGGAGTGGTGTAGTTATTTTAAGAGTTGAGAGATAGATGTTATAAATTATTTCATTAAGGGTATTTTAGGTATATTAAGTGGAAATGTTTAAATTAATAAACAAAGGAGGGGGTAATTTAGAAAAAAGAAGAGAGGTATCTGTGTCATATCTCATGTAGAAATTTTCAACATTTCTAAAAATAAAAGGGCTATAATTTTTATAAGGTAGTAAAGATACATACAGTATACTACTTATATATATTGTACATGGATAAAAGTCATGTACATATTACCTATCTTAGAAATATTCTAGAAGACTTGACTTGCTGAATCGGCCATCCAAATTAGAAGCTCAAGAAGAAAATCCCGTTGCTTTTTCAAAACTCAATTATCTCCAATAATAAATGAGGATCTATTTAACCTACTTGTATCTATGCGATTTAAATCCAATATCTCATGTCACAAACTCACAATAAACTATGCTAACTAGAATGTAGTCAAAACTTTACAAAATAAGACAAACAATTTGGTAATTGAAAAAAAAAATTCATAATCATCTTTCTATATAACTAAGTAAGAATACTTCAATTCTAATTGTATCCGAATGAAGTATTTCACATCATCATTCATCTTATGTGGCATATAAAATGGCTTAGTTGTCATCTATTTATAATTTAGAAAATCTCAATGAATAAATGTTTTCAATGTTTAATTAAATTAAAAAGTATTTGAATTTCAAAATTCTACTTTCAAATGTTAAAAAATGAATATCAAAATTCGAATTCAAACTCTATCGTTGATAACTTGATATCACAAGATTTAGTCTAACATAATTTTGAATTTCAAAGCTTCATTCACTGATTAAAATGATGTAACTTTTTAATTATGATTATGATTATAATATATTAAGGCAAGCGGAGTGCCTTGATAGGTTGCTGGCGGGCTGCCAAACCCCGACGGTAAACACCGCCCTGCCCCCAGCGGGCTTGTTTGGGAGGTTTGCTCAAAGGGTTGAAAGCCGGGTGGTGAACCCTCCATGTGACCGTTAGAACATGGACGAAATGTGTAATTTTTTTAAACCATTTGACTGTTAGAAGGACTGAACATGTAAAAAAAAAAACCTTAACCAGGTTACCGGTACAAGGACTGAAAATGTAAAAATATTACTGTTAGGAGCCGTTAAAAGGCTAAAAGTGTAAAAAAAAAAAAAAGGTCATGAGGGGTGACTTCAAGTTCTTCAACACGCCACACAATCACATCACCGATCCAACAATGTTAGAGTGGATGCTTGAGCAAAAAAGAGCAATCGCGGCGAAATATAGATGGCGTTGTGATTTTTAGATATCTATTGTCCTAGTTTTATTTCTATTATTATGTAATGGACTTTCTCGTACTTTTATTTTAATTATTATGTAATGAACTTTTATTTTTATTAATGAAATGTTATATGTTTTAGTTATAAACTGTTTAGTTTAATAGTTTATGCGGAAAAAATAAAAAATTTGGGAAGGCTGGAATCTCATGGGCGCCATTGAAATTGGTTGGGAGGGCTGAAGGGTTGAAATGAGTTGACATAATCTTATTGGTAGAATTTGAAAGAGTTAAGAATTTGGGAAGCATGACTCCTCCCCTAAAGATATAAAAATTAAAATACATGCTTCATGCTTTATAAAGGAGTATATATATTGGATGATGTTGGGACATTTATTATGATGATAGGGGATTTATGAGGTTTTGGTAAATGTTAGATATAGCAAAAATGGATTGAGATCTTTTAAAGTTATAATTTCTTTCAAGTTTCCCTTAAGTTCTAAATTATGAGAGGAGCAAAATAATTCGTTGCTATTTTTTATTTATTGTTGGACCTTTAATCATATTTGAAAGCTTTTGATTGGTTCAATTTTACTAATTTAAAGAATTTCAACTTTAAAAGATCCCAATCCACTAAAAATAAAGACAAGACGATTGAATTATTTAACTCTTTATCCGTTAAAGCTCTTTGGCCATGTATACAATTTTGTTTTCTTTCTCGTATCTTTAAGAAAAGTACAATCATTACAATGTGTAACCAATAGTATTTGATTTTTATCATTTAAATAATTTTTGATTAATAAAATTTATAAGTGGACAATTATTTTGGGACATATTAAAATGAAAAGGTGACTAATAAATTTGGGACGAGAGAGTATTATACTTCTATCTTGTAATTACTTAAAATTAAAATAACGGTTTCTCATGGTTTGCAGATATTTTTATTTTTTTATTTTTGGTTTTTCATCACTAAGGTGGTCTAGCAATCAAAAGTCTTAATATCCTCACAATAAGTCTCAGGTTCAAATTTTCATATGTAAACATTTTGGTGGAGGTTAAAGAAAAAGTTCAAGTTCAAATTTTCATATGTAAACATTTTGGTGGAGGTCAAGAAAAAAGTTCAAAAATAGTAACATGAATATATTGATTAGACCACATACATGCAAGTTAAAGACTCGTCCTTTCTTGTTATTTTATATTTTAAAGTTTAAGTATGAACATTTTACTATTGTTAACGGGAGAGTACTATATATGTTTTTGGGGAAAATTGTTTATATTACAACTATCAATGATTTTGGTTCGTTTTAGACCCCTCTTGTATCGTTTCGAATGCAGATTTACCATGCAAGTCACGGTAAGTCACCCTCCTTGTCGTTACATACAATAATAATACTCAATAATATATTTGTATAGAAATGTTTAATCTAGGTCATTGTCGTTGGTTCTTAGCCTCTGATCCAAATTGGTCATTTTTATATCTCTTTTAAGTATGTTTTCTGTTCGATTGGGGTATTTGTGGGCTGGGGCTTGTGGGAAAAAAAACCAATTGGATTAAGCAAGCCCATATCTTAAAATATTTGGGCCATAACCATTTTTAAATTTTAGCCGTCGATATTTTTTTTAAAAAAGAAATAATAAATATGATTAATTTTTTTTGGGTAAAAAAATATGATTAATTTGATACACATATAAACATGGGAACATAATTAATGTGAAAATTAAAAGACAAATCTCAGCCACACATTTCCATATCTTTTTTTGTTCCCATCCCCTTTTTATTTTTTTTACCTTTTTTTTCATTTTTAATTTTTTATTTAAAAATTTTCAAATAAAAACCTAGTAAAAAAAAAATTTTTTTTTTTCAAAGGGCGGAGCCCGTCAAGTAGATCACTCCATCACCGATCACCCCTATGACCTATCACCCCACCAACTACCCCTTATTAATATCATTGAGGGTTACGCCCGATAAGGACGAAACCCCCTGAACGGGCTACGTCATTCGGCTAAGGGCTACGCCCGTATCGTATCATCATCCGAAAAAAATAATTTGTTTTTTGGTACGGGTTTTTATATAAAAAAAAATAAATTACAAAATGGAAAAAATAAGGTAAAAAAATTTAAAAGGGGAAGAAGAAGAAGAGGGAAAAAAATGTATGGCAGAGATTTGTCAATTGGTTTTCAACTTTTTTATAGTTTTCATTTGATTAGGCTGTCTGCATCGGGGCCGTCCATAGAAAATCCGCGAGTGATGTGGAGGCTCTCCATAGAAAGGTCTTGATGTGGGTGATAATGTGGAGGTTGTCCATTATTGGACATCCGTGAGGAAGGATTCATACGAATGGTTTGATCTTTATTTTTTCATTTCTTTCTTTATATATATGTGTATAGGAAAAGATTCGTGTAAGAACCATTTGAATTATAAGAACCATGAGAACTTTTAATTTATAACCTGATAACTTGATATGTTCATATGTGAATGATGTACGTGAACAAATTCGTTCACATATGAATAGATCAAGTTATACTAAATATTATATATATTCATATGTGAATGCTTCTCACATGAACCGTGCCCTATGTGCATAAGTATATTAAATGTATATGCATTCAGTTTAATTAGGGAAGAAGAAGACAGACACAGTGTGTGAGGGATTGTGGGCCTATTTCCTTTTTTTTTTAGTTTTATTTTATCATTAATTTCAATTTAAACTTTGAAGTTTGAACTTTATTACAAATTGGTTTCTAAAGTTGTTAATGTTTTTTTTTTTTACGTAATTTTAATTAACTAACGTTTTTGTTTACTTAACTAATGTGTTTGTTTTTTTTAATTTAATGTATTTTTATTTTTATTTAAATTAATGTAATTATATTTTTTTTATTTATTTTGTGATGTGAAAATTATGTAGTTGTTTGTAAGAAGGATGGATATGTTATTGTTATAAAAAAAAGTGTTGTGGGAAGGATAAGCGAAAAGCTGGTGTGACATGCTGATTAGACTGTTTGCGGAAATAACAACCTATAACTGATGCGGATATATATGTGTATATATATCATATATTTGGATATCAATTTTAAATGAACGTGTTCCACTTTTCAAACATAAAATATGCAAATCTAGTTGTAAAAACAACATCTTTTCACATGTAGAGACTTTGGCAGTGAATCGTAAGTGACTTGTTTCACTAGGTTCCCTCCCACTTACCCCTAGCCCTCCTTTGCTTCTAACCAAAGTCTATGTCTAACCAAAGTCTATGCCTCTCTTTCAATTATCTCCTATATCCTATATATATATATATACTCAAATCACCCAACAACAAACTAAACAAAAGCCATACAAACAAACAAACTTAATATATATAACTTTTGTCCGTTAAGAAAAAAAGGCAACAATTAAGATGTTGGATTGGGGTCCGGTTTTCGTGTCTGTGGTGCTATTCGTATTGTTTACGCCAGGCTTGTTGTTTCAGCTTCCGGGTCATAGGCGTTGTGTTGAGTTTGGCAGTTTTCAGACTAGTGGAGCAGCTGTCCTTATGCACACATTGCTTTTCTTCGGTTTCATCTGCCTCTTTTTGTTCGTCGTTAAGGTCCATCTTTACATTAGCTAATTAAAGGGAACTGAAAAAGAACACATTTACTTCCTATTTTCTTAAAATCGTGTGTTAGATTTCTACTATTTGTGTCCTTGTTTTTGTACGTTAAGAAAAAGAAAGGTGGAGTAATAGTATACCAGTTGTTAGCCATACTTATGCGAAAAAAGATGTTATTTTCAATAAAATTGTAGCATTAATATATGCACAACGATTTAATCTAATCAATCGTACTATTTGATACATATTTCACTTGGGTATGCATATATATGGTGATATAATGTTTCTCTATATATCTGTCGTACGTATGCATTGCATGTATAATCATATTAATTTGTTCGTTCGTTGGTGCATATATATATATATATATATATATGAATATGTTTTTATATAGTAATATTTTTATAAATATGTTCAAAAGAGTTGCAATATATAAAGATCAAACACACATTTGGCTCATTATGAGTAAAAACAAGATTGCCACACCCACAAATATATATATATATATATATTGTTGGGTTATTATTATGATCACTGAAACCATCCTTGCATATTGTAAGTATTTGAACTTGGTCCTGCTGCGGCTGCTGCAGCTGCTGTTAATGGATCCGTTTGATACCTAAAATCCATTACAAAAACAATTTACAACACTTCATATATGTTACGACATTACATGCTCCAACATTTCTTTTTGCTATTCAAAGCGCGCCGTTCTTTATTAGGTAGTGCAGATTAAAGTTTGTATGTCATGGCTAAGTGAAGTGATTATCTGCATGGTTTGTGTCTATTAAAGGTGACAATTTCAACCCATTTTCTTACAAATGATCGAGTCGGTGTGATGTGGTTATGTTTCAACAAAAATGTTAATCGAATTTAACTTAGAATCAATTTTGTCGAACAAATATTGTATGGTGGTTTTAATTTTTTAAAATTTAAAAAGGGTTTGGCTAAAATATTGTTGCCATGTCAAGCTGACCAGACCTGATTAATAATGACTCGTTACGCTAATAAATAGAGAAGATGATATTCAGGCGCTTACCCCATTTGTAAAGTAGGTCCACAGTCAAGTTGATGAAAGAAGGCCTCATCATTTTGATGATGATGTTCATGTTGTCTATCATATCCCATTTCTTGTTGGGCATGTGGATGCCAATGGAGTGAACTTACTTGATTTCCTTCCATCAACTGCAAATCAACCAAAAGTACCATTAATAATGCTAATTTATAAGTAGTATGCGAGAAAATGATGACATCGCGTAGATATATAAACATACCCTTTGCTTCAAGGTTCGATTTGCTTCATTTAGAGCATGCTCCTGCAAATGCAATAAACCTAATAAACAGAAGCAGAAAGGAAAGAAAGAACACAAAGAATGGTATATTTTCGAACATCCAAAATGTTAATAGAACCTTGAAGCAAACCTTCTTTTGGAGATCTGTAAGTGTATCCAACATGAATTGAGTCTGTTTATACATAAAAAGTATGTCAGTGTCAACAACATATCGTTTATTTATTTTATTTTTAAACGGCGAAGTAAATGTATTAATGAGAAAAAGTCTCGTGAAAGGCTAGGATTACGGCAGAAAACAGATCGAAATGGGTACAACGAAAAAGGAAGCAACCTCGGCATCCTTATTAGACTATAAGCCTTAACTGATATATGAAAGGAATATATTCCATGGGATGCGTTTATCATTACTGCTCATCTAGGTGTATGAGACAATATATCATTGCACCATTATAAATTAATAATAGAGGTGGCAAAGCTGATTTGTTAACTTATAAACGAGTGGAGAATTGGGTTATGATTTACTTTAAATGGGTCAAATAGATTAAGCTAAAAGATTTGATTAAAAATAAGAAAAAAAGGCAGATGAGTCAAACCGATTGAAATGAAGTGTATACAAATGACTAAAAACATCCTAAACTGTTCTTAATGAATCCAAATAAATGGATTTAAACATATGTTCGTCGGCAGGTTCAACTGTTTTCGACCCACAATCAAAAGATTTCCTTTTGACATTTTACGCAACTCAACTTTTGCCCATTCAAACACCTCTAAGTTTCAAGCTACACATGTTTCTAAAATATATCACACAAGAACCAATCCACCCGCCACAAGTTAGATAATGAGTTAATTTCACAATGTTTTGATAGGTATGTATTTTGATTGGCAGATTTCTACTTTAGTTAGAGTGTATTGTGGTCTAACGCTAGACTTACCCGAGCTGATCTGATCTGCTTTAGTGATGTATCGAGTTGCCTTTCGAGTGACTCTAGCTCCTTGCAGCTCAAAGGGCCAAGATCTTCACCCAGAAGATTCCTGGTATTCACATAGCAGCCATATCAAGTAGTTTCAAAATATACGTACATAAAAATTTTGGAAATACGAAGCGTTACCTTTGGGATCGTTGTAGCGCTTCATAACGCGCCTTAAGTTTCATATACTCTTGTTGGCTACTTAGCTCCTGCAAACACAAGTCACTGAATTACGCTGATAAATGTCCTTTGATAAATTGTTATTTCTGTTATTTTAAGGTATCATTACATGTCATATTATCAAAGTTTGAAGCCACAGTCACTTATTATTTAAGTAGATAGATATGTTTTACATAAATCAGGTGGATCAAATATCTAAATGTTAAAATGAATTAAAAAAAAAAGAAGCACTTACACTAACCCTAACCCTAACCCTAATTAACACTACCTACAGGATAATTAGATCTTAAGTTAACAATAATAAAATACTTAAGCCATCATTTTATTCATGCACTAATTAAGTTTACCCAATATTTTGGGGGAAAAAAAAATACATTCTTTCTTCACGAATAAAGAAGCTAATAAATTTATAATTAATCAATGAAGAGGTTCTAAGTTTTTATAAAATTTTAAATATAGAAAACTATATATATATATATATATTCAATTAATAGAACGGCCACACCCAATTCCGTCATGGGCGAGGTAAGGAGAAGTGGGATGTAGACAGTCGGGGTGGAAAGACTACTTCTTCCGGATCTAGATATACCCATTTATTCATTATATAATATCGTCCTCTTTCGAAGCATGTGTTTATACACTGTGTTTTACTATATACTCTTTAAGCATGAAGGATTTTTAATCAAGTATGAAAAGATGTTTTGAAGGACAATCCAACCAAAGCATTCTAAAGACCAAGAGACTAAAAATAGTCACTGCCCTGAAAGGCCATTTTTTAGTGTTTAGGAGAGCTAGCTAGTTTTAGGTGCATCGTGTTTTTGTTTATCATGTACCTAGTATTTTTTTTAGCTTTTTCAATGAATTGATTATATATATATAGGTTATGGTTAAAATAAAACAAGTATTAAAGTAAAACAAATGAAACAATCATATTTTCTTAATTGAAAATCATTGTGCATCATGAAAATTTTCGTACATCATTGTGTATACTTGTTTTCTATGAATCTTCGTGCATCAGTTTTATCATGATCCAACGGTCAAGATCTTATCTTATTTGTTTTACTTTAATACTTGTTTTACAATAACCAATCTCTATATATATATATACACTTTTAAAAAGAAATCCTAAGAAAGATTAGTCACATCAATCCAAAGCTCAACCATTTGATCTATTGGGTAAAAAGTACTCCGTAAAAACCATACATCTATTTATTAATAGTGGAATATTTCTAAAATTAAGGTAATTATCAGTAACTTAAATTCTTTTGATCATTTAAGGCAAAATAAATAACAAATTAAGCATGGAAAATGAAATACTCACCAGTGCTTCCCTTGCAGACACATTTGTCTGATCAGGTGCTCCATAGTTGCACTTTTGATACCTCTCAAGAGTCGTCAGCATGCTGCTAGAAGAACATATATACACAAAATAGATGAAGAGAATAGTTACAAATATACATGAAACGAAAATACAACTAATTAATGATCATATCCCGTTGAACAACAAACTAATTAAACGACTAGAATTAATAGCTAATTACTAACATCACTATGGATTCCAATTTTTCCCAAATAAAGATTAATTAAGAAAGTACTAGCAAGATTATTAATTAGGTGATAAAATTACCTAATTGTAAGACACAAAGGTATAGATTTAACCAGCCATACGTTAAACGTATATACATGTTCATTTAAGAACATAGCTTGTTATGTTAAGTTGTGTATCGATATTAAAAAAAAAAAAGAAAAAAAAAGAACATTTATATGAAGCTACATGTCTTCATGCCAAGAGGCAAAAGCATTAAGGAACATCCTTTTCTTTTGGTACATATATAAAAGCTATATGTTGAGATATTGCAATCCCAGAATGGATAATAAAACAAGAATTAACTAACACCATTAATTAATTAACGATTCTAGGGCTAATCCTTTTGTCAACCTAATTGAGGTGTTTGGTATTAGCATTCCCAAAATAATACAAGAAGATAACACAGATATATATAATTTCACCGGCCATAACTAACGACTAATTATCTAGATTCGATGTTAGATCATTCCGTAAGAAGCATGTTCTGCCTCAAATAGGATAAACAAAAAACTTAACTATAGATTCATCTACTAAACAAGGGCTAATTCCTTTCTTAATACTTTCTCTAGCTTCCCTTTCCTTCAACATAATACATATTACAGTAATATTCCATGTTTCTATATAATCAACACGTACAAACTAACATCTTTGTTTCCGGCCATTTAATTTCTATATATAAAAGAAAAACAATATTACGTAATTAATCAAGATCTAGCAATTTCATGCATCTGTAAGCACAAAAAACAGCAATTATTGACTAAACTCGACTTTGAAGATTGATGAAAACAGATGTTTGGTTACTGCATTCGAGATCAGATCGGATATAGTACTTTTCTCAAAAAAAGAAAGAAAAAAAAAAGGATATATCAGCACCTAATTAACATGGTATAAACAAGAATTTAATTAGATGAAGATGGAGGCCTAGCTAGAAATCGTAAGAAGATATCGTAATCGTATTAATTAACTGGCTGCGCGCTTTCGGTTTCGTTCTGGATTCGGACCCTTTTCCCTCTTTGGATTGCCATCGAAGTTAGCTAGTCAATACTACAGTTTGGTAATCCAGCTTATCATTAGAACTTGGAGTAGCTTTTATCAATTGAATTTCGGAGAAAACTTGTACTAAATAAAAAATAAATATGTAATTCCAAAATCCCTAGAAGCTAAAACACATAACTCATTCTGAATTCTCAAGAAATACTACATATATATGAACAAACTATAAAAATTTAAAAAAATCCAACTAACTCAGACCCAACAACCTAATTAAACCCTAGAAGTAAAACATTTTTTAAAACAATATATATATATATATATATATTCTCAATTGAGAGATTTAACTGGTAAGCAAGTATACAAACAAGATGAACTGAAAGAAAAAAAAAAATATTTTTAGAAGGAAATATAAAAAGAAATTAAGAAAGAAAGATGAGAGAGACAATAAGCTGCAACACAAAACAAAATACAAAAACCTAAAAAGCTTTATAAGAATTTTGATTCATAAAAAAAGAAGAGTTAATTTTTTACTCAAATGAATCAATTAAAAAAGAAAGATTGAAAGCTAGAAAAAGGTGAAAAAACAACTGATCATAAAAATGAAATTTATATGTTTACATATATATATAGCAAAATCATTTATATATAAATATTATTACTATCATATATGGTTTTCCACTTGCAGATCTACCAAACAAAACAAGCACGGAGTTCCATAAACAACAAGACATTCACCAAAACAGCATATCTATATACAAAACCATTTTCACTATTTTTTTCCTTTTCTTTCTTTAAACTTTTCATATATTTAGATCTAGTGACTGTAAACAAAAACGATACTCAATCCCATCAACGATACCCCGTCCCGTCATAAACGGGAAACAAGGATCTACTTAACAAAAGAAGTATAAACACAAAATACTGACAGTCTGACATATTAATTTTTTGTATATGTATGTATTTATATATATACCTTGAGCTACTACAAAATTCATAAAGCTTTCCTCTATTAGAGAAGATGATTAGAGCAACTTCAGCATCACAAAGAACCGAAAGCTCGTAAGCTTTCTTTAACAGCCCGTTTCGTCGTTTCGCAAAAGTAACTTGTCTGTTGATTTTGTTTTCGATTCTTTTCAATTCAACTCTACCTCTTCCCATTTTCTTGTTAGTTGCTTATTTTGTGTTATGAAATCTCTTTGATCAGAAAAAAAAACACTATATATATAGGAATTAACTGAATATCTTTCTTTAATGGTTTTTCCTATACCTTGTAACACTCCTTATATGTGTATCTCACACATTCTCTTATATATATATATTTATAGACAGAATTATAGATACAGTTGCATACAATTATAGATACAGTTATATATATATACACACACTAATATGTTGTGTGTGTGTGTGTGTGTGTAAGGAAGTGAGAGAAAGTCAAAAACAGACAGTCAGACACTGTTTAATTAGATATAAATTTTGTATTTGTGTCTGTAATAATAAGCTACATAGATGTATTTTAGGTCACTAATAATTTGTACATTTGTAATATTTGTATAGTGGTTTGACATACAATAAAGTGATTAAATTGTGTTATTTGGTAATTTGTCTTAAAAAATATAATGGTTGTGTTTGACTAGTTAGAATTAATGATGAAAAAAGATAACATTATAGATACGTTTTCAGGATATATAGTTGCATGCTAGGCCACACAATCTAGACATTGTGACCGACCACTGCGTTGTACGTGGTGACCGACACGGTGTGCTGCTCTTCTACTTTCGGTGTGATCTATAGTGGGTGATATCACGGTGTTCTTTGTGCCTCGTATAGTCTGTGTTAATGTGTATATTCTTTTGGTTTTTTTCAAGATTTTGAACTAGTAAATATTAATTGTTAGGTTACACATCAGATATTTTTTAAGTTTTTAGCTAGGTGATATCCTTTTGGTTCTTTTAGTAAGACATTGATGTGATAAAAGAGTGTGACCAAATAAAGAAGACCGTCATCCGTCCGTCGAACCAAAATAGACTGCACCAACATTTCATGTAATTAATGGAGTTTCTGCATGCAAAATCATTTTTACCCTTGTGTTTATAAGGGATATTTAACTAGAAAATTTATTATAATTGATTAAATATATAATAGTTAAACAAATAAATAGTTATGTATTTTTGTGAAAACGAACAATTACTTTGAAACAAATAATGATATTAATGTGGACGATTTTTTTTTTGAAAATTGACTATTATTCACATTCATCCGCCCACCAACTAGTGGGACGGACCCATTATACATACATAATTACAATAGATTGAAATTACACCATTCTTTCCAAGCAACCGAAAAAAACTTGGAGTTGGATAGAAGAGTATTTTATAATTTGTTAAGAGAGACATAAATGATATTGAAAGGTTGACTATACATCAAATTATTTACGCTTGATCACATTGTTGGATATAAACCCAAGTCAAACATTGGTTGTAGGAAAGTGGGTTTGGAGACCGAATATACTTTTAAATCGTGTAAATACTTTCACAATAATATTTCAACATTAAAAATTGCCTTAGGATAAACGGAAATGTATTCAAGTTATTTGAAGATGACAAGTTTTTTTTAGTTCGGATATACAGAAGTCTGACCAAGGTTTTTTGTGGTCTTTTTTGAATCCTTCCATTACCACCTCTAAGATACGTAGTATTAGCTAATGAAATTCAAACTTAAGATCTATGACCTCTTATAAAGGTATCATGATGTTATAAACCACAAGACCAACTTGAAGATGGTTCCTATAAATTGCCTTAGAGTGTTACAAACTCTTTAAATGAGATAAAACAAATAATCAACTACAATCTAAGGCAATAAAAGTTCAATTCTTATATTGTATTTTTAAATGAAATATAATTATTAAATTACATTAAAAAAGTTGATGACATTGAATTAAACTAAAAACATTTGGTAGATATAAGAAAACCTCTAAACAACATTAGTAGAGTGAAGTTTATTCGTTTAACAAAAGAATAAATTTGTTTGGAATTAAATTTTCTCATTTTAAAAAGGCAAATGGTATAGTAGTATTTGTGATTTAAAATCTATAAATAAATATAAATTGGTGATGTAAAGTGATGTGGATGATTAGACTGATCGGACGGATGAAGATATGGAACCTTAAAACCCATGAGATAATTGGGTGCCATGATACTACGTGTCAACAGATTAACTCATAACACACTTTTTTAATTTCTGAACCCTATTTCACTCTCTATAGGTCCTCTCAACTCTCAAGTGAACTCTGAAGTCTTTGGACCAATCATGTAATAGATGTTATTTATTAATTTTTTATTTGACATTTTTCTTTATTTAAATACAACATAATATTTATGTTTATAAGAGGCTCCATTATGGTCAGACTCGTCCTCCTTAAGACTAGTTCTTGTCAGCGTCATATCAAACAATGACTAATCCCTTAAAACAGGTCCGATGCAGTACTAATCCTCAGGACCCACTTTTTATTTATTTCTACACTTTTAATTTAAATTTACACTACATAAATTAAAAAAAACACTTATTTAAATTTAAAAAAAACATTACAATTACTTAAATTAAAAACAATACATTATTTAAAATAAAAATGACTACATAAATAAAGACCTAGACCTACATTAGCAACCATTTGTTGTGCATACCACTATATACATCTAATAACAACCAACAACCAATTATACATATAAAAATCGAAATAAAAATTAAGAAAAATAACCCTACGTTCTTGATTTTCCATCATGTATGAGTTTTTCTGTTACATCTGTGGCTGGTGGAGGTGATGCAGCCGTGAATGGTAAGGAGAGAGATAAGGGGTGGTGGTGGAGCTGCAACCGTGAGAGGTAGAATAGGGGCGGGTGGTGATGGTTGCCACCGTGGATAGGGTGGAAATATGTGGAAATAAGGGTTGGATTGCTGCCGTTGATGATGGAGAAGGTGGGGGGCCGGTGATTGTCTCCGAAAATGGAGGAAGACGGTGGTTCCCGGTTGGTTGTGATTTTGGGGAGAACTAAAATACGATTTGATTATATTGCGATTTTTATTTTTTAATCGCGATTAAGATTTTTTTTATTGCGAATTTACAAAATCTAATTGCGATTTTAAAAATCCAATTGCGATTCCGCTATCTTGTTGCGATTTTACAAAATCTCATTGAGATTTTGGACAATCTCATTGCAATTTTACACAATCTCATTATGATTTTGGACAATCTCATTGCGATTTTTGCTTTTTGGTTGCGATTTTGCAATATCTTATTGCGATTTTAGAATCTGATTGCGATTTTCCTTTTTTCATTGCGATTTTGTTGGGTATTTAGTAAAATTTGAAAAAAACTTGGTTAAAATGAGATATCTTTATGTGTATTTGGGTACTCATGTTATTTTTTCTATTCATATTGTTGGGTCGTAAATTAAAAACACCATGAAAGTGCAGAAAATTGGTTGCAATAATCAGCATTCACTCTAAAACAACAACTTATTGATCAACTACTAGCATCTAGATATCTTTTTGAAACATCTTGTTTTGGGGTTCTTCTATCATATCGTTATAGTTCTTTTTCGGTAACATGTGTTAACTAGTTTAGTTTGTTTCCATGGGAGATCTTTGGCCAAATGTCTTTTGTTCTCGCTATTTGGAAAGGCCGTCTTTTATATATTTTCTCATCGACCTTTTTTGTATATATAATATTTTCTCATCGGCTTTGCTGGGGGTGCGTAGATTCGTGTTGCGTGCATACTGCCCAATTGGATGTCACTGCATTGCGCTCGATGATCTAACTTCTAACTCGCTGCTAAAAAAAAAAATATTTATTTGGAGCAACAACTTTATAACATAATCTAGCAAGGTGCTAGAAATTTACAAAGTTTAGACATAACAAGACTAAAGATCAATCTGCCAATCAACCCAAGTGAGTTTACAATTCATACTCCTATTACATACCTAATTAAAAAAGAAAACAGAACTATGTCGTCGAAGATGGCTTCCAATTTGGTTTCTTTGAGATGGAAACACTTGAGGTTGTGATTCTTCCATAACGTCTATAAAAAATAGTTTGTATTGACTTTGCTTATTTTATGACTTATGAGTTTATTATGCAATTTTACGTCACAATAAACATGTAAATCAGGAAATAAATCTCAAAAACTTGACTTATCAAGGATAAACCAAAACCAAAACAGCCCATAAACTCCCAAATAAGCTAAAACCAAACAACTTTTATTCTATCAAATAGATTTCTCATAGAACAGCTATAAAATAGAAAAAAGATACAAGTATTTAACGTAAGGGCAATAAGGCCATCTTCAACCGGGAAGTACCCCCGGTGTTCAGTTTGCCAGCCGACGTGTTGGTTCGGTTTGCTGCCCAGAACATTAAAGGCGTGGTGGTTGTGTGGGGCCAGTTTTTTTATATATATTTTTTAGCATATATGTGTGTATGATATTTAATATAATGTTTTTTAGTTTAATATGGATGATGATGTGACATAGACAAATTGGGTTCCAGCATGTTGGCCGAGTTGAAGACAAAATAAATTTAGAGAGCTAGTTTAGTCTACCAGTTTAATATTGGGGCAAATTGAAGGTTGGGTTGGGCAAATGTTGGAAACCTTTATGCAGTGGTGCACCTTTGTTGACCTCATTTTATCTTAGAAGTCACACATGGACGAAAATGAATCAAAATGTCAATTGATTTTTCACATTCTTAATCTTTCAAGGGGAGGGAGTGGTCACCAAATTGGCGAAACTACCCAAATTATCATGTCATCTCTACCCAATAAAAATCCTCCATGTCAAAACTATCTAATTCTATCAAAAACTACCCAATTTGGTAGCATTGGTAACCAAAACTACCCTTTCCAACGTCTCTCCCTTCTCTCTCTCGGCTAAGCTAATCGATTCCCTCCCCGATTTGCCCTAACTGATTCGCCGGCATCGGTGTTACCGATCAACCCAATCGGCGCCAAGCCAAATACCGAACCCACCCCCTCCGGCCTTACGTAATATATTTCAAGGTTTATATATTTGGTAAAGTAAAATATTCAAAGTATTAAATTGAGATATTTGATATTTTAAAGGTAAGCTAATAAACCAATACGATTTTTCTTGTTCAAGTTACATGGAGTATCCCCGTGACTGTTTACAAACCCGGGTATTCCCGTAACTATTTTCAAATCTTTCTTCTGACAACACCCAAGATGTTTACCTAGTGAGATTCGAACCTGACATTCTCCTCTGACAAATTCAAAAGTTCTAACCACTAGACCAACATTATTACAAAATTATTATATGTGTAATAAAATTTAAAACTTACAATTGTATATTTTTGTGGATCTTTAATTCATCTTGGACATGGAATTATTAACTTCACTAATAATTAGTTTGTATGAACACCAACTTAGAAAAAAAAACAGAGTCAAACCAAATTGTTCATTTTAGCAATCAGGCATAGATACATCCATCCACCTAACAACAAATCTTATTGTTTCTTTAATAAAGTATTGCAAGCTTCGTTTATTTAGTATCTATTAGTTCACCTAACACGAACAAGAGTTCCGAGACATCCCATAACGCTGGCTTTTGATGCGACAATTCCTTCAACTGTATAAACCTCCATTGTGATGATTTCGGTTCGTAAACTCTACTATTAAAAAGAAATTCAATCACATGACATGCTTTTTGTCGTTCCATATTTGAGAATGCTTTTTGGTACGTGATTGGAAATTATATGGTCATATATACAATCATTTCCCTTATCTAGTTGATATCTCTATCTAAATCAATCTCTATCTTCAAAAGTTCTCATAGAATTTCACATAGAATAAAATTTTATGTGTCATTTTCATAAATTTTTCTATTTAGTATATGTTATATCCTTATCTACCACAACATCAATTTAATTAAATATTAATATATTATAAATAAATTAATCATTTTTTTAATTTGTTTCCAAATAAATGATCGCTATCAACATAAAATAATCATTTTTTAATTTATTTTCAAATAAATGATCACTATCAACTTTTTTTTTTTTTTTTTAATCTTTATCAACTAAACAAACATATTATTATTCATTATAAATAACGCATAAGATATTATTATAAATTTGAAATTATAGTATATTGAAATTTATTTTTTAAAACATTCATTAGCTGTTTTATATACGTTAATATGGTATTATTCAAGATTGTTAATTTGACATATTTAAAAACTACAAACAATATGCAATTTTCTTACGTTTGGGATCATCTCATCTTTAATTACTTTTAATCATTTAATAGATGTTTTAAATATTAATTAAACCTTATTAGTTGGGAACTTATAATTTTGAAAAATATGTTAAATTATGAATTAACTAACACGTACATATACTATAGTATCACATAATAAATTATTACTTATAACAAATTACATCTGGATAACAATGGCGACAATACAGTACCTGCGTAACACATGGGTAAAAAGCCTAGCATATATATAATTATATACTAGACGCATGGTCGCGCGATGTGGCGGCGATGGTGGTAGCGGTGACGGCGAAGGGTGGCGGCAAGGGTGATGGCGAAGGGTGGCGGTGGTGGCGGCGGCGGCGGGTGCAGCGGCGGCAATGAGGGCGGCGGTGGTAGCGGCGACGGGTGGTGGGGGCGACGGTGGTGGTGTGGTGGTGAATGTAAAAGTAATGTAGACTATTGATGTAAAAGTTATTGATGTAAAAGAGGGTAGTGTAGTTATTTTAGGAGTTAAGGGTAAATGTTGTAAACTAATTTCATTAAGAGTATTATAGGTATATCAAGTGGAGATTTTGAAATGATAAATAGAGGAGAGGGGTAGTTTGGGTCGTTCAAAGTTGTAATTTGAGGGGAAAAAAGAGGGGGGGGGGGGGGTTGATGCTTTATATAATAGTATGGATATACATATATAAAACACCCAAAAGCATAGTTTTGAGGTATTATAAGTCCATAAAGTTAACATGGTGTATAACTGACTATCATTATGTAAGTGTTAACAACAAATTAATTAGTCAAAATCGAGAAAATCACACCTTTTATTTTATGCATCCATCTTGATGGATCAATGTGGTGTTGAACATTAAAATAATGATAATATACAAAACACACTTCATTTTATGGACTTTTAATGCATCAAAATATAATTTTTAAGTGTTCTCGCAATGTTCTTATTTTAAGGTTCGGTATATTTGATTGGAACTATATATTTCGGTTTCACTCGGAGCTTTGGCAACCAGTGTAGGAGGTGTGATGTACATGCTCTCATTTCAAGGGGGTGCAACACTTCTCAGATTGGGCCTAATATTTATCCTATAACCATTTTCTCATGACGAGCAGGATCATTTTCACAAGATTTTGAGGGGATCGCGCATCGGCTCTGAGATATTACCCCCCATCATAGTGAACCTCTCCCTGTGACCGGGATGAGGTAGATGCCTCCCAGCAGGGGGCGGATCGAATCGGAGTTTCCTTAGGTAGCCACCGACGTCCTTAAACTTCCACGCTTGGTGGAGAAGAAGCTGCTTAGCCAACGACGATGAAGGTTAGTAACTCTCCTTAGTTATAGAAAGGGATGGCAAAGGCATCGAATGGCGAAGAGAGGCGGCTCGCCGGGTAAGGAATGGTAAATCTTCAAGGATGACTTCTTTGTTGTCGAAACGAACTGCTCCCATAGATTGAACGGTTCGTCTTGTGCAGTATCCGGAAAGGAGTAGTTACTATGTGATAGAACTCTTTCAATTCATAAGAGAAAGTGCTTTAGTAGCTATTTCCCTGTATATATAGTATATAGATATATAGATGTAGGTTGTTGTGCAAAGTGTCTTAAAATGTGAAGTGTACAAAGCACTAATACACAACTTATATATCTATTACTAACATACATCTTAGTAACTAAGATGCATGTCAGTAGTAACTAAGATGAATGTTAGTAATATACATCTTAGTTACTACTAACATGCATCTTAGTTAAGGGCGGAGCCCGTACTGTAGATCACCACCATCACCGATCACCCCCACCATCTCCCTTTATGAATACCCTTATGGATGGAGCTCGTACCGTATCCATTTGTTTTCAAAATCATTGTTTAAGACACTTTGCAAAGTAACCTTTTCATATATATATATATATATATGTGTGTGTGTGTGTGTGTGTGTGTGTGTGTGTGTGATTATTTTCTATTGAACA
Source organism: Solidago caesia (assembly GCA_028566075.1). Taxonomy (NCBI): domain Eukaryota; kingdom Viridiplantae; phylum Streptophyta; class Magnoliopsida; order Asterales; family Asteraceae; genus Solidago; species Solidago caesia. The sequence continues at coordinate 22,080,326 of JAOXNX010000001.1, read as the reverse complement.
ACCGTTAACACATTACTCATGTCTCATGTTACTAGTAATTGTTTATACAAAATGGGCATAAATTTATCCAAACTTATAACTTCACACACAGAACTTTCTTATTTTCCAAAAATTGAAGATACAAATCAAGAAATTGACTTTGAATTATTTTTATAGAACATTTACTTATTTAACAGTTTGCTAGAATCCATCAACATAGAAATAAATAGACTATGACAAAATTTATTTGTTTGAAAGGTAACACATCAAATATTTACTAGCCACATGCCCGCGCGATACGGCGGCGACAGGTGGTGGGGGCAGCGGCGGTGGCGGTGGCGGCAGTGGTGGTAAATGTGAAAGTAATTGATGTTAAAGGGGTAGTGTAGTTATTTTAAGGGTTGGGGATCTATGTTGTAAATTATTTCATTAAGGGTATTATAGGTATATTATGTGGATATGTTTAAATTGATGAATAAATGATAGGGGTAATTTAGGTACTTCAAATGATCATTTGAAAAAAGGAGGGTTGCTCCTTTATATTGGAGTAAAGATAAAAATACCTACATTATAACTGACAACAATAGTTTTCGATTGATAGGTCATCTCGAATACAACTAAGCCAAATGTTCATTCGTTGACATAACATCTAATAGTGATAAAATTCACACCGATCAAGGAAACAGTCTCTCTATCCTTGGGTAATAATTAGGGATGGGCATGGGACCTTCTCGGTCCGGTCCCGGTACCGATGGTACCGGTTCCGAAAATCACCAAAACTTGGTACCGGTTCTCGTCCCATATGAAATGGTATCGGTACGAGACTGGTAAGGTATCAGTAAAATCTTCGTGTTTGCGGGATTTTTCCGATATCATATCGGTCCCGATCTCGGAGACTACCAAAAGTGGGTACCGGTACCGATCCCACTTAGGACTCGGTATCACTTCCCGGTACCAGGATCAGGACGGTATCGAGACGGGATTCGGGACTTGGGACTTTTTGCTCATCCCTGGTAATAATAAGTCATCACACACTTTTGTTGGAGGTCTTACTAGTAGCAGTCTCTATATCCTCGGATAGAGATATGACTGTCTACATCTCACCTTCCCTAAACCCTGACTTTGACGGTATTGGATATTATTGTTGTTGTTGTACACTGAACAAGGAAGACTCATTACACACTTGACCAAGGAAGACTCATTATCAGGCTATCGTTTGTCCTTTACTATTCAACCAATCTTTTCACATAATTCCCGGTATATGGTTCTTACTCATAACAAACTTGTTAACTAAGTTAAGTTCGTAATAAAGCTAATCTAATTTACAAGACATGTTCATAATTTGAAACTAATTAGTTACGTATAGTTTAGGTAACTGGCATGTATAAGCGCAATTCAACGAGAATAAACACTTTATTCTGTATGGAATGATAGGAGTTCACTACAATAAAATCTACCTTTAGCGATGCCTACCGAAAGGCCAAAAAGCAGTCGCTATAACCTTTGGCGATGACATCGTTGTCGCTAAATGTTAGGCGGGAATATTGACCGGACATCAAATTTCACCAGGATCCGTGAAAAAAGATTTAGCGACGACAATGTTGTTGCCAAAGTCGTCGCTAAAAGTCAATTTTTATTTTTTTAAATTTATTTTATGATTACTTTTTTATATAATATAAATCCTTATTATTTATATTATTAAATGGATTAATATTATATATTAGTTAGTTTATTACCACTTTCAATAAAAAAAAATAACATATTAATTAAAAAAAATTCTATTTTTTATTTTTTATATATATTTACTTTATTATATGTATGTCCATATGTATTAATAATACTTTACTTTATTAGAACTATTTTTTTTATATATATGTTTAATATTTATCTATTTATAAAGTAATATTTATAATTAATAATTAACATTTTATATATTACTTAATATTTTTTAAATTAATATTTATATCTATTTGTAAGTTAATTCATATTTTATTTATTTATATGTATGTATGTATGAGATGTATATATGTATGTTTGCCATGTACGTATGTATGTATGACATGTATGTATGTATGAATGACATGTATGTATGACATATATATATATGTATGACATGTATATATGTACGTATGACAAGTACGTATGTATGTATGACATGTATATATGTATGTATGATATGTATATATGTATGCATGACATGTATGTATGTATGTAACATGTATGTATGACATGTACGACATGTATTTATGACATGTATTTATGACATGTATATATGTATGTATGACATGCACGTATGTATGTAAGACATGTATGTATCATGTATATATGTATGTATGATATATATATATATGTATGTATGACTTCTAAATATATGTATGTATAATTAACATGTATGTATTTATGACATATATGTATGTATGTATGTATGACGTGTATGTATATATGTATATTATTTTTTTATTTACTTTATTAAAAATATCTATTCATAAGGTATTTCATATTTTTATTTATTTATATGTATTTTTATTAAATTGATTATTAATACTTAATTTATATTTTATATATTATTTAACAAACTATAAATTAATGTTTAGTAATTAATTATAAAAACTTAATATGTTTTTTTATAATTATGTTATATAAATGAATATATAATGTATCATTTATAAATTAATTATTAATACTTAATCTATACTTTATATATCTATTAAGAAATTAATAATTAATGTATTATATTAATAAAAGAACATAATTTTTTTTTAATAAACATGTTATTAATTAAAATATAATGTATATAAGGTATTATATTTATATAGAGAAATAAGAGCGATTTTTTAGGATAAATATGATGGGAATATTTTTAGATTAGGAGGGAAAAAAAACAAAATATTTTTGAAAATATCTTTTAGAGACGACATGTCATCGCCAAAGGGGAAAAACAAAATCTTTTTGGAAACAAAAAAAGTTTGGGAAAAACTTTTAACGATGACAATGTCGTCGCCGAAAATCATTTTAACTACTGTTTGGCGACGACATTTTCCTTTATTGTCTCACAAAATTTCAAACTACCTTAAAAAATAACATTTTAACTACCTAATGGAGTATTGGTTGCCAACTTAGTCCACCACAGAATAACATCGACTTGCACTCAATGCATTTTCCTTAAATGACAACTAGCCATCCAACTCACTTGCATATGTCCATTTTGCGCATACTTACACTAGGGCATTTGTTGGAAGATCAAGATAGTTCAAATTAATTAAGGTGCAATTAACAAAGAATGTTGCTAATTATTTGAGCCTCTTCTATGTATTGTAAAAAATTTCCTAGCATGCATGAATTTAGAAAAGTATCAAAAAGGTTATCAAATAAACATTGTTTTAATTGTGTTCAGATGAAATGTGATAATTGGGGAAACACAAAAAGAATTTTTCCAAATAAATGAGTATTCTACTAGCTCATATATATTAGTGTACATTGATATTTTCTTTTTATCACAAATGCTTTTATCATAAGTCCCTTCTAAATGATTGATTTTTTTTCTTTTTCTAACGGCCAAGTAAGAAAATACCAAATAATCCGTACGCAGCGCCCCAATGGTTAAATGTACAACTGGCCCAACTCAAGCGAACGGACCCTCTAGCCCACTTAACTCCACGTTCTGAAAAAACTCACCCGCCCGAAGGCCCACTAGTGATAAAACCCGGTAGCCATGGGATTGAAACTGTGGCCGAAGCCCCGCCGGCCATCCTTCATTAAGCACGATGCCACATAAAAAATAGTGTAGATAGCAAGGCTTAAACCTGGGTCACTTAAACCAAAAGCCAATATCTTAACCACCACAACTAAATGCCATTGGCTAAATGATTGATTAATATGAAAGAACAATTATTTCTTTTTTAGATTGTTGTTTGATGATATATTGGATAATAAGTATACTGAATTTGATTGAACTTGAATATGTCTTTACATTGTAGATCTTTTGGATTTTTTCGATGACATACGTGCTCAATAGAAGCCTTAATTTACGTTTTTTTATTCGATATTTGATACATTATTAGAAGGTAGGAACTTGGATTTTGCATTTTTCTTTTTAAGCTTGGTAGGATACAAATGAACATTAATTGGGTTTGTGTTTTGAAAGCACAAAAAGAATACCTACAACTAGAGTATGTTATATTTGACATTTTTTTAAGTTGTAACACATGGTCAAATGTCACCGTCTAATGAATATGAATACTTTTGAGTGAGGCAAAAAAGAAAACAATACGCTTTTTGTATTCGATGCTAAAAGTATTCACTTTATGGCTATATTCCCATACAAAACACTAAATTTAGCTTTTGACTAAATAAGATATATAATCAAGCATTTTTTTCCCCTTAAGACATAAACTTATATAAACAAGTAAAATCGCACGATTAACTAGACATACTCCACTTGTCTCTATTTCACGTTTAAAAGTAACTATCTTAATAAATAAATAGATACAAAGTGCTATAGAAGACTGAAAACCATATGATCATCCATAATTCCATTGGCATTATGTTATGCATGATCTTGTTGCTAACATAATAACTTCATTCATAAAAGTCAATTAAGTACGGCGAAAGTGTTATAAGTGAGCAAATTGATAAAGTCCATGTGTCGATTAGTAAGGTTAAAGCTAGTAAGGCGAAAATAAAACTTCAAGATCATTTAAATTTCGGGTTATTTTTAGGATAATCAATCAAATGTTCTAATGACAGAGTTTTGTTTTCTCACTTGAGTTCTCAGGTTTAAATTTTGTCTTAAGCATATATCTCCGGAGTGGCTGAAACTGACAATGGGAAGAAAAAAAAACGATTAAGCAGCTACATTTAATTCGAAAAATGGTTTACTATCCAGGTAACCTAATCGGAGAAAAACCTCTTCCATTTAATCCCCAGTTGTTAGGGGGAATCATGGTTCAAGTGGTGAGACACCCAAGTTTAATTAATGAAAAACACTATCCAAGTAACCTAATCGGTTAATGATCCATGGTTTAAGTGGTAAGACACCCACGTTTTACCCAAGAGATGGAGGTTTGAATTTTTTTCAAGTGCAAATTCATACTCTATTAATCCTCAGTTGTTAGGGGGGTCTTGTGAGGTTTTTCCTTTGACACCGTTGCTCGGCTTGTGATAGCAAGATTCGATTTAGACAACCGACCATTCGGTTTCAAGTTAGAACTGGATCATTTGACGGTGAAAATGTTTAATTTTTATTTAAAAGTCACTAGTAAAAAAAAGAAAATTAACATTTACGGGAAGACTTATATTAGAGAGGGGTAATGTGTATAATAAGAAGTTGGGAATTGTTGGGTAAGGAAAGGACCACTGAAAGATAGATGGGTGGTGGTAAATAATGGTGGGACCAGAATGTCAAATAATTTACCTTAAAAAACGAAACAAGGTCAGCATCACAAATATTAACAGTGGACCATCCTTTCTATTTTGGGAAAGCACTTAACATCCATAATGGCCTCCTCCCATTGCCCGGTTGTCTTTAGTCTTTACAGACTCCTTTCCCTCTCTCTTGTAACTTTATTTGTTGGGGTCAAATTCCATTGGAAGAAAAATAAGATAAATATTTTGGATTTTTTTTTAATTTTGTTTTGTGTATATGCATGCTAAGATTTGAAGGTTTACAATTAAGATTGGTGGAAGAATTATGTTTACATAATGATGTACGTTTTGAAACTATTCCTACTTAAAACTAGTCGCATTTTAAGCAGTGGCGGATCTTGAGCAAAGTTACGGAGGGGGCCGAATGTCACGCGATCTAGAAATAATACTAGAAAAAGTAATTTTTCGAACGAAATACGAATAAAATAACATTACTGAGCGAAAAAAACGGCCCCACCGAGGCCCTAAAGAAGAACCGCCCCTGATTCTAAGAAATGTGCGTATCAATCGTTTATGACATGTTATAAAACTACAAAAGAGATACTCAATTATGGGTATGTTTGACAAAAATTGTAAAATAACTAAAATTGAAGTTATATCTAGTATGATGAATTGAAGTTCTAAAACTACAAAAGAGACATTCGACTATGGATATGAGCTTTACTTTCATCATCTTTAGTTATTGTTACAAGTATGTACGATCGAGTTTTTTGAGCTAAAAATATATTCCTTCAATAATCTATATCCATCCATATTAATTGGTTTTGGGTTCGAACTTTTCTAGTTAAACATTTCGACAATGGCAAGAAAATTAAAGAGTTCGAAAATAGTTACATATATATTATATTCTAATTCTAATTAAACTGCATTAAAAATTCATATTCACACCGACTAGTCGGGCACACAATATGAGATACATGCATGTTATATTCATTCCAAAATAAAATTAACGTATAACTAAATACTCCGTACTAAATAATGCATATATAATAATTATTATAAACAACTCATCATCATATTCTCTAACGTCTAGATCACCATCATTACACCACCTACCCCAAAGCCTTCCAAACTCAGCTTTCGCTACACTCATATCACTATCACTCTGTTAAGTTAGGCTCCTCCCAGCCATAACATCACATTCTCAAATTCTTATTGTCATATCAGCGTCACATCATTCATTCCTTTCAGAATTTACCCCCTACCAACTATACAACCAAATTCTCAAATTTTCAATTTCTTATTTCCACATCATTACCACATATTTTTCATTTTTATTTAAACACAAAATAAAATAAAACTAACATTACATTAAAATAAAAATAATATTACATTAAAATAAAAAACAAAATTTCCTAAAAATTAAAAACTACATTTCCTAAAAATAAAAAAGTACATTACGGGTTTTGGTATTTTAAAGTGGTTGTTTTGTTGTTTTAAAGTTGTTGTTTGTGGAGTAAAAAATAATATGGTTGTTGTTTTGAAACAAATGCCGAGCATATATGTATATATATACAACAAATGGTGTGGTAGTTGGCAAAAATATTTTTTTTTTCTTTTAATTGTCTCCTTGCACGCCCCTGAAACCAAAAGGCCCCACCCCCTGCTTCTCTCCTTCTCCCCTTCATGTTCTCAACAGACTTTTGGCCCAGAACGCACTAGAACACGAGGATGCTGCCATTGGTGTCGTCGAGAACGCATAGAACGTGTGTGAGAACGAGGTGAGAACATGACGTTGAGAGGGGCCTTATAATTCAAAAGCTTTATAAGAACGTACATTTTTTATATAAAATTATGATGAAATAATGTACTAAATTAGATCCAAAAAAGCCCCAGATCAAAGTTAAAAATAATAATGTAAATTATATGTTATTAGTCAGAAATTTTTTTATGGGTGGAAGACATCGAGTTTAGTAACTCTAATAATGGGGTTCGCGCGAATTATATACAAAATGTGTCCATGTATGTACGTGTATGTTTTTATTCGTGTTTATACTGTGTTATTCTCCGTGTGTAGTAGGCAAAAAAGCTTTGTTCAACCAAGTCATGCAACTTCGCCCCCAACGTGTGGAAGCTCCATCGGGATCCCCAAGTGTTGTCGGATCCCAATGAGTTTAGACCGGGGAGGTCTCGGGTGTACGTATATATGTTGCTCCACCCATGTTGTGCATGCACATTATGTATATGAATTCCGTATATATATGTTACGGAGTATATAAAGGTAGGGGGACGAAAAAGGACGGGCAGTACGTGAAGAAGCCAATATGGCGAACACAAAAGGGAGATCGAGGGCAAACAACAGAGGGATTGCTAATTTTGTTGTTAATACAATTAACTCTAGGTTCAAAGTACTAGTAGTCTCTACTTTATGTGTTCCAATTTAACACATCAAATGAACAGTCCGTCATTGTATATATTCTCTTGGTCTACTAAAAGAAGAATTTCAAGAAAAAAAAGCAAGGACTAGCTTAATTGGGAGGGAAGACTATCAGGAGTGGGGGGCCTTTTTTGCATTTTTTCTTCTCGGAACGTTCCGGAACGCCCCGCTTTACCAGCTCAAGGGCGTTTTTCTGAGTTGGTTTGCGTGCCACGTTCTATATATAACGCTCGTTCCGCCTGCCAACATTGTACCTTTTTTGGATTATATTATTAATATTGTTAGAAATGGGAATAAAAAAGTGGGTCTCCCGAGAATTTTTGTCCGCCACATACTTTTTAAATGTTTTTTTTTAATTTTATTTTATTTTTATATTATTAATATATTAAAACTTAATTTAATTATAAGTATAAAATAATTAAATGGTGGGTCCCAAAGGGGCTTCCTTTGGGGCTTCCCCACTCCCACAAAAAGTGAGGAATGCCCCCTTGCCATCTCATCCGTCACATGGCGCGAGATGCCCCTATGGGGCTTCCTTACTCCCATTGGTCTAATACTTAATTTGCTTCTCGATTTATCAAATGATCTAGCTAGCTAGCTAGCAGCCTCATTTTATATAGAAAGCGCTAAGAAGAGAAACCTAGCTCTCTAGCAGGCTTTGCTAGTTAAGGAGCTTAATTAGCGACTTACTACATCAGTACATTAATTGTAACATACATAGTCCTTGATATCTATGTTTCATATGACCTCTCAAAATATAACTCAAGTTTCGCTTTTGTTAATTTTAATAAATTAAATTTCTAGTAAGATGAAGCACGTACCATATATATTGCAACACAACTTATTTTCTTGCAAGGGGGAGCATGTACAATATTTCTTAATATGTACGTCACAGTTCTGTCCTACAAATATTGCCTTAAAAGTAATATTTGATAGTATTACTTTAATAGCCAATGTGTCACGTATCAACCGGTAAATGTTTAAGGATTGTGAGAAGACTTTCTTGATTTACCTATAGGTCTTGGATTCGACTCTTCGAAGTGACAAGTTTGTAAGGTTTTTTCCTGAATTCCCCGGTTGGGTCCTGCAAGCTGCCCAGTTTAATCGAAAGCTCAAAAAAAAGAAGCTTAAGTTTATGCTTTTTATAAAGCTTAAAATTTATAAGGTTTGTTTGAAAATTAAAAATCTCGATAGCTTATATATGATTATTATAAGCTTTTAAATCATTAGCTACTTGAAGTAATTTTGAAAATTAGCTTGAGTGTTTGAAAATATAAATTATCTACATATCCTTTAAATAGTTGTATTCTATCTTTTGAAAATAATATATTGTCGTTTTATGACATTATATATTTATAAGCTACAAGTTATAGCTATGTTGATAAACTATATATAAGCTACAAGCTATTTTTATAAACCATACCAAAATCTAGTTAAATATCACTGTCTATGTGTTTTTAACTTGAAAAGCTTCCAAATAAAAAAAGTAACAAATATCTTAGCATAGATACGATTGTATACCTTTTTTGTAACATAGATATACCATCTTTGCTTCTCGTGAAAAAAGATATATTCTTTATGATCGGCACATGTACATAATGCAACTCTTAAAACAAATTAACAACCATTGGTTTCCAACAGTTAAAACAAAAATTAATTATTTTTTCATAAAAAATTATAGCTGTTATAAATGTAAGGAAAAAAAAAAGAATAACACTGAAGTTTGACGCCACAGCCAGAAAACCAGAGCCATAACATTCGCTATAGCGTTGGTGGTCCAACAGCATAACGTTTAGGCCCGACGCTATGGCTCTTGTCGTTGGAGACGGCCTTATTATCAAGATAGATAATGTCACTGTATTAATACCCGTACGATGTACGGATTCGTACGGGTTGACTGTATATATCGTACAATTGATTTTTTTATAAAGAAAATAAAATTTGAACAATGCCCAATCACATTCATTTGAGACCTTATTACATCATCATGTCAAAGAGAAACCTTATTACATCATCATGTCAAAGTATAACCGTTCGATTAGTTTTTCTTTAATGGATTTATGGTTTAGATTAAAAAATTGATTCTTGTTGATGTCATAAATTAAGATTTAATTTTAATTTATTAAATTCAAATATTGTCATTAATTATGGAAAGTAATTCCTACATTTTATAATTATAGAAAGTAAATATTTTAATGAT
>JAOXNX010000001.1:22056731-22069684 GCA_028566075.1 Solidago caesia | reverse complement strand
TATAACAAAATCTAGTCTATTTTCTGATACATAATATAAAAACACAACATTATGAAGTCCAAAAGCATTCTTTGATCTTCTAAATTGAGATCTGTGGCCGCAAAGGAAACTAGTTCACCCAACGACTAATATTAGTGAGAGTTCTAATTCTAATTGGGTCATCATTTAAGTTCCAACATGTTCTTATGTATCTACATACTTTTACGGTGCACGTTATAATAACAAGTTTATGTACCATTCATTCTACATTTCATATATTGCTCAACTTCAACGATGCAAAAACTAAAAGGCGGCGCAGCAATAAACAACGTAAATGTTGATGCAATCAGATTAAACAATTACCTCTAGAAAGTTAAATACAACAAACTAGTCATCTCAAAGTTAAATACAACAACAATACTCCATCTCAAAGTTAGATACAAAATCCCATATAAACAAGATACCAGGCTATAATCACAGGCATATATGAAAAAACTGACAAGAGAAATGCAGCATAGAGAGGGTCACATGAGATAATAAAACGACTTGATTGCATATAAAGTACATGATTCTAGACCTACCACTAATCACTCCAAGTAAATCACACGTCTTAAACTCATTTATATAACTCTTGACCTTTATACTATGTTTAGAATATGTGCACAGTTTACCAATACTGATGCACAACATGTGAAGTCATCAGTGACTCCATTGATCACTGGTAAGAAAAGATAATATAACTCGTATGCCTCATGCTGTCGATAGTTTCTGCAACAAAGTGTTGAAAAAGTTAGCAAATTGTGAACAACCAACAGGAATTGCAATATCCGAGCCAGTAACATAGGCAAGCTATATACTCTCTCTAAAACCACTACTTCATTAAATACAGAGTTTACATTATGATCTTCATAGTGATATGCCTCCTAACAGGGAATTACAATAAGAGGAAACATTCAATCAAAAGTAAAACTTGATAAATCAAAATTACATTCAATATTTTCTCATTTGGAGAGGGATTTAACAAAGAACTCGAGAACTCCCCACATGCACTAAGTCATTAGCACACAAAAACATTTGTAAAACTTATAGTTTATAGAGGTGCCTCTTTAAATGCTTCGCCTTTTTAAAGGTCCGTTTAGAAAAACTTTGGGTTATGTTACATCTTAAGCTGGCAAAATCAAGACTAGTCACCAACAAAACGAGCCAAAATCACCAAAACTGTAACTTTAAAGCATACATCCTTTTAAATTGCTTTATTAAAAACAATGTAAATCCTCCACTTTGTACAAATTTATGCAAGGTACTTATATTAACCATTTGATGCAATATTTTACCATTTCTTTTGAAAGACAAAGACCTTTTGGTAACATGGATAGAAAGTTACCGGTCTCGTATTGCTGATCTGTCATAATTATAGTTACAAATACTTTAATTAGATTATTCTTCTAATAACATAGTTTCAGTGACCATATTTAGTACACAAATATTCACACTTACCTATAAAAGTTTTGGACAAAATAGAAGAGTTTCAGATCGCCCCGAACTGTTTTTTGACCCACACAATTACCCTGTTTAACCCATTACACAACCCCCCATTGTTCCTTTCTGTTATTTACCTTTTCTTTCAGGATCTTTTGGCTATCACTGAAATATTGGTTTGGATGATTAATTCCAGCATCACAAGGTGAGTCATGAAGAGCTTCATAGGTCAAGGTGCATGCCAACTGTACACATATTCACCAAATAACACCTCAGAACCTGTAAAATAAATTACTGTGCACGACCAACTTTTAAGTATTTATATAAATTAACGAGTTTATGACCTGATAATGTCTGGTTTTTGCTTTTTCTATCACACCATCCAATGCACGACTAGATACTCCCATTTTACCAAGGGCCGCTCTTAAATTTTCTTCACTGTAGACAAAATCGAGAACCAAAACAGTTTAAATAACCAAGTAAATAGATGACTAGATAGAAAGGCAAAGAAGTAATGTCACACGATGATAAGTTTCACATGTTGCTAATTCTTGGTTAACAGTAGATGTGGCATTTTCAACTCACTCGTGAATGAGACAATTTGGATTGTGTTTTATTTCAAAAGAATCAAATGGGTCGAACGGGTTCAAAGTGATGCAATGTCCTTTTTTTTAATGCATACAGCTTCCTAAATGTTTTTTACTAAAATGATATAGAATTATTATTGTAACAATGTTTTCCGACCAAAACTAACGTATGGACTATTGATAAAAGAAAAAGAAAAAAAAGTGTTTGCAAATTAACCCAGCCCATTTCAACCAGTATTAAGCATTTGACCGCTTTTAACCCAATTGTTTTGAGCTGTTACCCAACCCACCCGAAATGTCTGTCTTGTCACCTATAGTCAAGGAGTGACTTGATAAAAGAGTGGTTGATTGACACCGATGTATAATTGTACATGCAGTAAAGTAACAGCCAGTTTCTACTTTGTGTTAGATAACATGTTTGATTAGCCTTAATAACTGAATACAATGATAACTGGATTAGAATAGCCTGAAATAATTGCAACATAAACCATTAAGATCACTAGTTAGATAAAATGGTTTCAAAGTGTAAAAAAAAAAAAAGTTTTAACTACAATGAAATTAGGAAAAGAATAATTTCAAAATTAGTAAAAGAATCTACCTAAAATGACGATAAGGGCAACCATGATGGTCTCCAACTCCTGGAGTTGATAGAATAATCTTCTGACAAGAGTAAGGTGTATAATCCTGAAAGTTTCAAAAACAAAACAGACATATACTAATAATAATGTGTTTTAACAGAACATGTAAGGAAAAAACAAACCAATTTATCAATTTGTATCTTACCGTTCTCTTTCCTTCTTTACCATAATTATGGCGTATGCTGTATGCATATTCTTTGTCAAATCTCTCAGAACCAACCTAAAATTAACACCCACTTAGCACTTGTGAACAAATATAAAGAGATCTAAGTGACTATAAAACCCAAGTAGATACATAAGCTGCAGATGCAAGCTACTTATGTGCTTTACACACAGTGAGTTTAGATGCTCCATAATTAACTTGGAACTTATGAATACAAATATATAATCAGTACAACTATTTTTTAGCGTTGATTAAATTGAGATTGTTACAGTAATAGATCTCAGTATGCATCACACTTACCTTCTGAGAGAACTCTGCCTTCCAAAAGGCAAGTGCATCATCCAACTTCAGCCCAACACCCTGAATATAGAAAAGTTACAAATACAATCAATTTCAGCAAGAAATCAAATGTGAGCTATATGTTCATGACCAGATGTGGCGACTTAGACTATTTACTAATAAATGAATAGCTAGGTTCGAGTTATATTATATCTATAATGAGTCAAACATGTCAAAAGTTGCCAAAACTGTGCTTTAATGCATAAAATGAAAGCCAGTTGTCCATTACCTTAAGAAATAAGCCCAACTGCATCCTCCCCCCATGCTTCAAATGATGATCCTCTCTTAACTGATCATATTCGGTGAAAAAACAAACAAAGAATAAGCAAAATCTAAATATATAAGAACAAAATTAGCGAGCAACATAACCACCTGTTGCATCAAATCACTTACTGTGTTGAAAAGGTGCTGCATACACAACGGAAATGAAGTTCTGGCTACTTGATCAATGTCTTTCAAAGATATTTCACCAATTTCATTGTCCTATCAATATATGAAAGATATAAAAAATCAATTAAACGGTTCACAACTCAAAATGGGCATACAACTGAATTAGGCGACATACCTGGGCGTAGTCAGGTCCAAGATAGCTTGTAGCAAGGGCTTCAACTAACTAAATAATACCAAATTATAATCAGGCTCGATAACTGAGAACATTATAGCTATTTACTCTAAACAAATAAAAATTAATTAACCACAAGAGTGGTGGTCCATTGGCAAGGACTTGTGCCTCTCAATGTAGAGGTCACACGTTCTATCCTTGGCATAAACCCCTTAGTGGCCACGGAGGTTCACCCGCTATGGCTTAGGGCTCGCAAAGCGAGTCACCTTGGGATTAGTCTACTCACAAAGCAAGTGGGATCACCCAAGCTCATAAGAGGCCAAAATAAAAATTAATTCAGGCGAGAACTCACAGGTGTTAGACGGTCCTTCTCTTGTTCCCTTATCACGGATGTCCATTTTCTGGGGATATGAAATTGAGCACTCAGTAGACTTCATAGGCAGAATAAGTATATTTGGCAATTTCAACACATCAGCTTACAAATGGGTCAACTTGGGTTATATTTTATCTATAATGGGTAAAATGGATTGAACTTGTTAAACAAGTTAAAAGTCTCCAAAAGTGTAGATTTTTAATGCTAAAACCTCCTAGATCATTTTATCTCAGAAAATTGTGTAATTAATACAATACTATAAAAACTTCTAACCATCCACCTTTCAGCCCAGATGAATAAGCACCCGTTTTGCGTCAAAATCATAAATAGTAAGTACTAGAATAACCTGTTCGTGAGAACAAGGGCTTTTGAGAGATGGCTACGAAAGTGTGGAACAACAAATGAGACAACCTAATTGAAGAAAATATCAATTAATTAACAATCAGTTGTGCTACATCAATGTACCAAATTACAGATTAAAAACACTTCATTTACTTGATTCAGAGCAACATATGCATATCCTTTCTGGATAAGTACTCTACGGGTTGCCACAAGTTCTGGAACTTCTTCAAATGGAACCTGCATCCATTAAAGAAATTAACATGATAAACAGCCAATTGAAATAAGATATATGCATTCAATTACTTCTATAGAGTACCTTGTATAATGTTCCACCAGCTGCGGTAGAGAAAACCACAAAGTAAATAGACACAATTAGAATAAGTGATATAAATGACAAAAACAATAGTTTAAGTCATTAAATATAAAGCAGCTATGACATACAAGTGGGTACAGGTTGGTTAGCCGAGCGTGCAACGAGGCTTAATTTATCCCTCAAACGCTGAAAAAAAACACAGAGGGTAAGTTTGCTTCATCAAAATAGACAGCCACTATCTAAAAGTTTTATGCTAATTAAAATACTAGAAAGTAGCCTCACAAAAATACCTCAAATTCACCATTGGTGACACCTTCGTATGGAATCCCAAGTTCTGTCATTAACGCTTTCTGCAAATCAAAGCCAAATCATCAACAATGAGTAGAGTTAAACAAATTTTGGACTTCAATAGCATAAACAATAAGCATGTGATATATCATACATGTACTTCAGAAGACTCAAGCCGGAACCGGTAGCGGAAAAGAGTACTTTCCATCGAAAGAAACCATTTCCTCAATTCCTCTCTAAAATATCACATAAATAACAAAAATAAGTTCAAAATATACATCCAACATCAAAGCACAACTAAAAGAAACGGTTGAAGACATTTAAAAGTTCAAAAACTTACGTTCGACAATATACAAGGCGCAAAACAAAATGGGAAATGATATCTTTATTGATAACCTCTGATGCTTGTGGATGCCTCATATTGGCCTTCCATAGATCACTTACCTATATGTTTGAAAAATATAAACAAAAACCCCTATAAACACAGCAACATTAAAAATAGAACATAAAAACTAAGACTGACCAATTTTTCCATTTCATCGGGTTTCTTTCCTCTGGACAGTCCATCAGAAATCCCTCTAAGAACTGCATATAGCAAATGTAAACAATACACTTCAGTAATACTAAAGTCTAAAACCAAAAGACTATATAGCAAAAAAAGATGACAATGTAGGTGTCGAAATTAAACTTGATTCCTCCCTCTTTTCCAAATAAGAAAAATAAATGCATTTGAGTGCAACAAACTATGTACGTTTCCGTAATTTAGATAACTTCCTTTTCACTTCCCCACTTAATTGGTTTATGGCCGGGTTACCTTTCACTTGTAACATGCCACATCATTATACCCAGATCCTCAATTTGGGTAGCATACTACTCCCTCCGTCCCACAATAAATGTGCAAAAAGTAAGCGAAAAATAGTAATCTTTATAATGATTACACATTTTTAAAACTGTGTGCCAATTTGATTCATTGTGAACACTTATTTTGGGACGGAAGGAGTATGTGTTTGTTTCCTTAATCTCGATAACATACGACGTGGCGTTTACTTAATTTAGGTGAGTTTCTTTTACATTTGTAATTTTACTTTTCAAATCTAATCATCTGCCACGTCATCATAACCGGATACTAGTAAACAATTCTTGGTTAGTGGCAAGGAATCATGTTTCCTCACAAGAGGTCTCGAGTACTTTCCTAGGGGCAAATATCTCAGGGGTGGCTAGGGAAATGGCTGGAAAAAAAAGTTAGGCCGCTACATCTGAGTCAAAAAAATGGCTTGACATCTCTGGGTAACCCAAACAGGTAAAACCTCCTTCGTTTACCCGTTTTAATTATAGGTTATCAATTCAAATTTAATAAACCCTAAATGCAAAATCTAACATTAGATGTAAAAGAAAGAAACAAAATTATAAAAGAAAAACAGCGAACCGATGAGACGATCGACGGCGAACCGCTCGAAATCTTCAAGGCGGACTTCGAGTGTCGGGGGCGTGCGGTAAAGAGGGATAGTGGTGGAAACACCATTAGATGATAATGATGAATAAGAAGAAGATGAAACTGTTTTTATTGATCTAACAACTTCCATTTGTAAATTAAATTAAATTAAATTAAAGCTATTATTATTATTTGATCAACTTATATGATTTGCAGAAAAATGGATTTCAATATTTTTTGGGGGGGGAGAAGGTGTGAGAGATAAAAAGGAAATGGCGGGAAATGGTTGTCTTGCTTCCCACCAAAATTATTTTATGGACTATTTGTCTATTTGGGTTTTAGGTCGGTCTAAATACAGTGGGCAATTTAGATTTTTTGGATTTATTTTTTCCAAGTTGTTTTTTATATACTTCTTCCAAAATTTATCTAGCGATTTGCGAAGATAGTGGTTCCATCAATCTATACAGTTTCATCCACCAGTTTTATTGATAATTTAAGTTTCTTAATTGAAGAAACCGAAATTCGGATCAAATTAAAGTCGCATTTTTGTGGTTTGGTTTGTGACCAAATCGATCTTGCAATTTACATTATGGTTTAATTTACGCCCTGTATTTTTTTTTTTTCTTTCTAATTTATACACTGATGTTTGTTCAAGTTTTTCATAGCTGAATGTGTATATAAATAAAATTTCTTAATGTGTCGATTACGGGTAGTTTGCTTTGAAGCATTACCTATTACGTCCTCCTCCGCAATTCAGTTATTCACTAACAAACAAATAAAATTTAAAAATATAAATGAAGCTTTTTATTTAGCCGAGACAGGTACACAACCCATCCATTATGCCTTACGTGAACAAGGCAATAGTTTAATTTCCCAATAAATGGGTTCAACCAACATAAGTTGTTTTAAGTGCAAAGTCTTTTGATTACAAGGGGACTAAGATCACCAGACAAATAGCATCTTCCCTAAACGGAACAATGCCTGTGCTCAGCTAGCACTCTTTGAAAAGTTGACTAAATTATTCCTGAAAGGATACACCTTAGGCCTTAGGCTCTGACCACAAAACCCTAAATAGATGTCTCCCTAATCATATGGACGATTACATCTTATACACAAAGCCTAACTCCCAGACGTCACATAAAGTTCAAAACCCTCTACCCGCTTTTTCATTCTACAAGGTACAAAAATGGTTTTCTTAACAAGAAAATATTTGATCTTTCAGTAGTTTGCTTGCAACTGTCGATAAATATAGTGTCACTGCCCAGATGCAGGACGGCTCCTTGAAAAAACAGCACCGATGCCAGAAAATGTTCGGCCAAAAACACGTGAAGCTGGACTTGTGTCTTCTGCCAACCCGTTTGATGCCCTGGAAGTGTTCCCCGATTCAACTGTTTCTGAAGTTCCTTGAAGATCCTGCCACAAAATAATGGCACAGGAGTTAAACTTTACTCGGACAGTTTCTAGATGTAGCAAGATAGGTCAGATTAACTAATGGGTTGCAACAGGTTTGGATTTAATTGCTACATCTTTTGTTAACAGAAGAAATGGGTCAGTGCAGTGTCAGTTGTTATCTATGATGACTGATATAAATATTAAAATAAAAATCTTAATCTTTATGTAAGATAGTTTAACAGGCTGTAAACATTTAAAATAGACTTTTGACCAGTTCCCCTTTTATCTAAAAAAAGATTGATCAGATATTCAGATCCAATTGAGATAAAACACAATCCAAATCGACCCATTCAAAAGAGCCAATTCCAACATTTTCAATGGTCTGATGTGGAAGGTTGTGGGTCCCATTTGAGAAGAATGGGACCCAAAAAATATGGGCCCAGAATGAAGGCATGCTCAGTCAAATTAATTTGACTGAGCTAATTTGACTGTGGCTCAGTCAAAGTATATAACAATGCAAGAAATAACAATAACCTTCAAGCCAGAGGCAGAGGCAGAGACAGATACAGATACAGAACTCCGTAAAGGTCGTTTAACCTGGAAACAAAAAGTAGGTTGTAGCATACAACACTGAGTTAGAAAAAACCCGATCTGCAAGTTATAAGACTTAACTAAGAGGATGATTAGAACAGGATACATACTGCAGGTGATACAAGAGGGGATGACTGTTGCTCCTCTATATGAACTGGAGGCAAAGACATAGCCTGCAATATGAAGCAGAACAATTAGCAATCTTTGTCGCATTATGGGACAAACATCCTAGGCCCAAAGAAGGCGAATAACCATATGTTGAATTAAAATATAATCCTGTCATATTTCTCCTAAACTAATTGCCAGACAATAAGCTACAGTGTTGGACTGAAAAATCTTGTCGAAGTTCGATTCTTCTCTGGTGGTGGTGGTGGATGGTGAGAGAGAGAGAGAGAGAGAGAGAGAGAGAGAGAGAGAGAGAGAGAGATGATTGTCCACCATACAAAATGTTACCATTATACTTCCATCTGAGAAATATACACGTTTATGTGTATACTAAACCTAGAAGTGGCCCGTTTACGGGTACATGAAACGGTTTCGGGATATATACCATCTTGGACAGGTCATATGGATAAACTTTAAAAGATTTAACCAAAACGGAAGCAGGTTGGACAGGTCGAAAGTACATCCCAAGTATACTCAAAATGCATAAAACCTGCTGAATAGTATAGTTTTCTTTACTTTGTTACTTTACACACAATATCGAAACTCAAGACAAAAATATAAGTCTTTGTGGATCCATCTGGCACATGCCCATTTCGCCATCTCTAAGTAAACAAGAAACTATAAATCAATTAATCATATGGTTGGAATAGCATACCCTGTGTGGCGCTGGGAGAGCTGGCGTTGATGAACTAGATGGGTTTGCCTACAAATTACAACAAACATCAGTGAAAGATAATATATCTTGTAAGCACTATTATGTTGTTTGTCTTTGAGAAAATTTTAAATATTGCTCTGGAAGCAGTATTTTTCTCCATTATGAACTCTTATGCCACAAAAGATTTGTTCCTATAATTTATAGATTAAGATGGTGTTGGTACGTACCTGAATGCGCCCTGTAGATGACTGATTTTCCAAGGTTAATGCAGTACGTAGCAACCTTGCCACTCCTAAGTTTGTGTCATCCTGCATATATGTCATTTAAGAATTTAGATGAACTGCATTAAAAACCGTATAAGCTCAAATTGATACTTAAGAGAATCAATACCTGCTTCCCTTCAATCCTATTCAACTTGCTCTCCTGTGACAAATATAGTTGGACAAATATCCAAGATATCAGTTGACCATTTCTCACGGATAGAAAAGAGAGCAAAATGTATGTAAGAGGAATGTGCTTTCAAAACCAACATTAAAGATTTAAAGGACCTATGTTATATGTTTATAGTCAAATAAGGGGCCGAGTTATATTAACTTTGACACTGGAAGTTTGTTCCTAAAACTAGAAACTCACTGAAAGTATGTTCCTTCTACTTATAATTTGCCCCCCAAAAAAATATCATAAAGTCAAAAGACGATGGAAGTGAATCGCACCAGGGTATAAACTGCCGCGTGTACAGATTGAACATCCAGAGCAATAACTTTCGTGTCTCCTCTAAGAGATGAAACCTATGTGGTTGAATAACACAAGATTACAGAGCAAAAACTATCGAACATGAAATTCAACAGCAATAAATCAAGAAAACTAGCAAAACTTCACTCTGGACATACATCCTCTTGAGTAGATGCAGTAATTTCTGCAAACTCGTCTAAACTGCAATCAACCCGATCGATTCTTGAAGACAAATGCCGCTTTGTAGCCTAAACAACAAAAAGAATAACCTTAGCTAAGTGAAAACAGAAAGAAAAGCCGAGTATGGCTCACAAAAACAGTACTGGTAAAATTTATACATATCTTATACAAACATTACTGAATGTCAACCACTCTCGGAAGATGGTATTGTATACTAAAGGTGGTGATTTCAATGCAATTTAATTACGAAAGGGTGTGTTAAACTCAAAACGTCTGACGGGTTAAATAAAAAAAAGTAGCTAAAAAGGAACCAGGTCAAATGGTATTGTATACTAAAGGTGGTGATTTCAATGCAATTTAATTACGAAGGGGTGTGTTAAACTCAAAAAGTCTGACGGGTTAAATAAAAAAAAGTAGCTAAAAAGGAACCAGGTCAAATGGGTTGAAAGTCACCCAGAGTCTCTTTTATGCATACAACCTCTTAAATCATTTTTACTCAGAGATTCAGATTATTGTTGTAAAAATATTGTTTTTTGCTACCATCAATCCCACATTCATCATTTTAAAATAACTAAAATATGGACCAAAAAGTGGTAGCAAGTCAGAGTGTTAATCAGCAGTGTATTAAATGACCAATAACTCTAAGACAACTTCATAACAGAAGATTTACCGCAAGTGAAGAGTAAACGTTTTCAAGCTGTTTAGCTACAGCATTTGTCGCATCAGATAGACTGCGTTTCGTAGCAAACATCATATCAGGAAGTTTCCAACCCTGAGAACAAACAAAAAAGCTAAATTAACAAAAATGAAATTCAATAGAGCAAATTAAAAAACTAAATCAATAGAAAATATTATTATAGAGATATACCATCCTAAACCTTAAAAGTCTGAGAAACAAGAACTGGACTTTCAGATAATGAACTAGTTTTAAATAAACCAACACAGTATGAAGTTTTTATTTATAACAAATGTGTAAACTCAAAATAGACACAACAAGAGCAGCTTACCTTCCACCAAGCATAGCCATATCCTACTACAACAACAATGACGATGATCCCATATTTGTTGGTCGCTGCATGAGATCGTAACATATTAAAGTGATGTGAGTGATAGGAGTAGAGCTGAGTGAAACCCGGCAAATCAACATTCATAAACTCATTTCACATTATAGATTTATAGCATTGATAAGGTGTAGGAATATCGCTTGACAGGATTATAAAACCATGGTTCAAACTTCCTTGTGAATGTGGGTAATGTGTGACTCACAGAAAGATCATAATGCATACACAGATGGTGGATGAGTTGCCGTTGAAGGAGGTAAGATGTGCGATTGTGTAATGGGTCAAAAGACTCAAAAGAGGTTCAGGTTGAAACAAATCACTTTTAAAACGCATCGAAGGATTGGCGCGCCTGATTGAGTTGACCGGCAGACACATTCTTGTCCATATTTTACTTTTTATATATAAGTGATGAGTTAGTGATGATTAGAAAAACAGTACTATTAATCTAAACCTTGGGAACAAAATTGATTTAGGAGGTTGTATGGCTGTATGCCATAGTATTTTAGAACTCTCAACTTATTTAACCCTTTCAACCCAATTTGACCGATTCCCATTTAGCTAATTCTTTTAATTTGACCCATTTAAGATAAAAACACAACCCAAAGTGGCCTGTTCATAAGTAAATTGGGTCGAAACGCTATGTATTAACTTAACTAAGCTTCAACTAGTTGAGTTTACCTGAATTGGTAGATGTCACAATTGTAATAGGTCTATTTGATGCTAGGAGTTGAAGCTCCTGCCGTAGGCTGTTAACCTGTTAAATATCATGCCACAAAACAATAACCAAATAGGCGGTCAAGGAAAGGGTGAATGTCAAATGAAGAAGTATTTAACCACAAAATATGATCTTATGGAACCATCACTACTACAGATATGTCTGCATCCATAAGCTAAACAAATAATGCACTACTGGCTAAAAATAGCATTCAAACCTGTGCCATCAATGAGTCATTGCGAGGTTTTGGACTTGAACTGGCTTTCTCATCATGCTTAATTAGTTTAAGTACCTAAACAGATGGAAATCACAAAAGCTTTGTTTATCAAGATAACAAATATACTATTGTCAATTTGTGATACTGGAACATGTTATAAGCTAGCTGAGAGATCATTTAATTACCTTAGAAGCACCAGAGAATAAATCACCAACTCCGGCCATGCGCCCTTCCTTTGCAAGAACTGATCTAACTAGACCTACATAAAATCACAGGATATCGTTAATTAGCCAGTATGTCCTTCTTCCCCTCTTGTAAAAGAGGACTACTAAGACTAATGTAAACATTATAATATGAAGTTCCTAACTATACCAGAGATTAGATGACGCAATTTCAACACAATTACTTATAAATGGGTTAACATATATCTAATGGCTCAAATGGGCAGAAGGGGCTAAAGATAAAGGGATTGGAGGTTTCCAAACTGTAATTATAATCAATACAACCTCCTAAATCCTTTTAGTATGGTAGTTGTGGGTCAACCCAACCTCTTTCAAACCATACTAAATTTTTACCCTTTTTGACCAGTTACCCAACACGCCCATTTTGTTACCTATTCGAGAGATAGTCTATGATGTTAAGCTTGTATGCACCACATTATGGTTAAGGATATCAAGTTTAGACCAGTGAAGCAATATTCCTGACCATCACAAAAACCAGAAAGTGGATAGTCTAGGAAGTACAAAACTA
>JAOXNX010000001.1:22014722-22035413 GCA_028566075.1 Solidago caesia | reverse complement strand
TGTCTTATTATTTAATATCTATATTATTTATATATTAATTAATGATATATTATTTTTATAATACATTATAAAAAGAATTTAATACTATCATCTATTATTATTCTATCACCCAATTCCCTAAAATACCCATATTATCCTTTCAATAACATCACATAAAATATCCACAATACCCTCATCCCTTAAAATACCTACAATATTTACATCCCGCCACCACCATTGTCCATCGTCACTTACGTCTCGCCGTCGCATTGCGCGGGTAATCTTCTAGTCCAATTATAACAGTTTCAATTCTTGCGTATATTTTTTAGTTTTAAATTACAAAGACTATTAAATTACCTTAATTTTAAAGATGCGAAATACCGTTTTTACCCCTTACCCCTTCCTACCAATTCAACTTCAACTACCTATCAATTTAGTATCCTTTTTAGGTAACTAATTAATAAATGTATTATACAGTCAATGGTATTCATTATGTAACTTAATATTTGTAATTATTTTACAATATAATTCATTTCATACAACCATTAAATAATTTTTACTTAATAAATAAAACGAGTCGAAAAGTAAAACAATTCACAATCACCACCAAGTGTCACCACTCACCAACCACAAAGTGTTCAGTCTGCTACATTGCGCACTTACATGCTAGTTTGTGTTAGTGAAAATATGTTTTTGATAAAATATTTTGACACACCAGATGAATTAGTATTTGGCAATATAATTTCAAACTTACGAATGAATTAGTATTTGGCAATATAATTTCAAACTTACAAGTCAATTTTGTATAAGAACGCAACAATTTATATTCACCTTTAATAAAGTAAGCCATGGAATATATTGGGCAATGCCAATATCCATTTTGACACGATGCATGGAACTATCGAGGTATACTTTTCAACCTTAAAAAATGAAATTTCAAGCAAAAACTATTTTCATTCATGTATCTTTATGTTTCCTACAATAAAATTTGGTTAGCGCGCCATTGATTAACAAAACTCATACTAGTTGCATTTCAGGTGATCGATCATCTATTAATAAATTGTGAACTATCATTTCAGTGTGGTCAACTATGTGAATATGTGATAGATTGTGTGATATATGTATTTGAAAGAAAACACACAACCATAAGTCCACAACACATGTAATGAATATTCGTCTTGTTATTTTAAATATCAAAATCTATCTTAACTAAACCTAGCATGCTTTACTCACAAAACGATGACGACAAGTAGTTTTTGACGATTTGTTAATTTTATTCTTTTTTTTTTTTTTTTGAAAAGTATATATTATTCACATCAAAAAGATTACACTACTCCGTAATTACAGAGTAGTAAAAGATACAAAAGAGGATTAGATTACATGGAATCTATTCCAATCCTCCCACCTAATTGAGCCTACTTTCAATCGACTTTTATACCTCAAGAATCCAATTGTTTTAATTTCTACAAAAATCTTATCGCAACAAATCGTCTTGTCTTGAAAAATCTTCTCGTTACGAGCCTTCCAGAGACACCAACAAGCAACAAAAACAATAACTTTGATTATCTTTTTCGACTTCTTGCCCAACCCCACCTTATCATAAATATCGATGAGATCTTTCACAGACCGAAAAACAAATTATTCTCAATGGTAGATGTGAATATGTGATAACTTAAAAAGGAATAGACAATTTGTTACATGTCTTTTGAAGATAATCAAAAACGATAACTTAAGTGTGTTTTCTTTGTTTATAAAAAAAATCTCATGTTTAATGAAATTAAGAATTTTCTATATATTAACAAGTGTTTTATACGCAATCAAAAATTCCAATAGTACTTAGTAGTCATTTAAATATTTGTTCGTCAACACCTGTACAAGTACTAGTTTAATATGATGATTATAAAATATGTTTTTCAGTTTTTATTTTTTCATATAAGAAAATTGTATTCCGTACTACCTAAAATAAAATTTAAAAGAGTAAGGTACTTGGCTAAATCATTAAATGTTGGCATAAAGAAATGTGGATATGTAAAATATTTTTTTTTCTTTTTGAAAATTTATTCAAATTAAAACAATTCTACGGGTTGATTAAGATTTAACTCCAAAAAAATAAAAAAAATCAACATATTATATAAAATAACTAACTAACTATAAGGGAAAGACATGTTGTTGTTACATAGATTTTACTCAGACACTCATTTTCTTTCTTTATTTTCACCTTCAATTTAGATACGTGTCTTGATCTGCTTTTTAAGCGAGTTGTTACATGTATTATTTTTCATTTTCTAAAGAATGAAGTTGACATACGTTTGACGAAGAAAAATGTAAAAAAGGTTTAATACTTTTGGTTTATTATAAAACGTCCTTTTTTATTTATTTCTTTTTCAAATGTGTCGTACATATAAAAGAAAGAAGACAAAAGATAGTTCAAACTTCAAACTATAGGGTTTCCTCGTTCTCCATTATATTGATTTTAATTTCTATTAGTTAGCTTTATTCAACTATTTTTTATATTCCATGACGAATGAAAGTATAATATTCAAAGTTCAAACTAGTGTGGAATGTTCGTGCACGTCGATAAAGCAACTGAATCATATAAATAAGTTGCCATAAGTATTGGAAACATTTTATTATATCATTTGTTATGTCATGTAACACCAATTTAGATAACTGTATTTTTATTTTTAAATATGTTTGTTTTTGAAAAGATACTAAAATAAGTTAATGATGTAAAGTCAAAACATTTTAAAAGAAAACTCATTAGCTGACAGAAAGAACTTGGTAAGGATATATCACGTGTTTGTGATTAGATGTCGCAGGTTGTGTTTTTTTTTTTTTTTTTTTCCATTTAGTTAGAATATTAGCCATCAGGATCGTAATTTGTCTCAGTGGTTGAGATGGTTACATACTAAAATTGTTCAAAAAACAACTTGATTTTGGCATGAACCAAATTTCTCTAATCACCTAACCACACATTCCACACAATCTATCACTTAGTCACCTATTTTCCATTTTTTCCCTACTACATTATAAAGCAAACATTCCTTATCTATCTACTAAATTTAGCCCCGTGTCAAATACACGGGAAGTTAACGACATTTTTAAAATAAAATAAATTATTAAATAAATAGAAGAAAAAAACCTTATAAATTTAAATTTAAATATATAAGAAAAAAGAAACTGATAATTTGACATTTAAAAAAAAATGAATTTTTTGATATACTCACCGATAATATACTTTATATTTTTTATAATGTGGATATAAATTATTATGTTGATTAGATTACCATCATCAATTGAAACATATATAAGTTTTAGATTTTTTGTGGAGATATGTTTTTAATAACTTATTTATTAATAATCATGAAAAGCTAAAAATTGTTAATTACATTTAAATAAAGTATTTTGTAAGATTTTTTTTTTTTAATGAAAAGCTAAAAAAACGTAAATTAGTGATGAAAAACAAAAAGGTGTAAATTAATGAGACTTTAATTATTAATATAAATAATAATTAAAGTTTTTTATGGGCCCATATTTTCTAATTTATAATTATAATAATAAAAGTCAAAATTGAAAGCAAAAGTCTATCTAAAAAAATCGAGAACTGTGATTGGTCGATAAGTCATTAGAACAATTGTCTTTTAGTATATAACAAGATTATTTAATGTCTATATATATAATCATTTTTAATATTCTAGCATAATAACAAACACATTTTTTATATACTCGTGTGTTAGGCAATCTAGAAATGGCGGTGCCGACTGTCGGCCACCATTACTTTTTGATGCATGTACTAAATGAAGTTTACAAATTTTATGTATACTAAAATTTAAATTTTTTAAAAAAATTATCCATTACAGCGCATTGCGCAAGTACACTTCTAGTCATAGATAATACAATACAATGTGTTTCATTTGACAGCAAGAGCACTCACAATGCCCCACTCATCATCAACTCATCACTGGTCTCTGTCAGCGCCACATTAGAAAAATTCCCTCCCTCATTTATTTAACTTTACACTTTAAATATATTTTTATTTTTACACTTTAACAATAACAATAATAATAATAAAAAAACTATATCGATAATATATTTATTTTAGGGTAGTTTTTATAATAAATATGAAACTTTAATGTTTAAAATGAAAATTAATAATAATAAACTTTTGGGTCATTTTGTATGCGCCTCCATCATTGGTGATATCACCACAAACTGACCACGAGTCAGTCCTAGTGGTGTGCACTTGTGATCAGGGCCATAACGCGTCCACCACGAGCACTCCACAAGGGCGTTGACGCCGTATGAGTGCTCTAACAAAAATACAAAATCCTAAATAGGTTACACTAGTATTATTATCCGTGCTTTGCAACGGGAGCTTAGAACTCTATATATTGTTTCAAGATATACAATACCAAAGCTAATCATCTAGCAATGTGATGTTTTCATACAAAGCTGAAATGCCTCTGCCTATGTTTATTTATGTCATTTCCATGTCCATCATTAACCAAGGATTAGGCATGATTTTCTTCAACAGCTTCATCAAGAAACACATCCACCACAAATACTAAAACATTAATCTCATTACAATTCAAAATCAAATAGATAATCAAACATATATTGAAGGATGGGTCTTCAAGGTTTAAGATTGAATGATAGTACTGTGTTGAAGAAGAGAGGGGACTTATTTGGAGGATGATTGCTTACACCGAGAACTGGAAATTTCCATTGAGCAGGGAAGCTATTGAAAAGTTTGGAAGATCTGCAAGTCTTGTGGAAGGAATTAATTGTGTGAAGTACAATAAGTATAGTACATATCACTATCACCACTCATTTGTACCTAATGCATATAAACATGTACATATAAAATTAAGACGTGGCAATTAGTTATTGGCTTGACCAAGTTGCCAATTAGTAATATAGGTAATATATAAGTTACTAGTGAAGTAGTGAGTAGTGATTTGCCAAGTGCCAACTAGGGACTAGAAAAGGAACTGTGTTATGGATACTAATGGGCTTTCTGTTTTACTAAAAAAATGGGCCAAGAGATAGTTTAAAACTAGCCCATATTTCATGCCAAACAAAGTTACAATGCGGGCTGGAGTAAATGTCCACGAGGACCACAACAATCAGAAAACTGGAAAAGTATACACTAATATACTTATTCGTATAATCGGTATATAAGAAGCAACTATTTTGAATAGTTTATATATATATATTTTGAATGATGCGAATTACTCGCGAATGTCGGGAGATCAAACATACGTTGTTTTAACTGGGTTCGTGTTAGAGAGCCTCTCGCAAAATAGACTCTTAATTTAAACCCTTCGATGAAAAACCCGTATTACCACAAAATAGATTCTTAATTTAAATCATTCAACGAAAAACTCGTATTACCTAAAGATCTTGAGTAACCTCCCACCGGGGCCGGCCTAGTTGGAAATTAAATAGTTTATTTTGATATGATACGAATATCATCAAACATAAAAGTTTATAACACATGCTGTAACTGATTAACAGTATCTGTCCAATTCATTTGGTGCGAAAGATCCGGGTAGAAAGCTGCGGAGGAGATAACAAATCAAACTAAAACAACACATAGTTGTTATCGACACACGCTAACAAATCCAATCTACTCTAATAAACTAAAACTTAGCCTATATACGCAACCTGCGTAATCATCTTTTATTAACACTTTGCTTCATCTTATCCTCATTTTAATTACTCCGTACATTATTTTTTATCATTAGCTCCTCCCCCTCCTCCTCCTAATCAATCAATCAATCTCTTTTCCACAAAAGCAACATATATATATATATATATATAGAGAGAGAGAGAGAGATTTGAAAGGCATGGAGTCGTCTTCTTCAGCTGTTATTCCAGTGATGATGATTCGAATACGAGATTCTGCAAATTCATATTTATCACAATTCGAACCTTTAGTTCTTGTTGTTGCACCCTTTTTAACGCTTTTTATTGCTCGGATTTTGCAATCGTTTATTCAAGTTTTTCAAGATAAAGGATTTAAATCCACTTTTATTGGATTCTTCATGTCACTCTTCAAGTAAATATATATATCTCTTCTCTTACTATATACACACACTCTGTAATATATATTATATTATTTTTGTATATATAATATAAGTTTGGTTTAAATAAAATAAATAATAGGTTGGTGCCTGGCGTGAAAAAGTATATTGATGCTGAGAAACAAAAGGTATTCGGTTTATGACTCTGTCTTATCATGTCATAATCATGTTTTTTCTATCGTTTGACATTTTAATGCTTACTTTGTGGAGTTTACTTTACGGTACCATTTGTTTCTAGAATTATTAATAAAAAAAATCAGTCTCAGGATTTCGAAGTGTTTGTTGGGCGTGACCGGGTTAATGACAGGAAACGGAGATCTTTTTTTTTTTTCTCTCTCTGTATTTGACTATTATTGAGTGTTAGAATAATGGAACTTGAGTTACGAATATTTATAACCGTTTAAACCTTACAAACTAGTGGTCCTAGCTATATACAAGCTAGAATCTCAAAATGTAAAATGTCCATGTTATGGGGTTGCAGAGGTGCTTCTCCGCAACCCCTTGTAGATAAATAAAACGGGTAAACGGAGGAGGTTATCCCTGTAGGGGTTACCAGGGGATGGCGAACCGTTTTTTTACTCACATATAATTGCCTAACCCGTGGCTAGTTCCAACCATTTCCTTGGCCACCACAAGATATTTACTTAGGACAGGATTTGAACACAAGACCCTCTTGCGAGGATACAAGACTTCTTGCAATTAGACCATTTAATGATGGTTAACTTCCTGTTGATAAATATTAGTAATTATATATGGCTTCAGGCCACACTATCCTCCATCTACTTCTCCCTTTGAAGTTCAACTTCGGGTCATGATCTCCAATATGGGCCGGGTTATAAATCCATTTGGTTTGCTTTTCAACTCCAATTCATCCATTAACTGAATTGTTAATGAATTTTTATTTTGCAAGCACTAGACTTGACATCAAATATTAATACGTATTTTTCATAATGCAAAGATGCATATGTTTTTAGCCTTAAATGCCAGTTATATGATGTATGGATTTTCTTTAACAGTATTAAATTAAGAAATTTTGCGACTACACCGTGAAGTTTTGGCTAATATGTTGTGAGAGTAGGGGAAATGGATTGTATTAGAAAGTGAACATGCTATACATCACAGGTGGTTGACCAATTACAATCATCTGGTAAATCTCAAAGGGATGGTTGGAAAACCGAGCTACCGAGGGCAGGATTAGGAGCCGCGGTTATAGAGCAAATGAAAGAAGAGAAACAAAAGGATCCAGCTTGGCAAGGCAAATGTTCTGGTACAGTGTATGTTTTACAAACTTTTTCTGCACTAACATTAGTCTTTAGTATTTCTTTTTTGTTATATTTACACTCCGGGTACACAATATATTAATAAGGTGCCAATATGGGTGAGGAGGGTTGGTTGGGTAATGGGTCAAATTGGGTTCGGGTCAAAATGTGTAGTTTTGTTACAGAAGTCATATTTCAGTAACAATATATTTTTTGGATATTGCCAGGTTGGAGGTTTTCGGCATTAAAAATTACTTTAGGTGACTAACTACGTGTTTCACCTTTTTAGCTAATTTTTTTTACTAGTTTTACCCATTAGTGATAAGTTATAGCCCAAACTGTCTTAGTAAGTAAATGGGTATTAGTTGCCACCTCTTTAATAATGCTAGTTCTCATCTGACCGAAACTGCTCCAAGTTAAATTGAAACAAAACCACTGCAAAAGGGTTTTGGTCTTCCTCTCAACGCACATCAATTGTGTATCATATACTTAAGAAATTGTACTTTTTGTGCAGATATATTGGAGGAAACGAATCTGAGGGTCATTTTTCTTTAATAAACGAAGCATGTTCAATGTTAGTAAGAAGCTTTTCTTCAATTCTCACCTTGTAATCTATATTTTGTAGATCATGAAATACTTCCCTTATTATATTGTTATATTTAGGTTTGCACATACCAATCCGTTACATCTAGATGTATTCCGAAGTGTTGTTAAATTTGAGGCAGAAGTGGTTGCCATGACGGGTGCTCTTTTTGGAAGTAAAGAGAAGGCATCCGGAGGACAAATATGTGGCAACATGACTTCAGGAGGAACAGAAAGTATATTGTTAGCTGTGAAATCATCACGTGATTACATGAGGGCGAAAAAGAACATCACGTGTCCAGAAATGTTAGTTTGATCTCTGTGTCCTTTTTTTTTGTCAGCCCCACAAGCACTTATTGGTGTGCTAGAGGTGGCAGAATGGGTGGGTAGGGTGACGGGTGAGAATGGGTTTGGGCTAAAACAGGAAGTTTGTGTGTGTGTGTGTGTCAAAACAAATTGAGTCGATCCACCCAACACTTTTTTTGTTTACTTTTTTATTAGCTTTTGAATATACCCATGGTGACTTTTGACCCGTTCGACCAGTGTGACCCGTTTCCTTTCTAGCTTGTTTCTTATATTTGACAAGTTCGACCTGTTATCAATAAATTGATCTGAATTGATCACCTTTAATCTGTATGTAAACGCTATTTTGATGAGAGTGTAGGATAATCCCTGAATCTGCACACTCGGCTTATGACAAGGCTGCTCAGTATTTTAAGATTAAGCTGTGGCGTGTTCCCGTGAATAAGGAATTTCAAGCAGATGTGAAAGCTATCAGGAAATATATCAACAAGAACACCATAATGGTATGTCGCTGTTGCACTGGTCAACTGATTGTCATATTTCGTTCTATCAACAAGCGTTTAACATTTTAAATACTCAACCTTATTTCACACGTCAGATCGTTGGATCGGCACCTGGTTTTCCACATGGAATCATTGACCCAATTGAGGTAACATATCTGACCTGGCAAAGTTTTTTGAATGGTTATCTTATTAAATTACAAGTATTTCTTAATTGCTGATGATTTTGGCTTTTTGTCTTGTAGGAGCTCGGTGAATTGGCATTCAGTTATGGAATCTGT
This sequence comes from Solidago caesia, assembly GCA_028566075.1. Taxonomy (NCBI): domain Eukaryota; kingdom Viridiplantae; phylum Streptophyta; class Magnoliopsida; order Asterales; family Asteraceae; genus Solidago; species Solidago caesia. The sequence continues at coordinate 22,026,423 of JAOXNX010000001.1, read as the reverse complement.
CTGCATGTAGACCTTTGTCTTGGTGGTTTTGTGCTGCCTTTTGCACGTAAACTCGGGTGTGATTGGCTTTTCTTTCTCTCACTACTATTGTTGCTTTGCATGCTCAAAGTTGTAATAGTATGCCGCTGTGCACTATTCTAAATGCCCAAATCTAACAAGTTATACTATGGTCATTAATCATTATTATTGTAGGTATCCAATTCCACCATTTGATTTTTCTGTCCAAGGAGTGACATCTATATCAGCAGATGTGCATAAGTATGGGTTGGCACCTAAAGGGACTAGTATAGTTTTATACAGAAATCATGACATTCGGAAGGTAACAAGTCTAATATTTGTTCTCGGTCTATATGTGTATGTGTGTGTGCATGTGTGTTTGTGTGCCATGTAACAAAAGATCCATCGAAGTGAAAAGCTATGCAGGTCACTTATTATCTTTCCTTGATTGTGGCATATTTGGTGGTGTCTGGCCTGCTGGAAATTGGCATACTATTGTATATCCTAAATAGCATCAATTTGTTGCCGGTAGGTTCCTTCTTTTCAGGAGCATTTTTCTTCTTTCAATATGAGAGCATTAGATACAATGAACAAATCAAGTTTGTTGACCTGATACAAAATCTAGAGGTGGAAAATGGGCAAGTTGGGTAGTGGGTCAAAACATGTAATTTAATTGCGGGTCAACACGTTGGGAACACCCCAAGATCTTTTCAACCAAACAATTTATTGATGTATCAAATATGGTCATAGAAACTATATTGTAAAAATAATGTATAGTTCTTGTAAACAGACTGGTTTAAGAAGTTAAAAACATTTGACGTGCATTTTGGGCGCCTTTCAATCTGTTCGACTTGTTCCATTTTTATGTAAAGGTTTAAGGTCCAAACCATTTGAACTGTTAAAGATAAAACCCAACCCAGATTAAACCTATTTTAAATAAAGTGTTTGAAATCCCCACGAACAAACTAATCTGACTGGCCAAATTAAAAAGATAACATGCTCTCTCAGACACAAAATTTTATTCATTGTACTTTTGGGAGCTTAGTGTACGAAATACTTGTGTTTTGAAGCTCTTTATCTGTCAATATTACAGTTACCGAGTGGTCTGGTGGTCTATATGTGTCTCCAACAATTGCTGGTAGCAGACCTGGAAGTCTGATTGCAGGGGCTTGGGCAGCCATGATTTCTTTAGGTCAAGAAGGTAGCCTAATTAAACTTTGGTCTTATAATATCTGATTATCTGACTTTATATTTCCCATATTTCTATAGATAATCAGTCTTCACTTTATTGTTTGTTTTGAAGGTTACCTTGAGCACACGGGAGAAATAATGGAAGCATCAAAGAGGTTACAGAAGGGGTATGTTGCTCAAGTCCTAATAAATTAATAAAGACGGTTATATTCATTTTTTAAAGTTTAATTTTGATTACATCTATCCCATAAATATTGTAACATTTATCTTCTAATCAGTTTTTTCAAATGTATACCTATACTCATCGTCATAACAAAGATCATCAAAATGTTTTGCAGAGTAAAGGAGATTCCGAACTTGTTCATTGTTGGAAGGCCAGATATGACTATTGTGGCTTTTGGCTCTAATGTGGTCGACATATTTGAAGTAAATGACCAACTGTCCTCTAAAGGCTGGCATTTAAATCCCTTACAGAGGCCTAATAGGTAAAGCTATAACAATCCAATTAATTGAGTTTTTCTTCATTGTTCTTGTAACAATTAATTTTCCCTTAACGCATACATGTTTGTGGGTCAACCAAACCCTCCCGTACAAGAGCCTACACATTTGAGCCAAATCCATTTTTGACATGTTATCCAACTCGCCCACCTCGTCCATTTTGCCACCTACACATATTCTGTCTTCTCAAGTTACAATTTACAAATGACATTTTGGAACTGTTTTCCATTTTTCAGCATTCATATATGTGTGACCCTTCAACATGTACCTATAGTTGATGACTTCCTGAAAGATCTAAAGGATTCAGTGCAAATTGTAAGTGATACCTATTTAGCATGAAACCAAATTTTCTTGCATTCAGTATACTTCCCACTTAGTTGTTTATGTAACAGTGAATGTATACTTCTAATCAAACCAACTTCTTGTTCGTTCTTTTTATTTGTATAGGTGAAAGCAAATCCGGGGCCAGTAAATGGAGGACTTGCACCAATATATGGTGCAGCCGGAAAGATCCCAGATAGAGGTATGGTTAACGAGTTACTTGTGGACTACATGGACAATACATGCTGATATTGATTGGTTGCTATTATTCTTTGTGAACGCTTTCAAAGGAAAGGACAGGGAAGTAAATTGTGAACTGATTTGTAAACTGTTATATACAAAGATTGATGATGTATAAGTAAAATATTTGAAAAATCATTTGTGGCTGATCTTCAATGGCATTTCGGGGTTGAGCTCAAATAAATTTGATAAGTCCATTGCAGTATATGAACATGATACGCTTGTTGTAATGTGTAGGTGATTTGTATAGCGATCTATTGTTTATTGATACGCTTGTTGTAATCTAATTGAACTTTTGGGACCAAAGGCTTGTTCAAGTTCATTTCAACGCATAAGAACAACTTCTACAACAATAGATAAGGGTCAGGTTTGGTTGGCATCTATTCAGATGGAGGAATTTGGGAAATTTACATATAGGATTTTGAATAGAGAGTCAAAGCATATTTAATTTTGCGATATTGGGGCGACCCATCAAAAGATTGTGGGTTTAAATTTTATTGAAGACATTTGATGTAAATATATCAGGTCGTGGGTTCAACCTCACTTGCCAATGATATAATCATATAATCCAAGTGTTGAAACATTCTAAGTTTTTTTTTTTTTTCAACACAAATAAATGAATATAAACACAATTTTATGTTCAGTTATTTAATTGTGATCGTTCATTAAGTTAAATATATTAATATAAACACGACTTGTTTGGTACGTTTGCACCTCAATGACCGTCCAACTAACCTTCATGGAGTCCTAACTAGTAACTACTAATGGGCTCATACCATATTATGGTCATGTATTTTTTTTATATTACTAATCACATACTTAAATTTCATATATTTTTATAATAAATTTGAAAACCATAATTAAGTTGAAAACCAAATGATAAATATGAGCCACACATTTTCCATTCTTCTTCCCCTCCTTCCCACCATCTGCTGCCACCACTATCCGCCTATGGCGGAGCCATGACGGCTAAGGACGGAGCACGTCAAGTAGATCATCACATCACCGATCACCCCTTTTCACCTATCACTTTTTATGACTTATTAGCCCCACCAGCTACCTTTTCATTTGATTACAACCCATAGCTTGAATTATGAACTTATATAATTTGTATATTTTTATCCTGATTAGTTCACATATATGGCTGTGACTTCAGCATTTAGGTTTCATTACGAATAGGTTAAACTGTATTAGTTCACATATATGATGTAGTTTACATAAGGTAGTAAGATGTTGTTACAGATTATATATATACTAGTTATCTATATGCATACGTACATCATATTGCTTCGTAGCAGTGGCGGATCTTGAGAAAAGTCATGGAAGGGGTCGAAAGTTACGGAGGAGGCCGAAAGTCACGGGATCCAGAAATAATACTAAGAAAAATAATTTGAAATACGGATAAAACTGCACTACGGAGCGAAAAAACGGAGGAGGCCGCTGGCCCTTGAATAGATCCGCCCCTGCTTCGTAGAGTCTTATGCGTATAATGAAATCGTGACAATTAAGTTTCGACAGTGTCATGCATTGCGTTTGTGATGTAAATAGTACTGTATTTCGTTTTAAACACACGTTCAGCATAGTAAAAACCATAAATGTAGTTAGTTTAATTATCAGACTGTTCAGATAATAAAGTTTAATTTGGAAGATAAAAGGACTTCATAAAATCCACATAAAACATATATAGCATTTTATTACATTGGATAACGAGTTTCCAGCTTCACGAACTTGATTAAAACATCGCTATTAAATATTTAACATTACCAATATATATATATAGGAGAACTCATACATTAATGTTTTTCTTCCAGTTCAAGTTCAATTTCAATGAAGCAAAACATCACATGCTTCAATTCTTCCATTTTTTGTCTTCTACAGTTCCAACACCAGGTCTACAGAGAAAATAACAATCGTCAGTTAGGTATTACGAGTAATTAATACGCTAATGAATAAGCAAGTAGTTAGCTTAGAGTGAGGTTTCAATTTTCTAACCACTTACAGACCGAAGTTTATTATATAAAAGTATAATACTGATAACTTAAATGTTTAAGCTTAGATATAAAATTGATGGTAGAATTTTGTATACTAACACTCTGAATCTGATTTGATCCAACATTCTTTGTTCCCATCTGAATCACCCATACAACACGCAAAGCGGGTCATGGAGCTCTTAATGCAGTTTGGACCCTTTTTATAGGTATCCGTCGTAGGAAATAGTATGATATCTTCAGAAAGCGATTGATTTCTGTTATACTCCTCATTGGCAGTGTGTTTAGAGTGATTTTCAGACTTGAGTACATCAGGCCGGTCTTCAGGGTGAATTTTCTTGTAGAACGGCTGTAGTATCTGTATGCACCAAGTTAAATGTTAGGATATTCATCTACAAAGTTTAAGCTTCTTTTACAGTGGTGTAAGGATACTAAAATGGACTGCACTAACCTTGCGAGGTTTTTTATCAGCTGTGGAGCGACTAGAGGACAAATGGAATGTTTTTCCTTTAAGTATCTTTTTCATCAAACTGAAAGCAGATTTTTCAGTTTCTTTATCCTTTTTCTTTTCAAGTTTGTTGCTTTTGGCTCCAGTCATTTCTTCTACCCCATTAGTTCTCTGGAACAGCTCTTCAAGTGATGTTCTATGTTTTTTCTTTGCTGTTGCTGTTTCTGGCAATCCAATTACTGAATCAAAGAGATAGTCCTGGAGCGGACAAACAATTGTCTCATTGGTTTTGTTTTCAGCTCCATCATCCTTTTCTTCAGGTTCTAGAACCTTCTCCAACCCATCATTGATGAGCTTCAGCTCATTCTCTGTTGCTTCAGTTTGTCTTCCCATATTGTTCTCGACAAAGGTGCCAAATGTTGGTGTAACTGGTTCATTGGTGACATTTTCAGTGGCTAGAGTCCCAATTGCTAGAAATCCATGAAAGATTTCTGAAAAGGCAGCAGTTGATTCTTCTTCTGCCTGTTGATAATCCACTCGTGCAGTCTCTATGCATGCAAATGACTTACGGAGCTGTTTTTCTCTTTGTGTGTTGCTTGGAGCCTTAGCATAATAATGTGATTTAGGATAGTATTGCAGGTCATCAAATGATGGCTGTCTCGTGAGACATGAACACAAGTTTCCTGTTAATCAATCATAGAACACTGTCTCCTTGAGTCAAGGAAGAGGTAATAGATGGGTGGGTCGTGCAGGTTGGGAAAATGGGCAAATTGGGCGGGGTTGAAACGGTTAAGTATGGGGCGGGTTGACTCCTAAACATTGTTTTGTCCATTTTTTAATCATGTATTAATAGTTAATCCGTTAATTATGATTAGGCTAGACTGCTAGCTCATTTGTGGGCCTTAGCCCTTAGCACAATCTATTATAAGTGAGGTTTTAATAACAATATTATCACCATAATAGACAACATATATGAGTGAAAACACTTCAGGAGGCTGTATGCACTGGCGACTTTTAACCTATTTGACCAATTTCCGTTTTAGTTACTTATTTGACCCATTTTAGATAAAGACCACCCAAACCAACCCATTCATAAGTTCATGGATTGGAAATAATAGGTATTAGCTATGGAAAATGTAGACGGAGAATTGGAGATGCATGACTTACTTGGAGGGAATTCTGTTAGTGGCTCATTGTTTGTCTGCCTGAACTTGTGCTGCATCCAATCTAGTAACTGTAATGAAGATAATCAACAGTTAAGCATGTGTTACTGAATCTGCATTATTATGTTTCAAAAATTGTAATAGAGTTAGACCTTTACCTTCATTTTAGGTCTAGTTTTAAGAGCTCAGTGAGTAATCGGTTTTCGGATAAGGAGAAAGAAAATGATAGCTTTTTATTCTATTGTGATGCTTAATATGCCCATGAAGAATAGTCCAGAAAGTGTTGAAGTTCCAATCCATGGCTGGTGGACAAGAACATAGGGATAATAACAAATCTTTGGGGTTGTATGCATGTGCAAAGATCAAATAATTTCGCCAATAATATCTGGACCAACATGTTGATGTTTGTGTGTTGGTTTTGCATGTGGTAGGAGCCCAGGATTGCATTAAGCCATTAACGTAATTACCAGTCCGTCTTAACATATGGGCGCAGCTAGTGGTCACACAGTTTCACATATTATGGGATGTACTGAGATGCATGGAGTCTTTAGCCGTTCCCAGGTTACAGCGTTACACATAATCAACGTACTACCTCTTGTACCTTAATTGCATGTTGTTTTGCTTGCATTAAAAATTAAATTTGGCTGACTTTCAAGCTGTTTGACCTTTTCTTCTTTTAATTTTTTTTTAACCCTTTTTATCTGTTTGGGATAAACATTGACCCCGAATCAACCCTTCAAAAAGGTATGGGTTGAAATTGCCACCTCTACTTTTAAGTGATTAAGTACTCCTGTTTTGAACAGGAAGTCTGCATTTGTACAACCAAACAGTTTCTCAAATGAAGGTTACATTCTATGACCAACCTGACAGGCTATTACTATTTCAGAGTAACACATATAATACGATTTTTTTTTACAAAATTTGGCTGATGAGAATTTTAACCACTCGCTCTTTGTTACCCATCAGTTAATAAAGTCCTCGCATCTTATTCCCCTTTCATCTCAATAAAGAGGCCAATAATTATTTCATGTTTATTAAGAAAATAGTCTAATTATATAAACTATATGTGATCTCTTTATTGACAACATATACTTATTGTCAAGTGAAAACAAGTGATGCTGTAATGTTCCTCCCTCTTCTGTGATATCCATCTCCCTTAGTATTTTTTTTTTTAAGGCTAGAAAGATCCACAGTTTAATAAGCAAGGAATCTATCATAAGGGCAGCTAATCATAGTATGAATCTATCATATGGGCGGTAATCTTAAAGAATCAGTTTGATTTTGCATTGTGATTGCATGTATCATCAAATTAGTACACCCCATAAATGTCACATTATCAAATCAAAATAGTTGGATTGAGCTTATTAGCTTAAAAAAAAGGGTAAATGGGTGGGAACCCTCTCGTCCCATGTACCATTTTTGGTACCCAGAGTGCATACCGCATAGAACTCATGCCCCGTGAAACACCATTCTCACACATGGATCACAGGATATAATTAAATAATAACATTAATAATTAAATAGGAACTTTATCCTTACTGTTTGCTGTAATAATTTTCAATATATAGAAGATTCATGCTAGTTTAGGTGCAATTAATCTTGAGCAGTTTGGTCACATCAAGCATGGTCCTACGTAAGTGCATACTTTTTTCTGTCAACAAATATAATAAAAAAGGCAATAGCAATTTAACGTGAAATATATTTTCTTTTTCAAGGAGTAGGGCTGTGAATCTTGAGAATAGACAGGTACCTCCTTTTTTTGATACTTATCCGATGTTAAAGTTCTAAAATCTTGAATTTTATACAGAACATTTTCATAGCCTTGGTTTTTGCTGCTGGTAAGAAATTTGCAACCCGTAAGATCAAACACACGGCTAGGTTAAACATAACATACAAATAAATGAATACAGAATTACGTGATTCAGTAGAAGAAAGAGTCAATGACCCACAGGTGCACATAGTTGTTGCTACTGTATAGCGACAATCAGACTCTACAACATAACTGTTCCACTACGTTGTAATCCATAGGAAGACATATTAACAAATGACTAGTACATTTATGCTTCTCTTCTGTTTGTCTATACTCTAATCTGCTTAAGCCTGGTATCAAGTCCACTTATTCAAGTTGGAACTTGTGGTTGGTTGATACTATTAGCGGTGAAGGAGAAAAACAAATCCATATGGGACTACATGAATTTGTGACTGAGAATGCAGCAAGCCAATCATATCTATTATCTCAGTCGTAATCTCCCTACAGGTCCCTTAATTAATAGGTGCTCCTTTATCATTATCTTTATATTGTCCTTGATAATAATAGAGCAGCTCTGTTAATGTTTGCATGTAGATGCTGTATATCAGTATATTTACTTTATTTTCTCCACTACATTCATACTTTTAAGAGGAAAGCTAATTCAAGACCAATATTGTTTTATATGCAAAAACTTTACTGCCAATGTCTTCCTATTCGCTGCATTTGTTACCAAGTTAAAGAAATTGTTTTTATGATATTTGAAGTTCAAATTTTGACCTGCTTATAAGCTCATTTTCTTTGTTCAAAACGAAGAGGAAGTTGTTGAAGGTTCAGGTTGGTGATGAATATTGTACAATTCTTGAATGTCTAGGTTGCTGGTGAGTGTTGTACAATCTGGACTTACAAGTTACCACTATTCTAATTCTAACAACCTACTGGAGGTAGCTCTTTCTATTATGGGAGACGATATGTACACCACTAATGCATGTGTTACACCACCTTATGTACAGCACCATAAAGCACGAAATGGTGAAGTACACATGAAGGTAGTGATCATGTACTGATGTATGTATCCCCTACCCAATGGGTTCATTTGGGTAATAATATCATCTAACGGGTCAAATGGGCCGAATGGTTCGGATGGGTTGAAAGTCTCCCAAAGGGTAAATATTCTTAGACTATCTCCAATGGGAGATTTGTAGGAAATTTGTGGGTGATGTGGCAAAATTTGTAAACATGGTTTGCATTGGGGTGGTCCAAATTTGTAGAGGAAATTCTTCCCCACAAATCACCACAAATTTGTTTTATCTTTTTTTTTTTAAATAAAAACAATTACATTACAATTTTATTAAAATTAATATGTATATTAAATATTAAATATATATTATAAAATGTATATAACATATTAATAAATTTAAAAAATGTAAAAAAATTATAAAAAACATATTTAAATATAACAATAATATTATTATTATCAATTTTTAAATTTGTCTTTTTCCAACGGCTAGTTTTTTGTCATATTTTTAACGGCTAGTTTTTTGTCATATTTTTAACGGCTAGTTTTTTTTGTCTTATTTCAACGGCTATTTTTTTTCCATCTATAAATACTAGGCAAATCTTCTCATTTCATTCACACTTCTCTTTCAATCTCCAAAATTTACTCTGAATTTTCTTTGAACATCTAACCCGAATTCATCACACTTTCAATCATACTCAATGGATCCAAACGAACAACCAACATCATTCACTGCCCTTTTCAATGATGCCTACGAAGAACACAACCCAAACCAACAATCACCAAACCAACCGGGTATGTTTCCACAACCGGGTATGTTTCCAAAACCGGGTATGTTTCCACATCCCGGTATGTTTCAACAATTTGGTGGTTATGATCAACAACAATTAATGCAATGGCAACAATCTCAGATGTTTCAGTTCCAACAGCCGTCGATTATACAACAACAACAACAGATGACACCATCTCAAGTTGATGCAACACCGTCAAAGAAGAAAAAGGCTGGTAAAAAGAAAGGGAAAACAACACAACAACCCACATCATCACATCAAGCTAACTCACCCTCCAAGGGAAACCGAATAGCGTGGCCACAAAGTGACGAGGAAGCTTTGGGTAAGGCTTGGTTCCATGTTTCAACGGACTCTGTCGTAGGAAACAACCAACGGGATGGAGTGTTTTGGAAAAGTGTGGAAGATCACTATAACTAATCAAATCCTAAAGTTCCTAGAGACTTTGCCCATCTAAGGAGCCACTGGTTTTTAGTAAAGCCCAAAATCAGTAAATTCAATGGGTTTTATTTGTCAATCAAGTCTCGTTACCACAGTGGTTGGTCGGAGGAGCAGTTTATTGATACCGCTAAAGAAGAATACGTGAATGATCCATCTAACAAGACTGGCCAGGCTTTCAAGTATGAGCATATTTGGAAAAAAGTGAGGGGTCACCAGATCTTTTCAAGTTGCACATCAGTCCATGGAAACCAACATTCCAAAAGAAGCAAGACCAACACCACGAGGGGGGGGGGGTATACTGCTAGTTCAGCCTCCGATGCTAACTTCGGTGAAGAAGAGTTTCGTATCAATCTTGATGACGAAGAACCAATTCAAGAAGAACAATTGACCTCTGAGAGTCGGCCAATGGGTAGAGATAGGGCCAAAGCACAAGCTAAAGCACAAAGAGGCAAATGAGCATCTTCATCATCAGCAATTGAAGAACACATGTCGACTATGATTACGAATATCAACAACGCAGCTGTACAGAAGCAACAAGTACTCAAAACCTACGAGAATTCGATTAAATCCGTAAGTCTAGCTGAACATGAGAGGGTGGTTATTGAATACAAGAAGTTGAGATACATGGATACCAGTCACATGTCGAAGAAGAAACGAGCCAACCAGAAGACCTATCTTGCTCATCTCAGGGCCAAGTTCAACATCGAGGATTCGGGTTCAGATTCGGATTCAGAGTAGAAATGTCTAGTATTTTAATTATTGTTGTTGTATTTTCTTTCCGAAATAAGTAGATTTAGGACCCGTGTGTTTGAAATTTTAATGTTTTAGTTTTAATGGTATTTGAATTTTAAATTTATATTTATTGTTTTAATAATTATTTAATTAATTATATGTTTAATTAATTAGATACATAATTAATAAATTTAATGTTTATTAAATGGTTAAAAGAAATAATGATATGGAAATTAAGTGGAATTTGTAGTAAGAATTTAATGTTTAGCATTAGGGTCAAAAAGGTGTTTGTAATAAGAATTTATGAAAAGCTGATGGGAGTGGACAAATTTGTAGTAAGAATTTCCTTTTGCATTGGAGATAGTCTTAGTCGTTGCTCTGCCCAAATCAAGACTACCATACCGATTCCCAGAAATCGGTACCACTTACTTTTACCTCAAACAACCTTATACCGATTCCCAGAAATCGGTATTAACTTTCTTATACAAACCATTTACCGATTCCCACAAATACCGATTTCCACACTTAGAAAAAATTTTCAAATTTCAAAACATCATACCGACTTCCAGAAGTCGGTATAGATTTTTTTTAAACAAAGGCTTTCACAAGTTCAATTAATCCAAACCCATTACTTTGCAAAACCCATTTCGCTTTTGACAAGTAAAGAACACACTTACTTGTATCTTTCTCCAATCTTGGTTTTAATTTCTAGACACAAGCCTGTTTGCTTTATTCATTTTTTTTTCTTCGTGTTTCATATCTTGCACAAACCTTCTTCAATTCGTCCATCTTGTCCATTGGTTGTTTGTAGTGATTGAGAAACTTGTTTGATTCTGTTATTGCAACTTGTTGTGTGCATTTAAGAGAGAAATCAAGAGTGTATACACTTGTTCTATCAAGAGTGAGAAAGCAAAAGAAAGAAGAATATATTTTTTTTCTCAAAAGATTTTGTTTTATGTGTGTGTGATATGATGAGATAAAGTAGGTTGAAACGTATTGCAGAGGAAAATCAACACGCGTGCTTTCTGTATTTGATTTATGTGTTTTATAAAGTTTTTTTTAATTTGTACAATTAGTTGTCGTTTTTGTTAGTAGTGTCACTAGGTTTTTGAGAATAACAATCCATTTG
>JAOXNX010000001.1:21994639-22010809 GCA_028566075.1 Solidago caesia | reverse complement strand
AATCATTTTCATTTTTAATTATTCTCGCAATAATAACAAACACATTGTTATATAACCATGTATTAGACAATCCATTACCGACCACTATCACTTTTTGACGCATGTACACTACAATTAAATTTTTGTATAAATCATTCACCACTACGCATCGTGTGGGTACATTTCTAGTCATATTTACCAGTATAGCTATATATAAGGTCATATGTATTTATGGGCAAATAATTTGTATTGCAGTTACATCTAAGTTGGGTGGTGTTGTTCTCGCATCTTTTTTTTTAATGAGTGGCCATTTTTGTATATTTTAAAAAATTGAGGCAGATATCAGCTTCCAGAAATGGTTTCAGCAACATCCAATTGAATATTGTAGTTGGGTGTTACTGATACTACACCTATCATTTTCCTATATATTTAATGGGAAAATGTTAAGTGCAATTAACAACACCTAATCATTGGTGATGTTAATGCAAAATAAGAGATTATTTATGTAGATATAAGATAGTTAGTTTTGAAAATGTCAAAATTAAAAAAAGAAATAGAAAAAAACTAATTGTTCTTGCTACACACGAATTAAATGATGTCTACAATATCTATGATATGATTGATATCCCTATATGTAATAGGTCAAACTAAGCATTGTTTCGTAGAGTTGAAAATGAATATATTAACGGAATTGATATGTAATTTTTCTTTAAAAGGTAGTGATCCGTACATCATCATTTTTTAGCTGTATACCACGAAACATGCTTTAAGATATTGTGTTGTACAATAATGTAAAACATTATTTGGTAATATACGACTAAAAATTAGTGATTTACGAATCACCATGCATACATAAAATACCAGGGGAAAACCATCTTCTACTCTCAATGAATGCTATAGCAAGCACCATGATGGAAACTCTTTAGTTTGAACATCAATCCTTGTTTCCTATTTTTACCATGATAAAAATCACCCTTTACTTAAAAAACCCTTTTTTTAATCATAATATCATGCCATGTATTGTTCAATTAATTACATTTTAATTTTGGTTATAAAGTTTGTTGTTCTCAGCATGCCCTAAAAAACGGTAGTAGTGGTTTAGTTTTTATGGCTTTATACACGATTCTTTTTTCTTAATTTTTTTTACATGTTTGTTGGTCTTTTTGGGTTCAAATCTGGATGTGAGCAAAATATTTTACCGGGCTGGAGACATGAGTTTTTTCAGAAATAACCGGTTGTCTTCTGAAATTGAAGTCTGGTATACGAAAAGGCAATATCGCTGAGCTCAAATTTACCGTTTAAAAAAAAACACATATGTGCAAAACCTTCTATTTTAGGGCACTAAAATCTTCTATTTTAATCTCCATTTGGAAGCTTTTCGACCATACGTAAATTGGAAAGTTTAGTGATAGGCTTACATCAATTTGGTCTAAAGTTCACATGTCACATTTGTTGTACCCTTTTTCCCTAAAATATCATCACCAACTCAACTTACCTTGTTAAGTAAGACACAAATAATAAATAGACAAAAATTTATACTATATCCACTAATTTTTATCAACCAAAATTTGTGTATGTCATTTCACCGGAAAACATTCTTCACGCCGGATTAATGTAACCTCCGGCAAGACCTAAAGTTGGGAACAAAAAAGGAACAAAAACCAATGCCAATATAGCCAATTTAATCAAATAGGCCATAGTGCACATTGACCAGACAGTACGTATTTAGATATATAGATATAACAACACATATCGAGAATTTCTTCTTTTTTTTTAATAAAAAAGAAATACTAATAATTTCATTACTCCCTACACATTCGGACTCCAAAGACTAAATAAACGCCAATTAAACAACCCTATCACATCCGGCAACACTTTCCTAGCCAACCCTTTATTCTGACCAGCCGTCGCCGGTCTCACAACCACCGCCATCTCCGGTGACTCCAGCAACTCCTCCCCCACATTACCCAAAACCTCATCTTGGTCTACAACACTTTCTTGAACTTCTTCATCAAATGGGACTTCATATTCTTGCAAAACTTGAACAACACTTGGACTCTCCGCCGCCGCCGGAGCTTGATGTTTTACGGCTAACCGGCGATGACCCATTTTTTCTTTTTTCTTGTTTTTCTTTTTGGACTGTTCATTGTTGGTCAAGCTTTCTTCAAAAGCTTCAATGGCTTGATGGATAAGCTCACGGTTAGGACTAGAATCCCATTTGTACCAAAAACTAGTATAACAATCAAAACAGTCACACTCAAATATTGGAGATTTATGACTAGTGTTGTTGTTGTTGACACTTTTGTTGTTGTTTTTCTTGTTTTCAAAACTTGAAGAAGCTGGGTTAGTGGATTTAATAGACCTAGTTATCATATAGGCCAAAACTTCACGGTCTTCAAGAGAAAGAACCACGGCTAAGCTAAGAATGGCTGCCGGTAAAAGGTTTAAAACGGAAAGATAGTCTCCGGCCGGTGAACTCACCGGAGTAGTGGTGGTGGTGGATGCTGAAGGGTAAACTTTACCTTTGTTTCTCATCTTCATATTTGAGTGTGGTATTTTGTTTTTGTGAAATGTGAGTGTGTTGGACATAAGGAGGATTGGGGAATGGGATTATTATTATTATCTTTTACAATGAAAATGAAAAATAAATAAATAAATAAAAGTAAAAGAGAAAATGGAGATTAAAAATAGTGTTATTTTAAGGTATGGATTGGAGGTAGAGTGAGTAGTGTAGCAAACTAGGGCCAATTAGGAAGGGGGCTACTATTTCCATTTTTTTTTGTGTGAATTAATCAGTTGTATCGTATAATAAACAATGCATATCGTACAACTGTTTAAAGCGTAAAAAGAGGTATAAATAGCTTTTAGAAGGGTGAAAATAGATGGACACATCAGGAATTCATGTTTCTTTTGGTGTTGTGTTATTTCCACCATATAAAACAAACCGATGTACAATTAATAACGCATACCATATAACTGTTTTAAGTACCAAAAGGGGTGGAAATAGAGCTAGCCTTCTTTTGTCACTTTAGGGTTGAGGCTAAACAACATAAAACTTTATTTCTTTTAATGCGTTTCAATGCCAAATATAACATGAGATTGTGTTTTTTGTTTTGTTTAGTTTTGTAACACATTTAGATGTCTTATGGGTTGTTTCTATTTCCAACTTCCTTTTTCTAAATATATTCTTTAATGTACAATAAATAATACATACTGTACAATTATTTATTGCATCGAAAAAAATGTAATAGGAAAAAAAAAATGGAAATAGATACTCACGTCTTATGTTTAAATGTTCTCTTTTATATATGAAAAATAGAAGTTGCAATTATTAAATTCAACCTTAAAATAAGAATACGGTGAGAATACTTAAAAATTTCATTTTGATACATTAAAAGTCCATAAAATAAATTGTGTCTTTTATACATTATCATTATTTTAAGGTTTAACAACACTAATCTGTTAAACCGGGTAAATCACACCTTTTGTTTTATGCATCCATCTTGATGCACATTCATCAAGATGGATGCATAAAAAAAATGTGAATTTCTCGATTTTTACGGATCAATGTTTTTTAAACACTTAAATAATGATAATTAGTTATACATTATGTTAATTTTATGAACTTATAATACATCAAAATATAAAATTTTTGGATATTCTCGTTGTTCTTATTTTAAAAGTGTTCTCACTGAAGGCCACCATGAAAAATAATGTATATATGTATAAAATGTAATAAAATGAAAGGCGAAGATGATAGAAAAAAATAGAATACATTTGTTATGTATTAAATATATTTTTAGTCTAATTTTCTAGATATATTTATCATTACTTGAAAAGAGAAAAATACAGGTCATACTTAAATTTAAAATCATAGTCACTTTAACATATAAAAAATATTATTATTTATATTCTTCTCTTGCTCTATCATTACTAGGGGTGTAAATGAGTCAAGCTTACTCGTGAATTACTCGAGTTCAACTCGTTAAAAACTCGAATCGAGCCGAGCGTAAACGAGTTCGAGCATAACTTATAGACCGTTTAATAATCGAGCTCGAGCTTTGAACAGTAGGCTCGATTAAGTTCGTGAGCCTAAACGAGCTTAAACGAGTTTCAACAAACATCTAATTTAGTACATATAAAATAATTTAGTATAAGTTAATTAATAGATATTATTATATATTTTTATATTTATAACGTGTATTACTAAAAATAATTATTCTATGTATAATCGTAATGAATTTTGTGTAAGAAGAATAATGATATATAAAATCAGAATGATTGAAAAAATAAATTTACTTTATAAACGAGCCGAGCTTGAACCTCAAAAATTACTCACGAGCCGAGCTCAAACTTTGCCCATACAACTGGCTCATTTACACCCTTAATCATTACTAACCACCATCTAAAGTCGTGGATATATGAAAAGCGCCAACACCTCAATCGTGTTTCAATTCTGCAAAATTTTGAGTTTTCTTTCATATATTTATTTATTTTTAAATTATTTACCATCACACATCAGTGGTAATAATTATTAATGGCCCAAGTATGTATTAATATAAGTAACGAGACTTGCTAAACTACATATTTTTAGTGCATTGATTAAACATTGAGAGAATAGTATCATCGACCATCTTGAATACTATAAATTGTACCTTTGAGCCATGTATTTAATGCTAATTATCGTTAAACGCTAATTATAAACATGGAATATCCTATAATTAAGATGAGGATTAAAATATTCTTAGCATATCAAAACAGTGCAAAATGTTGTTCGACTACATAAGATTGAATCTCCCGTTGTTTTTTAGATGCTTAATACTTGATTGAGTGGATTCTTCATTATAATTTCATCAAAAGATTTAGTAACTGCCTTGCTATTTCCACCACCCCAAAGGCTATTTTCATCACTTTTGTGCATTAAAAACTTGTACGGTATGCATTGTTTGTTGTGCGGTCGTTTGTCGTTTTAGTAAATCTCAAAATTATATCTTTTGATTGGTTTTATATATCTTTTTAGAAGTACGTGTCTCCATTTTTATAGATTCAAAGCTTCTTTCAATCATTCACAAAGTTGCACCATCCTTTTACGTGTCGGTTCTTTGAATTTCACGACAAATTAATTAATACATTTCGTTTCTATATATTTCTTTTGTGACGTTCAATTAATATTACTGTAGTCCTTTTCGTCATACAAAATTTACATTAATCTCTTTATTTAATATATCTTTTGGTAGTGAAATAATTGACACAATACTCCTTCTTTCTAAGACTATTATCAATTTAACTAAAATAATCTCCTAAAAGAATAGTTAAAATAAACAGATAAGGTTTTTCATCTTGAGGTTAACCGACATACCGGGTTTTTATCAGGGTATTCCATTGATAGTTTTTAACCCTTTTCCTGACAACCTTTAAAATATTTATCTAAAAAGATTCGAACCTTAAACTTCTAATGAAATAAGAGACTTATGGACCTAGAGACACCAGACAATAGTTAATTACTAAATTTTGATTAAAATTGTCAATAATTAAATAGCTAGTAAGGTGTTTTAAAGTCGATATAACAAAACATATATTGTTTCCTGATGCGTCTATAGGTAGCGTATACATTGCGAATTTGCGTATAAACAAATGAGTAGATATAACCATTAAGTAAACTCTTGAAATGATCACATACAACACAAACAAAATACTAAACTATTTAAAATTAATTAATCAAACTTGTTATCTTTGTGTTCATTTTTATCAGCCAACTTTGACTCTGTCTCGTCGTATCTTTCCTTAAAATATATCTCAAATGCTTTTGGGAGAAAACGTGGAATCAAGAATGCAAATATATTGATCGAAAAATATGCTAAATTTGCAACTGCCAGGCTTATCCCAAACCAATACCATGCAATATCCTGCAGCTTCAAACAAACATTAATTAATTAATTAAAGGGAAATTATATAAGTTACTATGCATCAATCAAACCCCTTCCATTAAATAAAATAGTTATTACTAGTACATATCGACGTTGTTCTTTAAAAATAAAAATAAAAAAATTTGTTAGTCAACCCAAACCTGACCCGACTCGTTTTAACACACACCAAAAGACCATGCGTTTTTACCCTTTAATCAACCCGGCCCGACAGCACAACGGGCTCCTTTTGTTACCTTCATCAATGTGGCTCTTTCAAAAATATGTCGAATTTGGGATCAAACATAAGTCTCTTGTAATTAAGATTACTATTATATCATACTAGTATATTTCTTTTTTTTTTCCAACAATTGACCATGCATTATGATTTTGATCTGTAACACATGCCCATAATAATTAATGGTATATATATGTATGTTTTATGAGGTTACATATATATACTAGCTATATATACCTGGATATGAGCATCGGCATCAAGGGACTTGTTGTACCAAACATCTTGTATCCAATCCAAAATAGCAAACAATCTTCTAACCGTATACAACATGGGTACCAAAGCTCTAACAGGAGCCGAAAACAACGACAGCCCACTTATAACATTTTCTGTCAATATTTGAAACGAAAGCAAGAACAATGCTGGTGTCGCTGATCTAACCGCTTCATTGTCCCCCCTTGCGAACCCTCCCAATACATATGCTAATGGCAAAAACAACCCAATTACCGTTCCCACGATTGAATAAACACGTAACATTCCTGTTGTTTGTACTATTTCCTTCGTTTTAGCTCCCCCGGGAAATGCTAACCGTGATAGCATTAGGAGATAGGATGTTATGATCGCGGGGTATATTAGGTCCAATATTGGGACAAGACCAATGGCTGAAAATACCATAATGAATGCTACAAGCTGGAGTTCGATCAAACGTATCGAACCCATCATGCCACCACCGCTGCCAGACCCCGCAGTGGTGGATGTGTTGTCTGGCTCTGTGGCATGAGCAGCTGCTAATTGTACACCGGACATTTTTTTTGTTACGAGATTGTAAAAAAAAATTTTGTTAGGGTCAAGAGATAATAAGAGAAAGATGTTTGAGAAAATTATGGATCGTTTTTGACGTTTTTTCTCTCTGGTGGGGTCTGTTTATCCACGTGGCATGATTAGTGTTTCCACATGCGTCGTCATATTTTGTAACTTTAGTTGACTTCTCGTGCTTATGCCTTATCACGTGACATTTTATTAATGAATTTTGTTTTATCTTTTTATTTATTTTTTAAGATTACGATAAGAATGGATTGCAATTAGAGGGATGGCATTCCTCCTTTTGGTAAATATCTCACCACTCACTTTCAACCAATCCTCTTATGTCACCTCATTTACCCCTTACTTATACCTCATTTCATTATTTTGTTGGCAACACATCTCTCATCCACCACTCACTCATACCACCTATATCTTATGCTTAAAAACTTGTACAATACCACTCGTGATAGATATGCGTGGTCTCACCACGCAAACTGACAACTCACCCACCATTTGTCGCATGAATATTTGATGGCAGCGGTGTTCACTTGTGGTACCACACTCACCACTCACCTTTAATCTATGCGTTGCCAATGGCCTTAGAAAAATTAAACATTAAAAATTTATTAGACATACTATTTATTACACATGTTTCATAATACTCCGTCCATCCTAAAAGACATTCAATTACCAACTAAGATAGATGTTTTTAATAAAAAGTCATTTTTACCTTTGTATTTAAGGCATGTTTGACTTTAAAAATTATAATAATGATAATTAATTAAGAAAAAAAATTAATGTGATTTTATAAAAATAAACAATTATTTTAAGACAAATAAAAATAATGTGAACAATTAAAATGTAACAGATGGCGTAATGGAGTATTATAATTTAGAAGTGATTGAAATATTTGTGAATATTGTGCAATTTGTGCCTATTATGATCTTTTGCAAACTATCCTAAGATTGGTAATATTTATAAGGACTCTATTCTCTAAGACCATTTTTAAGAGGAGGGTGAAATAGATGGGTGAAGAATGGTGAAGAGAAAGTGAATGGATTAAAGGTAGGTGATATAATGAGGTGAAATGTGGATAGGTGAAACCATTCACCTATGGTGTGTGGGTCCATTTTGTTTGTTTTATTTTGTTTATTTTATTTTGATTGGTATATTGTAGGGTATGGGGGTATTAAATTTGAAGGTGAAAGGTTAATGGAAAAATAGAAGGTGAAAGGTATAAGAAGGTGAAGCTGACGTGGCAAGAAAAAGTGTAGGTGAAAAGGGTGATCGGTTATGAATGGTCTAAGTCTAAAACATTTATCTAGTGGCTTTTAATGATGATCGTGGACTAGTTTGCTCCCATGCATATCTCGAAAGAGATAGTACTTGGGTACGTTTAGTAATTATTGTCTTAGTGTTGTGATTATTATAGATACATATCAAGTTGTAGCAACACATTCGTTTCAAAAAAAAGGTTTTAGCAACACATCATTAGGTGTCATGTTTCAATTTATGATGATCGTTGTCATTGATGTTCACTAAATTCTAATTTTAATAGGTTATTTCATCTAACATTATTATTCAACTATATATTAACTAAAAGATTATGGTTCTAAATTTCATAACGGATAAAATTCATAAAATATTGAATGTGTAAGCTAATAATTTGATGTATCAAACCAATAAAGTTTATGTTAGTAGCTTTTAAGATGCCATTGTTCAAAATAACTATCGTTTGTATATATTATATTCTCTTTTATTTTTTTCATACATCACACGAAGTATTTACTTATTTATTTTTAGAAATATTCCCAATTTTAGACGTTATTCATTTAAGGATTAAAAATTAGCCTTAGCCCAGCCCGTTTGTCTAAACCAAGTTAGAGTCCATTTAGGATACTTAAGGTTACTTATCCTTCAAGTAAATTTTTAACCTGCTTGTCAATTTTATTTATTTACCTAAAAAAAGGCGCTTTTCGCAGGCTTCTTAGAGAGGTAGCAGTCGATTTTCAAATCTATCCATACATATACTATAGAAGGGTTGATTTATAAATCTATACGTAAAAATCTAAAGTTGATTTTTATAATGGATAAAAAAAAAACGAAAGTTGATTTGAAAATTAGTGCAAAGTTCGTGTAAAATATATTAGTAATATTTGTATACAAACTAAAATAGGACTTAGGCTATTATATATATTAAAAATGATTCACCAGGATTCATGTAAAGAATAGTAACTTTGATTTTATCCGGATTTTAGAACAATATATATACAGGGGCGGAGGTAGTACTAATTGAGGGGGTTCAAATGCACCCCCAATTTCAAAAAAATTTTTAGAGGTTTAGTGTAATTTTTTAGAGGTTTAGTGTAAGATTGTAGGTTTTTTAGCGTGTGCACCCCAATTTTTTATATTCCAAAAATTGTGACCCCCAAAAATATTTTCTGGCTCCGCCACTGTATATATACCAAGTAAAGCATTTCAATAATCAAAGTATTACTTAGATGAGGTGGTTTAAGGGTTGTCCCATGTAGGTTCGAATCCTGTTTTTATTTTTTTGTTTTTTCTCTTTTTTTTCCCAACTTTCTTTTTCTTTGTCATATGTGGTTTGCCTACTATTTTTTATTTATTTTTTATTTTTTTAAAGTTCTTTTTTTTTTCTACCGACAACGGTATTGTGTTTTAACAGCTAAAATTTGAACAATGTAGTCTTTGTTTTTCACATATGATGGTTGTTTATGGCTTTATGCATAGGATATCAAGTTAATTATTAGTAGTTGTTTTTTTTTTTTGTTGGAATGGCAGTTAGTTATTGTATCTGTTGGTATGAAGTATGAACCAGATATCATTTATATTAGCGAACGTTAATTGTCAAATGTTTCTAACTTAAAGTAGCATCAATTTTTGTATACTAGGAGTAGTTTTCTTCAAATAATCAGAATTCAGGGAGATGATTTTAGATGTTGAAAATTCGGCAATTGCTTGTATAACTGGCCAAAACGGTTATGTGTCGCCAGTTAGACAAATATGTCGATCACCAAATTACCATGGCTCGTTTTTGTCAAACTTTTTAAGATTCACCTGTACTAACATTCTACTTGGGGGACACAAACAATACTAGAAACAGAATAAATTTGACTTTTTTTAAGAATGAAGCTTCATATTATGGAAACTAGATATAAATAGCAAAAGTGATGAAAATTGAAGCCCGTTGTTTTGCTAAGTTGTTCTGTTTCAAAAACAATTTTGAAAAATAACAAAATTTCATATTACACAAAGGCATCATCTACTGCTAAAGTTGATCATTTAAACACTCTTTACAGCAGCCTATTGAACAAGCAAATGCATTTGGGCAAGTAAGAATAACTATATAAAGACTTACGAGCTTGTGACCATATGTGTGAAGAAATACATCACAAGCTCACAGTATATGTGTATAACCACAAACCATTCGCAAACCCGAGACGAATAGACTTAAAAATTATCACAAAAATACTAATAGTTGTGTTCATTTTGTTGATGAAACTTCTATACAACCTCCCAAACCAAAATATTAATCGTGAATCATACTTAATGAGATCAGTATACGTCTACCCAAACAATTCCAACAAATACCTGTTGTAACCAAAACTGTGATCCAAAAGTTCGCTTTGTAACAACTTGATGTCTATCTACAATATGGAGCAGGCATTAGGGTTCTCGTCACTAAATAGTGCTGGAGCATAAACAAGTTCTGGAGGAAGGTCTGGGTATGGAATACCCTCATTCTTTCCATCTTTGCCCTTTTCTTTCTTTTCGTTCTCTTGCTTCGGTTCACCGTCATCGTTGTTCTTGTTCTTGTTCTGTTTGTTCTTCGGATTCACAATCTCTGCGTGCCTCCCTGCCCTCTTGCTAATGAATGCCACCAGATTTTTTGGATCAAAAGCTCCCTTTACGGCCACATGTGATGTGTTCATATCAACATTGACCGTTTGTACACCTGTTAAGTACACATATATATCATCAATCTAGCATTCAATCTCATGTAAATAAACCCAATTATGTCAAGTCCTAGAAAAGAACAATTCAAAATCATGACCTTGTGCTTATAGTCTATTAGCAATTTACAGTTTAGCCCATGTCTTTGAATCATATCAGTTCTCTTCATAGGAGTCCTACTGCTGTTGGTTTATGATTCTTCTTTTTAGTTATACGCCTAGAAGATGACTAAATAGATGTAGATGACATGAATTAGAAAAAAAGACATCAATTCCGGTCATCTTAAATCATAATTTAGTACTAAAAGTAATAAGAACAGCATCTCTAGGACAGATTACAGATAAAAGACACATTATACGATAACAAACAATCTGATATGTAACAAGCAGAAGATAACTGTGATGTAATGAAATCATATTTATAGAAAAATACCTTCCATCTTGAGGATGCAATGCTTAACGTCCTTAGCACAACCCTCGCAGTGCAAGTACATCTTCAACACAGTCTCAATCACCTTCGGTGCCTACATCATACATCACATTTGAATAAAATTTCCATAGACACGGGTACACCTTTCTTATTTTTTTGTTATGACAATTGAAATTACATCTGCCTTCTACCACATTTGGTGTCTACTACTCTTATCACTTATGACACTCAAACAAGTCAAATAATATTCCATAAACATCAGTGCAAGCAATCAAGATCCTATAGAACAAGCAAAGACTACATTAGGGAATGCATACACACATAAATACTAAGTTATGACAAGCTTTAGTAATAATGCCGACAACTATACATATATAGAACATTTTTTAGGTATTTCAAGAATCTTTCTTCTATTAGTCTTTCTTATTTTGTTCTATAACTATTGAAATTACCCCTGGCTTCTACCAAATTTGGTTTCTGCCATCAAACATTACAGTTATATAAGTCAACAGAATTTCCATTAACATCAGTACAAATAGACATAAAACTGTAAAAGCATATGGAACAAGCAAACTCTAGCTCTGAAAATTGTAATATTTACAAAATTAAAACAAGTTTTCTAGTCATACAAGTGCAAAGATATATGCATACATAGAACATTGAACAAGCATTTCAACCATTTTTTTCCTAATATTCTTTCTTCTAATGTGCTACTACAACTTATGAAAGGAAAAAAAAAAACTATGTAAATATTACCTCGGGTTTCTTCTCTGGTTTCTTATCCTGTTCTTTCTTCTCGGGCTCTTTCTTCGGTTTAGGCGAAATCAGCTCCACATGCTTGCCAGTTTTGCGCCTAACGCGCTCTGCAACCTTCACTGGATCTGCCGATTTGCCTTTCACAGTCACTCTGCTATCTTTTGCATTTGGCTCAACTTCTTCAACTCCTAATTAATCAAAAATCATCATCATTCAATTATCATTAACACCAAATAAATCATAATTAAATTTTTCCATAAATAGCATTCATTCACAATAATTAGTAGTAAATTAATCAGTTACCATCAAATCCTCTGAGTGACTTCACAACCGTTTCAACACACCCTTGACAATGAAGGTGAACTCCTAACACGATCGCTCCGGTGTTTTGCTTGCCGGATTTCGATTCGTTAGTCTTTTCATCGCCTTTTTTGTTGGCAGTTTCATCAGCATTTTCATTCCTCTTATCATCTGTTATTGCTGCATCAGCGTTACTTTCCTCCTGATTTTGATTTTGATTTTCATTCTGATTTTGATTTTGATTTTCATTCTGATTCTGATTCTGATTCTGATTTTGCTTCTTCTTGTTCTTCAAGTTTCCAAAAAATCAAAATAGCATTCAATTAATACATTTGTATCTAATTATCTATAGCTATACACATAGTGTTACACACACATGAATAAATTCCTCTAGAAGCTATTTCACACACATAACGGAAGAGAAATTGTAACAAATTGAAGCACTCATTCAATTCAATGGTTTTTATATAAAATATAAAAATATAAATATGTACCTTTGGTTTTACACACGCGCACACATTCCGGTGAAAATTGTCTTAGAAGCTTAGTAGATTCTAAATAAAATATCCTAATCAGGAATTCTGTCATTTGAAAGATATTTACACACACACACACACATTTTTTTCATATATGTGTGTATCTATAGTTTTACACGTACATCCTGGTGAAGAAATTGTTCTCGAAGTTTTTATTAAAAAAAAAATATCCTAATCAGGAATTCTGTCATTTGAAATATATACATATACTGATATACATATATGTATCTATAGTTTTTCACACACGTTCTAGTGAAGAAACTTTTTTAGAAGCTTAGTAAATTAATTTTTTTACAAAAACTAATCAGAAATTCTCTCATTTGAAATATATATATATATGTGTGTGTGTGTGTGTTTGTGTGTGTGTGTATCTATAGGTTTACACACACATTCCGGCGAAGAAATTGTAAGATAAAACCAAATCACAATTTACAGAATCACACGTTCAATATAACATATAGCTATATCTATATCTATAGTTTTACACAGAGTACAACACACATACACACCTATTTTTACCGAGAAAATTGTGAGAAAAAAAAAAAAGTTAACGTCCGATTAAACGGAAATAGATACGGAGGAGTTTGATTTACGAACAAAATTTGTTACATAACGGATTGAACCAACATGTTAGTATGATTTAGATGAAAAAATAATTTAGTCAATAATTTTTGTGAAAAAAATTGAAAAACAGAGTATAGAGAATGTACGGACCTTTCCCATGGTGTTGTTGAGAGAGAGAGAGAGAGAGAGAGAGAGAGAGAGAGAGAGAGAGAGTGAGTGCAGAAAGAGCAGTAACGGCAGGGAATAAGGTGAGAGAGCACAGCTATGCTGTAACTGACATTGTTATGAGCTTGTCTAAATGGCTATGCATTATATATATAGATATATATACAGAGAAACGCAGAGGGAGATATGTGTGTATAGTGTATACCACCACTACTACTACTGCTACAGTGTCCTTTTTTGTCTCATGGAAATAAAAAGTGATCTCTGTTGCTATGGCAATGGTGGTGACTGGTGGTGTTGGTATTTTGTCCTTATACTAAAGAAGAGGTAGGATTTTACTGTTTTACCCTGCCTCTTATTTGGCAAATGATGAGTTCTAATTTATGACCGCCGATTCATTTTTGATTGATGCGTTACCGATATTCTATTTTGAAAATTATATAATGTGCTGATGATGATGAATCGACATTTATGATCACTTTAACTATTATTATATAGCGTATCAATAGCCAATGAGACACAGATCACGGTCAAATGGGGCTCAAATCGAATGTTAAAAAAAACTCTTTATCTCTACTCCATTATCTAAACACCTTATAATCTAAACACCTTATAAAGCATTTACGAGGTGTCTTAAATTTTAAAAATTTTAAGAACTCCTTAAATATGGTAAGTAATTAATTTTAATCTACAATAAATTTATATTAATTATTAATAAAGTTATCAACAATAAGAAGATATGCTATATTTTTTTATGGTCAAATTTAAAGTTAAAGACTCCTTTTACATTACCATTGGTCACCGGCGGTCGGCAAAATGGAACGTCACTGGCTTTAGTTTTGTCAGTATGTTGAAACTATACAAGTCCACGCATTGCGTGGGTACATTTTCTAGTATAGTATAAGAATAATGTCTTACTTTTTTAAATTTTAATAACTTATATAGATATAAATGTATATTGTAAAACCTTCTTGAAATCAATGTGGGACAATAAGTTTTTTGTATCTTCAAAGGTAATAAAAATGAATTCATCTCACATTGTTCATGGTAAAGAATGAAATGTATTGCAAACATTATAAAATGAATACAAATACTGTCAAATTTCCTTGAAAGACCAAAACTACTCATCGTTACATCACGTGTGTATATATATAGGTTATGGTTCAAATAAAACAAGTATTAAAATAAAATAAATAAAACAATTTTTTTTCTTAACTGAAAATCATTGTGCATCATGAAAATATCCGTGCATCAGTGTATATACGTGTGCTTTATGAATCTTCGTGCATCAATTTTATCATGATCCAATGGTCAAGATCTTATCTTATTTGTTTTACATTAAAACTTATTTTACAATAATCAGTCCCTATATCTATACTATTATATAAAAGAACAACCCCCCCTTTTTTTCTTTAACTTTCTACCTTTAAAATACCAAATGACCCTTTAATTTCAAAAGATTTTTTTTTTATAATTAACCAATATACTTAAAATACTCTTAATGAAATAATTTACAACATCTATCCTTCAACTTCTAAAATAAATACATTATCCCCTTTTATATCAATTACAATTACATTTACATCAATAATCACACCACCGCCGCCATCACCGCCATCACCACCCATTTCCGCCGCCACCCGTTACCGCCACCACCACACCGCCGCCGCTACGATCATTATCGCCGCATCGCGCGGGCACCAATCTAGTTATTGAATAAGACAGTTAGTGAGATGCTAGAGTGTAACCAGAGAGCTAGAGTAAAAGCATAATAATCTTACAATATTACAAAGGAGAGATTAAAAATTAAAACCGCACCATTTGGGTCAATCTAAGTTCAGTTTGGTGGATATGTTTGACAACCACAGAGAGCTTGTTCCTTTTATCTCTTTCCTAGCATAGCGAAGACAGGGGGTCTTGTTTTAGAAGAGGCATTTATTCGTTTCTGGATTTCCATATCATCTAGTAGTAAGCGAGTATGACTAGATGGACGTGTTTGATTTTCCTAAGGTCGATGTTGGACATGTTATGCATCTCGAAAAGTTCTCTTATACTTGAAGGCTTGCAAAACAGGAGATTGCACCAGTCCGGGATGAATGTCCATAGTGAATTAGCAAAAGGACAGCGATTGAATAAGTGGCTGGCGGTTTCTACATGTTGGCTGCACATGGGGTAAGTAGGTGAATGTCCATAATGAATTAGCAAAAGGACAACGAATGAATAAGTGGATGTGTCGCTTGAGCAGTTGATCTGATGTTGCTATGCGATTCATCTTAAGCTACCACCCTATAACGTTTACTTTGAGAGGCGCAAGACTATTCCAAGGGAACTGCCAGTTGTTGGGGCCGTGATTTGAGGATTGCAGCCAGTTTTTTATCGACTTGACGGTGAAGTGTCCCGAAGAGTCATGTTTCCGTAGCCACGTATCTTCAGAGTTGGTTAAGATGATGTTCGAAATCCGAGACATTAGGCTTTGAAGTTGATGTAGCTCAATCAGTATATATTTGGGGGGGGGGGGGGGGGG
>JAOXNX010000001.1:21976866-21993964 GCA_028566075.1 Solidago caesia | reverse complement strand
GGGCAACTAGCTGTCCATGAGACCAATGAAGCAAATAATGATGAGGCACTACAAGTCAATCCCTCAAATAATGAAGCGGTGAATCGTAACACTCATCAAGGTACAATAACGAGAAAATACCTTCTGAGGTCCCATAAATTCAAATCAAGGAAATTGCAACCCGGCCAAGAAGGAGAATCGGAAATCAACCCGATTGTTGTTCTTTAGAATACATCAGACGAAAATGGAGGGAAAAAAGGCCATCTGTCATTGATATAACCACCATACATTTTTGTTGAACTTCTATTATAGTTTAGTATGATGGTTTTAACTTAAACCATTTTTTGATACAATGATCATGGAATTCCATAGAAAAATTGTAACTTATGATATGACTTGGTATGTTTATTATATGACAATGTAAATTATGAAGTGTTATTATACGTGTTCATGAACCACACATATTAACGATGGACAACAATCAAACATGGTAAATTGTGATGTGTTAGTGTACGTGTTTTAAAAACAACCCTGTTAACAATGGACAACGTTAAAACAATCTTATATAGTGAGCGTTTCAAAAAGCTTCAAACCAACACTCGTCGGCACAAGGGTCTTCAACCTATGTATAAAATATATAAATCTTTTAGACATTTAAGAAACCAGGCAAGAAAGTCTACTGCTTACGAATGGTCGCTAGGAAGATTGTGTGTAACATTAAAATTAATTGCCGACTTTATCCATTTCAATATGACAAGGGAAATTGTGAGGTTTTAGTGTACGTTTTTATTAACCCCTGGTATTAACAATGTACAAAGTGTAAACATTTGTATAATTAGCGTTTTTAAAGGCTTCTCACCAAACCGCGTCGGCACGCGGGTCTTAAGCCTAGTTGCTCTTTAAAGTAACAAAGTTTTAGATGTTAAAACAAAATAACAACAACAATACCAATCCCGTCAAAGGTGAGGTACGAGGGAAATGAAATATAAATAATCGTACATCTATTCGAGCATAAAGAAACTACTTAAAAAATAAACCTCCGATAATGATGATGACGAAAGCTAACCGGGATAAATAATAAATATTTATATAAAAAAAAGGTAGATGACGTGTAGAGTATGTGTATGTATATATGTGTACATGTACGAAGAGAAACATACCTGGTAAAACATCTAGAAAGAAGAGCAATTTGCTGATTTCTCACTCGATTCAAAATACGAACAACCCGTCCACTCTGTTTCTCTCTCCCAAAATATCACACACAATCACACGAAATCTCTGCCTTTTCTCTCTCTAAGCATTCGATTGGATTGGATCTCTTCTCATACTCCATATATATATACATACAACAATACATACACATATAACTATATCTGTATAGATCCGCCGCCGACCTGATTATTAAATGAGGAATGAAGAGATTGAAATTAGTTCCGATGACAACGATTTACCGTCGTCTGCGCCACGTGTCGGTCGGAAATACGGCCCCGTCGTTGCTCACGATCATGATCCCGTCGTTCTCGAGATGTCGTCATTCGATCGCGGATCTTCTTCTTCTAATAAGTTAGTTAGTTACTGTCAGTTAATTTTGCCTTTCCAATTTTACTATATTAATTAATATATGTGATTAATAATAATTGAAATGATTAAAGTGATAAAGTTAGGTTAAACAGAAGAAATGAAGTTATATATATTTAGAAATGTGTATAATTACTTAATTAGTATTTTAGTATATCTACTGTTGTGTTTGCTCTAGGCTAGTTGTGACTCAAAAAGTTGCATTTGTTGTGGCATTATAGGTGAGATTGATATTTCTTGTGCTTAGGGCTAATGTCGTAAAGAGCAATGTACTTAGGTACTAAGATTTGTAGGTGGGTTAGTGTTTGCATTAAAATGAAACTGGGGATTGTGGATTGTTTTGGTGATTTTGCAAAATAATGTCAACGGGTTACTTTGGTAATCTAGTAGATGGTCAAACAGCATAGCCGGTAAACAAGATGATGTGGCAAGCCACTTCATTAGAATACTGCTTAGTTTGCTCAATGGTAAATGTACATTTTAAAATGGGCTAGTTTAAAAGTCCGATATTGAATTGTTTTTGAAATGGACTAGTGTGATAATTAGTGATGAAGCCACCTCGTTAGAAAAAGTTGTCACATAAGTCAGAAACATGTCATTGCCTCCAGCTGTGTAGCTCAGTTGGTTCTGGAGTTTTGAAAGTACCCAGATTTAATCCCCATTGGGAACAACCACCCTTCCTTAACAGGACACTAACTGAGTATGATCATTGCCTCCCACCAGTTGGGGGCAGGGTGTCGTGAATCACTCAGGATTGCCGGACATCAAAGTTATGGAAGCAAAAAATCAATCTTTTAGTGATCAAATTAGCCAATTTGTAGCTTGTCAAACAAGTTGTAATTTGACGGATTAAGCATTTAAGCTAAGTGCAATAAGCCCTTTTCACTTTTCAAACAAGTTGTAGCTTATCTGACGGATTAAGCTGTTTTTGAGGAGCCAATATACACAAACTCTTTTACAAGCTAACCTCTCCCCTCCCATCAACTTAGAGGTGATTTGTTATGAGTTTGTAACTTCTTAGAAAGAGTACCAAAGGGCCTTTGGTGTAGCAGTAGTGGGGTGACCCATCAACTTAGAGGTTGTGGGTCAAGTCTCAGTTGACACAATTGGTGTAATTAGTAGGTATAGATTGTTACCTTTCAGAAATAATTTTTTTTAGAAAGAGTTGAGACTGTGACTATGTTGTCATGTGAACATCTAAGAGGAAACGATAGCAAGTGTTGGCACATATGCTTCTATTAGCATTTCTGCAAATATACAGTTTATGCCCCAGGCTCTCTGTTTGTTTTATTCTGAGTTGTGGAAGAATAAGAACAAAGAGCATGGAAGCAAAAGAAAATATACAATTGAGCTTTTGTTGCGAAGGAATAAAAGTAGTATCTTGTGATCAAGTTAAGTTGCATTACTTACATTTCTATCAAACATAAGTTTTGTGGCTGTTCGCAGGGAGAAAAAAAGAGACTTTTAGTGTAGGCTGAACATGGATGATCTATTGACTAATCATTGATTCTCGACTGTTTCAGTCCGATGACCACTATATGTTTGTGTATGTGTATATATCTATATCAGATTTAGGGTTTTGTTATAAATTCTTTCTTCTATCTCTGTTTGAGGCTGTTATAAAACAGTTATTTTCTTGGGGTCTGAGTGACTTCTAGCAACTATCATCCACCTATACATCTGTGATTACTGATTAAATGATTATATTATGGGTTTTGTTAATCGTCTTCTTCGTACCCTCTTAGATCTTAATCTTCTGTATTTTTTTGTGCTTCATATGGAACTTTCCTTCTCCTGTCAGAAATATTATTGCTTATGCAGTGTAGTATCTGTCTTATAAAACACCAAGTTTTCCACACAATAACATGTTAGTAGTGTATTAAATTCTGACTCAATATCTGCTACTAATATCTTCAAAACTAATTTGCATGTGCCAGCATAGTAAAAACAACCACGGGTGCAGGTGCAAGAGAAGAGTCAATGCCAAATGATCGAGAACTCAATGGTGAACACAAAGATTCCAAATTGGAATTATTTGGCTTTGATTCGCTTGTTAACATTCTTGGCCTCAAAAGGTAAATATTGCATATTCTGTTGTTCTTTTTAACCTCTTTTCTATGGTATGAACAAGAAAGAGTCTGTCTGTCCTCTATAATTCAACTTTTCGGAGATTGGGTAAATTCATGTTCACATACTTATCCATGATCTATATGGTTTTTTTTTTTTAATGGTCCACTCTTTTAAAGCTCCTGAACAGTTATACCCATGCTGCCTTTTTTTCTTGCTCCATTGAAGCTTTTAATTTCCAGTTTTGAGTAACATTGGTCTTTCAATTGCTTCTACATATAGTCTCTGTTTTCCTTTGTTATAAGCTTTTTTTCTTCTTGTTTTGTCGTTGTTATAAGATACAGAAGTGATTTTTAACTTTTTAATTTTAGTATGACAGGAGAGCAGATCCCTGTACCTACCAGTCCTAGAGGTCGTGAAGATAGCTCTGCTGCACACCATCCAACAGTAATGTCTTCTAAAAATATCATATATTCATATTTCTAGCGAATCTATTGCACTGGTATATTACCTTTTTAAATGCTGCAAGAAACTTGCACATGTTTTAGTTCGTTTACATGAGAAAGAGGCCTGTTTACTTTTGACTTAATGGACAGAATTAAAAATACTTAATCCATCAAGTCAATTAAGAGTGTTTCTTTTTTGACTTAATAAACAAAAATAACCGTCAATTACCTATTTATTACTTAATCAATACATACATTATTTATCCATTCAGCCACTTAATCCACTCAGTACTTAATGACTAAAAAAATAAACCTGTTCAACATAACTATTATGGCTTTATCCTTCAAGCAATGAGTTTGTGCCAACCCATTTACTTCACAATGATAACCCATTTACCTCATATTGGTGTATATTAGTTTATATATATATATATATATATTTTTGCAAAGCGTGTATTAGCTTATATTGAGATTTGCCTGAAAAGAGTTGTTATTTTCCAGATGCAGACTAGAAGTGTTGTCAAATCGGGGACGATGATGGGAGTCTTCATCCCATGCTTGCAGAACATATTAGGAATTATCTACTACATCAGGTTTTCATGGTATGTTTATTGGGGCTTATCTTTAATGTAGCTGTTATCTAATTATCTGTTCAGTAAGGTTCAAAGGAGCACAAGCATTACTGTGATTGTTATCCGAGATGTATTTATCAACTGTTATCAAATCATCTTTGTCCCAATCTTTGAAGGACTTCTTACTATAATGGGAATTGAAATGCAGGATTGTTGGCATGGCGGGAATAGGTGGATCCTTACTGGTAGTTGCCCTATGTGGCTTGTGTACCTTCTTGACGGCAGTATCATTAAGTGCAATTGCAACTAATGGTGCAATGAAGGTGGAGTCTCTTCAAGATATTTTAACTCATGTTTAGTTAGTCTGAAAATAATTCTAATCTTTACTGTCTGATCCATTCTAATCTAGGGTGGGGGACCTTACTATCTCATTGGTCGTGCTTTGGGTCCTGAAGTTGGAGTCAGCATAGGACTATGTTTCTTTCTAGGGAATGCAGTTGCTGGATCTATGTGAGTATGTTGTAGTTTATGCTTGAGGTGCTAATAGCTGGGTTGGAACACACTAGGTTAATTTGCAAGCTATTTTTTGTTTAATATAATTTTTTTTGTAATATATAATCAATGTGCTAATTATTGATAATACAAGCAATATTGATAGTCTAAATTAAAAATAAGGATTAAAGATATATGTGTAGGAATTTGGACGTGTCTAAATAGACTTTGTCCCAATTTCAAGTTTCAACCCATTTGACCCTTTCCCGATTAGCTAGTTCTTTTTGAGGCTAAATTCTACACTTACAAATGATTTACTAAATCCTACTTACAAAAAGCAGTGGCATGTAAGGTGGTCCATCCACATGAAGAGAGTGAACATTTTTACTTTAACCTGTGGTCCACCGTGTATGCCACATCAGTTTGTAAGTAAAATTTACTAAGTAATTTGCAAGTGAAACTTTTTTATTTTTATTTTTAACGTGACCCATTTTGAGTAAAACACAACCCAAATTGACTCTTTTTTTTTTCTCTTGCAATAGAAAATGAACCTATCCTGTTTGTAGGTATGTCTTGGGAGCAGTGGAGACCTTTTTGAATGCTGTTCCAAAGGCTGGACTTTTTAGAGGTGAAAATGTTGATTATTTTGTACACTAAGCAGTTTATGCCACGTGTAAGATTTAATGTGATTGTGTTCCTTTTTTTTTTTTTTTTTTTTTTGCAGAGACCATCACACAAGTCAATGGCACAGCAGTAGCAGAACCTATAACAACTCCAAGTTTACATGATCTGCAAATCTACGGAATTATTGTTACTATAATTTTAGTATTTATAGTTTTTGGAGGTGTGAAAATGATCAACAAGGTCGCACCAGCTTTTCTTATACCTGTTCTTTTTTCACTCCTCTGCATATTCATTGGGATATTTGCAGCAAGGAAGGATAATCCAGTAGGTATGGCCTCATTCAAATCCTTTTAGCTTACGTCTTCCATGGGAATTAAAACTGACGATGTCTTTTCTCATAATGCTTAAAATAGTTGGAATTACGGGCTTGAGTTTGAAATCTTTCAAAGACAATTGGGGATCTGATTATCAAACGACAAACAATGCTGGAATACCCGATCCTAATGGAGAAATAAATTGGCATTTCAAGTAAGGAAACAACAGATATCACCAGTTCTAGCTATAATGTGTTCCTATCCCTGAATCTTTTAAAGTCTTATGTCCGGAGCTTATAATTTTGATGATGTTGTTATGTTGTCAATCTCATTTACCATGTCATCCTAGGGTTTAAATTCTACATCGTACGGACCCTATGCTTAGCAAATATCTATGATGCATGACTTCTGACAGTTATAATTTTCCAATTTCAGTGCGTTAGTTGGTCTTTTCTTTCCTGCTGTAACGGGAATTATGGCTGGTTCAAACCGCTCTTCATCATTGAAAGATACCCAGCGTTCTATTCCTATTGGAACTTTGGCTGCAACACTAACGACTACTGCAATGTACTTCATTTCTGTGTTCCTATTGGGATCTGTAGCTACCAGAGAGAAGCTTTTTACAGACAGGTAATTGTTCTATACCCTTGATCAGTTGATCATACTTCTTGTCTCAATAATTAAAGGCTCCTTATCTTATTTGAAGGACATATCTTCATGTATGGTTTATTTACTGTGAGTTGTGACCACAATATAGCTGCAATGGTTAAACTCTGTCCGTATTTTTCTCCACTAGTTAAACTCTGATTTGAGGTAATCTAACCCAGTTACCCAGTCAAATTAGATGACTTGCTGGTAATTCTGGCCAAGTTTGACTTACTTTTGAGGTGGCAGTGGCACAGTTTCAAAACATTGATACAAGTTAACCTACTTTCAAGAATATCAATGTAAGGTAAACTGACCTGGTTACCTGATCAAAGATGATATAGTGGCGGTTGACGTGCCAGTAACTTTGACCAAGTTTGATCGTTTTCTTACGTGATGCGGCACATGGAAACCAGCAAACTTGGAATGTTACCTCATATATCTAAACTGAGATTTTTAAAACTATGATGGCGTATTCCGGGGTAAACTAAGTTGGTCACCTTTTGTTAAATTTACCATTATATATTTACTCATAAATAAAAGAGCAAACCCCCCCCCCCCCTCTTTTCCTTTCAACTTTCTGTCTTTGAAATGAAATGACTATATTACCCCTCTTCTTTATTTACTAATTTAAACATCTCTACCTATAATACCCTTAATGAAATAATTTACAACATATATCCCTCAACCCTTAAAATAACCACACAACCCCCTTTTACATCAATTATTTTTACATTCACCACCACCGTCGCCGCCACCTGTCGCCGCCGCCACCACCATCACCGCCGCATCGCGCGGGCATGCGTCTAGTATTGCAAAACTACTCTAATCAAAGTTCTCAGTTAGCAAATGTTTACACATTCTTCGAGATTACTTTATCGCTTTAAAATAACCAAACTTTTCTTGCAGATTATTGACGGCAACCATTGCTTGGCCTTCCTCAGCAATCATATACATAGGAATCATTCTTTCAACTTTGGGTGCTGCTCTACAGAGTCTAACTGGTGCACCACGTTTGCTTGCGGCTATAGCCAATGATGATATTCTACCAGTTCTTAATTATTTCAAGGTTGCAGATGGCAGTGAACCTCATATTGCAACTTTCTTCACAGCATTTCTCTGTGTTGCATGTGTTGTAATTGGGAATCTTGATCTTATCTCCCCAACCATAACCATGTTCTATCTGCTGTGTTATGCGGGTGTCAACTTGTCTTGCTTCCTTCTGGATCTTTTAGATGCTCCTAGCTGGCGTCCTCGTTGGAAGTTTCACCATTGGAGTCTCTCTCTTTTTGGAGCATCTCTTTGTATCGGTATGCTACCAGAATATATTCAACTTTAGAGGTGGTGATTTTGACCAGTTTACATAATAATGGGATTCTGGTTATGTTATACCTCTAGCGGGTCAAATGGGTCAAATAAGAAAAAATATATTAAAGTAAACGGGTCAAATGGGTTGAACGGCTTAAACATCACCTAATGTGTATTTTTAAAACCTTAAAACTAATACTATACTTGTATACATGTGCAATCATATTCTACCCACTGTATGCTTATGAATAATTGAAAAAAAGTTGGACAAGAAGTCTTTTGGGTCAACCCGGCCCATGTTGACCCTACAAGGACAGTACAACAGTAACCATTTTGACCCGTTACCCGACCCTCCCATTTTGCCACTCTATATAACTTATATGGCGTCTTTTCTCTTTCTGCTATAAAGTTTGTTTTTTGTACAACACTATTAGAGAGTATGGGGGAGTAGATGCTAAATGCTGACTTCTGATACTCTGAGAAGTTGCTAGGCATGGTCAAACCATATTATTGATTGTCCGATCATGCCATGTTGATGGAAGAGTTTTTCCTCTGAACTTAGTTTTTAAAAAGCTTTGAAAGTTTCAGTCTCTTGATCAACTGAAAAGTATCATGTTCTTGGTTTCACAATCATGTGCCCGATTAAATCTTCCATCTGAAGAAACTTGGGGGTTATGTTAAATATGGTAGCAACGATTTCAGCTCATGTCAGTGATCATAATGGCATTTAAGTGCATTTTCTGTTATCTGTGTGTAATGGGTATTTAGGTTATCGTTTTAATGCTGTAATTACTTGGTTATTTGCAGTAATCATGTTTTTGATTTCTTGGTCATTCACTGTGGTGTCCCTTGCTCTGGCTAGCCTCATATACTATTATGTCAGCATCAAGGGAAAAGCTGGGGACTGGGGAGATGGTTTCAAAAGTGCTTATTTTCAGTTAGCTCTTCGCAGTCTACGATCTTTGGGAGGTGAGTCCTACAGATTAACCTTTTTCAATTGGGCAAGTTGCATTGAAAGACAACCAACTATGCTCTGATTTCTGTTTTGTCTAACAACTTTTGGACACTCACGAGAAGGCTCAAACTTTCGAAAAAGTTTTTCTTCAAAGTAATCTTCTAAGTTAGCCGGTTTTAAGGTGCCACTACAAAGAAGGTCAACATGGTCAAAATTACTACCATATTATTTTGACCTTGTCCAGATAACCCATTCGGATTACCTTGAATCATTTTTGTTGAAAGTTGGCTCCTTTTTTTGACAGATGGTTACCCCAAAATAGAAATAAAATAAACGCTGGTTTCATAGCCCTTATAGTTTTCTCTTGCCGTTTGAAATGTCATTTTGTTTATTATCAATTAAGTATTTGGAACTTATCCTTTTTCTGTTTCTTATCTATTTCTCATTAACCTCTCTGGTTTTGCAGCAAGCAATGTTCATCCCAAGAACTGGTATCCCATTCCTCTCATTTTCTGCCGACCATGGGGTAAATTACCTGAAAATGTTCCCTGTCATCCAAAACTTGCCGATTTTGCCAATTGCATGAAGAAAAAGGGTCGAGGTATGTCCATATTTGTCGACATTTTAGATGGAGACTACCATGAATGTGCTGAAGATGCCAAAACTGCTTGCAAAAATTTAGCCACCTACATTGAATACAAACGATGTGAAGGCGTGGCTGAAATAGTAGTAGCCCCCACCATGTCAGATGGTTTCCGAGGTATTGTCCAAACAATGGGACTTGGTAATCTTAAACCCAATATTGTGGTGTTACGTTACCCCGAAATATGGCGTCGGGAAAACTTAACGGAAATTCCTGCCACTTTTGTTGGCATAATCAACGACTGTATTGTAGCCAATAAAGCAGTTGTGATTGTAAAAGGACTTGATGAGTGGCCAAATGAGTATCAACGACAGTATGGGACGATTGATTTGTATTGGATTGTTAGAGATGGTGGTTTAATGTTGCTTTTATCTCAGCTTCTTCTCACTAAAGAGATGTTTGAAAGCTGCAAAATTCAAGTTTTTTGCATTGCCGAAGAGGATTCCGATGCGGAGGAGCTTAAAGCTGATGTAAAGAAATTTCTTTATGATCTTAGGATGCAAGCTGAAGTTATTGTCATTTCAATGAAGACATGGGATCATAGTAGTGGTAACGGTAGTGGTGGGCCCACTACCCAAGATGATTCGGTGGAGGCGTTTAGTGCTGCCCAAGGACGGATTAAAAATTACTTAACGGAAATGAAGGAACGGGCTCAGAAGGATGGGAAACCGCTAATGGCAGATGGGAAGGATGTGGTGGTGAATGAGCAACAAGTGGAGAAATTTTTGTATACGACTCTTAAATTGAACTCAACGATTATGAATTACTCAAGAATGGCCGCAGTGGTTTTGGTCAGCCTCCCGCCACCGCCAGTCAACCACCCATCTTATTTTTACATGGAGTATATGGATTTGTTGGTGGAGAATATTCCCAGGCTTCTAATGGTTAGAGGGTATCGTAAAGATGTTGTCACTTTGTTCACGTAGTCAATCGCCTTAAAACTTTTTTTTTTTTTTTTTTTCTTTTTTCTTTTTTCATTTTTATAACCTTTTCGCTATATAGAGTCAAAGATGACAGTTTGTAGATTAAATGTTCGATTCATTCTTTGAACCTCTATTCAGTTTTGTTCTATTCAAAACGAGCTTTAATCTTGAAGCATTCCGGGGTATGTTTGTTCAAATATGTTTTCTCGCCATGTTTCTCATATGAGGAATGAGAGTTTAAACAATGATATGAGATTTCTTTCAAGAGTTTGGTCTGCTGTTGATATTAATTTTGGGTTTCTGGATGGATGTCTGTTGGGGATTGTGAATTAGCAATGGTATGGGGGGACTTTAAAAACCATTTTTTTAAAACGGCCGACAAACAAATATCAAGTAAATAGATACAGCAAGTATTAAAAAAAAAAACCCATTAAATATAGTAAGTGGTAAACTGGAATTTTGAAGTTGGTTAGATAACATGCCAAATTTATAGCTTATTTTTAAGGCCCAAATACTTTTATTGCGCCAGATCTTCGTGCTAGATTCAATACAAACCGACTCGCAGAGGCTTATATTATGTCAAATTGTCAATCAAAAAATATTTTGTAATCACGTTTGTATGAACAAAAAGACCAACACCACACCAAAGACACGGCGCCGTATTATCCACACTGGTCATCAATACCAGCGTGGTCTTTTCCCTTCATGCTGAAAAGGCAAATAAATATCTAGGTTACGAATAATTATGAGAGAGAGAATTTACACAAGAAGCCTAATTGTATTATACTAGTAAAATACCCGCGCAATGCGCGGTAACAAAAACCGAAAGAGTGATCATAGAACAAACTATGTTACTTGATTTGCAAACACATAATATAGATTAGAGAATTTGGAATAATGATTAATGATATAGAAAAGTAGAGACAATACCATGTTGTAGCAAAATAACAATCGACGATACTTTATTGTATAATAAGAATATAGTTGAATAACATTGCATATTTGCAAATATAGCAACTTATACGCATAAGATGGTGTAAACCATTATTTGTAGTAAAGACAATCAGCACTGACTTTTAAGGTACGAATGTGTTTCCTTGAAACGTTATTTCTTGATGGTGTAAACCATTATTTCATGATTAACATTATTTCCTTGAAACATTCTTTTATCAAATCAATTTTCTCGTTGATTTCTTGTAACCATTCTTCAAACAACTCCATCCTTTTAGCTTGACGATCAACGGGCAATATAATCAATATATGAAAATGTATGTTTTAAAAACGAAATAGTGTACCTGCAGGTTTATTGTCATAAGGTCAATTTATATACAGAGAGGTGAGATTGAAATGTGTATTATTTTGAATGAGTCTTAGGAAATAAAATCTTTATGTAAATGGTTTATATATATTATTTAATAAGTTAAGATATTTTTTTTATAAAAATAGTTACTTAAATTTACGATTTCTAAAAAAGTAGAATATA
The DNA here is from genome assembly GCA_028566075.1 of Solidago caesia. NCBI lineage: Eukaryota > Viridiplantae > Streptophyta > Magnoliopsida > Asterales > Asteraceae > Solidago > Solidago caesia. Next base: position 21,981,935 of record JAOXNX010000001.1, on the reverse strand, counting down.
TAACATGATCTCAACTTGTTGTCTTGAGTCTTGACAACGTGAGATATCAAGTTCAAAGTTATTTACCATCCTATTTTATTGAATAGGATTTTATATAATAGGATATGTATTAGAATAAGATTTTATGTAAAAAAAAAAAAAAAGAGAGAGGATATGTATTAGAATACTTATTTTATATAATAAGATTTTGTAAGTACATAGTTTATATGTTATTTATATGGTCGATGCTAGGTTGTCCACCATTAAATTAAATAGTAATAATAACCACTCATATGTAATATGAAATATGTTATGAACCACTCAATTCAACCATTCTTTTTTTCTTCATATTTTCATTGACTCTTTCTCTGTAATTCTTTTCAACACAAATACAAAATGGAAACGGGAAAACCTCTAATAATAATAATGACATAATAATAAGAAAAAGTGCTTCAAATTATCGTCTACTTGAATAGGAGTTTTTTACTTATTTATCCAAACAAACCATCCTACATTCCGTCGATGAATTATTCTCAGGGAGCAGCAGCAAACGGGTGCGTGTGAGTCGGAGCAAGGGACGGAGCAGCAGCAAATGGGTGCGTGGGAGTCGGAGCATGGGACGGAGAAGCAACAAATGGGTGTGTGTGAGTCGGAGCAAGGGCGACAACAGCGTGGTTCACATCAGAATCAGGAACATCGTTGAAATTAGTGTTGATCGGGTTTGTTGATAAATTCATTGTTATGAATATATTAGTTTGATATGTATATGTATTATGTAATGTGTAATTGTTGTTTATTGTGTAATAGAAGTGTAGTTTATATAGTTATATGGTGGGTGTTTGTAATTGGAAATTATTGTTTACGAAATGTGGTTGTAAATGTTTTGATTTGGTAGAAGTTTGACATTTTGATTTGCTAGAGCATTGGCTGTAAATATCTTCATTTGCAAGAAGCTTAGCTGTAATTTGTCTTGAAAGATTACACGGGTATATCATTTCCATAGTAAACAAATGCTTAACTTATTTAGGTATGAATATGAAAGGTCAAAGTTTATAAAAATGGTTGAAAGACGGTGATGGTGTACTTTCTATAAAAAAAAAAAGAGTTCTTAATTTTTTTTCAAAAATTAAGATGCAGTGCTCTGCATTATAAGGTAGTTAAAATTGAATGGTGTAAATATGGATGATATGGATGGTTGGTGATTGAATAATGTAAATATTGTAAATATTGTAAATTCATTATGTATCCATAAGTCTTTGTTTACTGAGTTGGTAGGCAGGAACAGAAATATGAAAGTCAAATATGTGAAGCACCACAAATCCTTGCCTATTTACGTATGAAAGTCAACGACAATCCTTGCAAAATTTGTGAAGCACGACAAATCCTTACCAAATTACAATGAAGCACAACATCCTTGCCAAATTTATCAAATTGTTGAAAATTATTCAAAAATTAAGACAGGGGCTAATGAATTATAAGGTAGTTTAGATAAAAGCAAAGGCTAAAATGCTAAATTAACTCACTGGCTATACCATAAAGAAATGTAAATAAAAGGATAGTGATACGCATATTAGGCCTATAAATGAACATGAATGAGACATTGTTCATGTTCGTTCGTTTAACTTAACAAACAGTTCACAAACGAATAAACGAACATAAAATTATGTTCATGTTCGTTCTTTTAAAATACATAATTATAGTTAGGTGGCTAACAAAACGTCGTCCACGCCTCCATAATTTCATTTGTATAGTTAGTTAAATTTTTGGTATCCGTCAATCCCACCCCGTAAGAGATCTGCGTCTGTAAGATACCTCCATTTTAAACTGCACATGTTAGGAGTCGAACCCCCGCCAATAAATTTTCATATATGTAACCCCAAGTTTCAAAGACAACGGGTATCGATTGATCTATGATCAATTGGTTGTTTTTAAGGTGTTATTAGAGAAAAAAAAACCGATGTAACACTATTGTGACAGTAAAAAAAATAGGAGAATGGGTGTTGATTATAGCGAGAGTCCTAAGCATTTTGTATTTCAATTTCCAAAATCCATAAACTTAATTTTGAATTGTTATATTTTTTAAATCTGAGAATGCCAGTGGATGCAAACTCCTACATATCACGTACATGAAAATCATGAGTCTTGCAAGTTGACTAGTTGAGAATATTATATGCTACACTAAGTTTCTTTAGAACTGTAGTTATGATACAAAGTACATATCCAGAAAATAATAATAGTGATGCAGAGTAATAAAGTTCGAGAATCAAGATTAAGATTCACCTAGATCTGGCAACGTTTTAATAATCCAAGTGGATCTTTGTTGATGAAATCTAAATTTTTTGGTATTCTAAACAAATATTAAAGTAAAACAAATATTATAAGATTTTGACCATTAAATTTTAATCAAAATGGAATAAAAATTAATTTTACTAGAGTACCCGCGCAATGCGGCGATGGTGGCGGCGGCGGTGTGGTGATGGCGGCACTGTGGTGGTGGCGGCGGCGTCGAGTGATGTAGGCAATTGATGTAAATGGAATAGTGGAGATATTTTAGAAGATAAAGAACTGGTGGTGTAGTTGGCATAAGTTTTTTTCAACCCTTTTACACCCTTATCAGTTAAAGTTCCAAGTTGGGTCTAGTTTTGTGTATAGTTTTGTATTTAGATCTTGTACTTTCGGATACTAACTATTTGTTAGTATTCTTGTTCATATATATATCAATATAGTTTATTGTCGTTCAAAAAAAAAAAAGGAACTGGTGGTGTAAATTAATTCATTAAGAGTAAAATGGTAATCTTGCATATTCTACAAATATAACTTTCAACAAGGGGTTATAATGTTTATATAGTACTATAGATATGGAATGAAATTAGTTGTAAGAATAATAATTAAGATATATCACGATTACAAATATAAAAGTTTGGAAATATATATGGTTGACTTTAACTAAATCATAAATACTTGACTTTGATCAAAATTAAAAAAAGAAAATAGTTAAAATATAGTTGGCTAATTGACCTTCTATGTAATTAAAATATGGATGTTTGTGTATTTTAGACATTTCGCACCTTGAAATTTAAGAGATCATAAAAAAGTTATAAATATTTTAGAGTTAATTACAATTTTTGTCCCTGTCGTCGACCGCTACTTGCAGGTTTCATCCCTAGCTTTCATTTATTACATTTTTGGTCCCAGTTTTTTTTCCTCCGTCAACATTTTTGGTCCAAATGACTAACGGACGTTAAAAACCCCATCATGTGACTTGCACGTGATGGGTATAATGGTCTTTTCTTTACACAAGGACCAAAAGTGTAATTACTTTGTCTACTTTTATGATTTCCAAATTTTCAACTTTCATCATCATCTTCAACAACAAATCCAACAAAACTTTTAGTATTTTGATTTTTTCCAAATTTTAATTCCATTCTTAAATGTAAATGTAAATGGATTTACAAAAAAATAACAATGGAACCCATACTCATATATCAGAGCCTCCATCAACAATACCAATTTCTCTTAAACATTTTTCACCAATTTTCACTTTATAACTTTAGATCCAACAAATTATTTTTTTACGAGCTAACATAGATCCAACAACCTAATACCAAAAAAATACATGATATCAACTAAAAAAATCATGCCACCAACAACAAACTAATACAAAAAATTCAAACAAATAAGCCCATTAATATTTTTGGCTTTTGTGCGCTGGAAAGGAAATAAGTAGGAGAGCTATTTTATTTTTCTTTGTTTTGACTTTTGATGGTGTGGAGTGGCTGGACAAATAGAGATCAAAAACCCTCATTTAAAGATATAAAATACTTAGGATATTACGAGCAGTTAAAGCTTCCACTAAAAGGCTTCAAAACATCATGACCCTTCAACACCGGTTGTTTTATCATCACCCTCGTCAAATCCTTTACCATTCAAAAACTGCTATTGTTTCTTAGCCTTCTCTTGATAAGATTGTCAGATCCCGATGTGGTTGTGCTGATGTAAGATCATGATGCGATTGTCGACGACGGCACGTCGGATGAAATGAGATTGGAACTAGCCAAACACTCCACCGTGCATCATCAGCGAGGGTTTGGGGATAGACAGATAGAAAATTGACATGGCAGTGACACAGGGAAGGTCGCTATCGTGCGCCTTGGTGTGGATATGAGATTGTTGCTGGAGTGATAGATATATAGATATAGTGTATGTATCTAAGATTAGATTATATAAATAGGGTGTGTATGTATTATGAGATTGTTTTTGATTTAAAATATGGTGGTGGCGTTGATGAAGATGGTGATGATAGATACATTCATATTCATATATGTATTATTAATTAAAAAAAGTTAATTACAGTCCATGTAGAAAGGAAAATACCAATATATCCATCATGTGCAAGTCACGTGATCACAACTTTAACGTCTGTTAGTTATTTGGACTAAAAGTGTTGACGGAGGGGAAAAAACTGGACCAAAAGTGTAATAAATGAAAGCTAAGGATGAAACCTGCAAGTAGTGGTCAACGACAGGGACGGAAATTGTAATTAACTTAATATTTTATAAGGGATTAGTATAGAGATATATAACTAAAAAAATATTATAGTTAATTTTGAAGTGACACATAAGACTGGTTTTTGAATATAATGTATCACTTTGCACCCATTAATTTTATCTTAATCAAATTTATTTAATAGATAATAACACTATTTATTGGAACGAAAATTATCGAATAGAACCGACCGTAAAAGCCGAACTGAATCAAAAACCATATATATTTTAATTTATTTTATATTTATATCATTTTATATTTTTAGTTATTACTTATGGTTAGTATATACGTTAATATATTTAAACTTTTTTCTTTTTAGTGTACAAATCAAAAACAATTGTATGTTTTAGATGAAAATGCACAACGAAATCAATTCGGTGTATTAAAAATAGGTAAATGTTCATTTACAAACCATAATTATGGTGAAAACCAAGGGACAAATCTCAGCCACACATTTTCCCCAATTTTTCTCTCCTCCATAAATCATTAGTTTCATCTAATTCATTCAAAATCTTTTATCTCAAAAACCGTACATCGATAAATTA
>JAOXNX010000001.1:21939539-21966520 GCA_028566075.1 Solidago caesia | reverse complement strand
TTTTATTTTATTTATATAAGAGATTTGAGCATATGTGATTTATATATATATATATATATATATATATATATATATTAAATAGTAGATAAAGATATGTGATTTCCGGCAAGATTTGTAGATGAGCATATGTGATTTCTGGCGAGATTGGATCATATGTGATTTCCGGCGAGTTTGTAAATTGTTAATAGATGAGCATATATGATTTTCCAGCGATATTTGTAAATTGTTTATAAGATGAGCATATGTGATTATCCAGCGATATTGTAAATTGTTAATAAGATTGAAACTTAAAAATTGATATTAACTAGTTTTATACGTCGCGCGTTGCTGCGGATATCTGTTTTCCTTTTTAAAATCAATACCAAAACCAAACAATCCTAGATGTCTTTACTTTAAATTTTTTTAAAATCACTATTAAAGAGAAGGTAAAATAGTTAAAGAACTACAATCATTTCATCCTAAATATGTTTGCTCTAAAATTTGTCATATTAAGTTAAATATATATTAATTTTTTTATTTAAAAAAAACTAAATTTACTTTTAACAAAAAGAAAAAAAAAAGTCAGAAAAAGAAAACAAAAAGCCAAAAACCTGTTTTAATATATATCATTTTTTTTACCTCTTATGCCACCTCAGCTACCCCTTACTCATACCACAATCCATTATTTCATTGGCATTGCACAACTCACCCACTACTCATTACAATTTTTAGTTTTATTTAAACTTAAAATTATATTAAAACCTAAACATTACATAATAATTCTAAAAACTTAAAAAATATTACATAATAATACTAAAAACTTAAAAAAAATAAAAATCTAAAAACCAAGCTTTGTAACTACCCATAAACATTCATATGTCTTTGTTTTACACTTCACTATCTATCGATAACTTTTTGTAACAACTACCATTACCACAAACACAACACCTACCAATGCCATTTGCTAATAAGAATATACTGGAACTATATTATAAATCTCAAAAATCATATACTGTATCTATATGTATACCCATCTCTATCTATATCTATGCTATCTATATCTCATAATCTATATCTATATTCATCTATCTTCATCTATATCATCCTTCACATATATAGATCTGGTTTGCAAGTCATCATCTACTCCGATGCTTACTGGAGATAGACTCCTATGCTAAGTTAAGTGTCTTTGTTTGGTTTTATTGACTGATGAGTGAGTGGTCTTGGATGAAGTGAAACAAAAGCCCCTTGAATCAAATTACTCTTAAATATATATATATATAATTATATGTATATGTGTGTATGTTATATTATCTTCTCCACAGTTATAACTGAGATGAATTTGTTTGTTTTGATTGATGATTCTTTTTCAAATATCTATACCCCACCATTTCTTTAATTCATTATTTGGTGTGGATCAAGAAATATGATTTTGTCTATTAATAATTAACTGGTGGTTGTTCACGCCGGTGGTTGTTCCCAGGCGGTTGATGAAGATTTGATGGTGTATGTATATGTATATATGTGTATGTGGGTTGTAAGTTATCTGGAAGTTTCTTTGAGCAATAACCAAGCAATAGAATATTGTATCATGTGTTTTCCAGGTGATACTATTAGCTACAGGACATTTCCTCTCACAACCAAAACTTGCTTTTTAAATATAATATAAATGGGCAAGAGAAAGAAAAAAAAAGGAACGTACCTTTGATTTCTAAACAACATATGGTTTGTAGCTTTATTATATGTATATAGGATATTTATATCACTTTTAATCATATTTTTTTATTACTTATTGTGTTATATATATTTTTTGATTAATTAAATAAGTTGATTTATAAATTAAAAACCTATATATTCATTATAAATTAACATATAAAATCCTATCATTCATCATAAATTCTATATTTATTTATAGTAGAATATTTAAACATTAATTGGTTTTATTATATAATTTATGGTCTTCTAAAATGTGATTTGCTTGAATTTCATATGTTCGAGATTCATTATATTTATGATATTATATATTTATTATATCTTGAAAAATGTTAAAAACCAAGAGACAAATCTTCAACACATAATTTTTCTTTTTCCCCTTTTATTTTTGTTTTACCTTTTTTTTTCATTTTGTAATTTTTTTTTAAATAAAAACCCGTACCGAAATTTATTTATTTTCTTCGGATGATGATACGGTACAGGCGTAGCCCTTAGCCGAACGTAATAAATGGTAGCTGGTGGGGTGATAAGTCATAGGGGGTGATCTACCCGACGGGTTTCGCCTTTAGCCGTCATGGTTTCGCCTTGGACTGACGGGCTCCGCCTCTAGCCATCCGGACTACGCCCTTTGAAAAAAAAACTTTTGTTTTTTAGAGTGTGTTTTTATTTAAAAAAAATTAAATTAAATTAAAAATGAAAAAAAAAAAACAAGGTAAAAAGAAAAAAGTAGAAAAAAATATATGGCTGAGATTTATTCCTTGGTTTTCACCTTAATTACGGTTTGCAAATTAACATTTACTATTATATTATATATTATTATATTAAAGTTAAACTGAATAAATAGTAACGGACGTGGGCCTAACTTTTATGTTTTCCAATTTTTAAATTTTAGGTCTATATTGGGTTTGGTTTTGTGGGCCTATTTTGGATTTGATCTACTTTTTTGTTTTTATGGCTTTTTTTTGTTTAAACTTAAAAGGTATCCGTAAGACCGTAAGTATAGATGGTATATTATGTGGTACGTAATATTAGTAAACTGTAAAAGTAGCATACTAATTTTTTTTAGAACGGCAATATATTATAAAAAATGAACATCAAACAAAATGCTTAACGTCCAAATAAAGGTACAATTACAATTACAATATCTAGGCAAAAAACAACGAAATGGCAACGAATTCCTAGATACATCTTGAGACTTGAACTGCGAGGATAGCAAAATACTCAGTTACTCATGAAGAATTTTACTTTTACCGATGACTTTATCTGCCACCTTCAAACAATACTCTTCTATCATCAGGACCGTCTTTGAGGATTTATGAGCCTAGGCCGAGTCAGAAAAAGGGCCCACAGACTAGCTGACTAGGTATCCTTTTAATAACGTGATACATGTTGTTTAATACTCTTCTATAACGTGTTGTTTAATTCTTCGTAGCCTCGCAAGGGAGTTAATATTATAAATAATAACGTGATACATGTATCATTTTATAAATAAAACAATCTTCCAATAAATTACAAAATTGTATTAATAAATGAATTCATTAACAAAAACTTAAGTTATGAATAATTTTTATTGCATTTTATGTATATTATAATTATTAGAAAAAAAATAGCAATTACGTTATTATGAAAACTTAATATGTTTATCCCGCGTATTACGCGGGAAATAATCTAGTTTCTTTTATAAAGAGGAAAAATATCAATAATCCGCATAATTTTGAATAGAGATCCTTTTAAGTTGGAACCAACATGATAGATCATATTGGAATGTTTGGTGAGATGAAAAAAAAAAAATGGACCGTTTATTTTGTTTTAATGTGGGTCTAGGTCTTCATTTAATACTTTATGATTGATTAACATGATATTTCATGTTGGTTTAAACTTGAGAAGATCTCAATTTCATAATTTTTTACAATCTTGTCCTTCGTGGGACTTGAACCCATAATTAATGAATGGTGGGCTAACTTACATAGCGTTAGACTGTAAGCCCTTTAAACCTATAATTAATAGCTTATAAATAAGCTTTGTCTAGGAAAATAAATGATATCAAAAGGTGAATGACCATTTTCAATAATGCATTATATGTCATTATGGTTCATCAAAAGTTCAAAACTTAATCTTTTTATAAACCTTAAACATATTTTTGAACTTCTTATCGGTGGTGTTCTGATAAACACCATATGTCCATATACACAAGAATAGGAGATAATGACGTAATGGAACATGTTCTAGACCATATTATACTCAGAAACCAGAATAATAAACACGTGAAGTCTTTTTTACGCGATGACAACTTTGAGTAGGAAACAATGACAACTTCTAATATGCCTAAAAACAAGTTTCAGATAACAGCTGTATATATTGTCATCCAGCATACTCGGTGGCATATCCATGTGGTAGTAGTGATTATTGAACATCCAACATACCCGTCAGCATATCCATGAGGTAGTGATTATTGAATATAGTTGAGGAACGCATTGAATAATCACATAAAACTTCTTTTCTGACGTGTCTCTGAGTAGATAAATTGATACTTCGTCTGACAAGTTAATTATTTTTCTTCGAGATAGTATTCTTGTACAAATGTTTCATACTAAAAATACATCACGAGTTCATAAGTAACATTGGGTGTTAATTAGTTAACAATAAGAAACCACATTGAAATGATAAAAACAAAATAAAACAAACATTTCCATAGCGTTCTTTGAAATATACATTGAATAAATATGTGAACCTTTGATCAAAGTACACTTGTACGTTTTTAGTACCAAACTTTGTGCAATTGGTATGTTCACAAGAATTCCAGTCTCATTCGAATATAATATACAAGTTTCTGTAAAAAAGTGTGGTGACCCATGCCACTATGTGTTTTGGTGTTTATGTGTATGTGTGGCTGCCCACTTCTATATACAAAACAAAACCTATACATACATATACGTATATCTATAATCATATCTATCTAAAAAATAAAAATAAATAAATGAATAAAAACTCTTCATCTATTTCAGGAGCCAACACAAAAAAAAAAAAAACATTTATGGTTATATTTATATTTTATATTTTTTATATTTATATATAACACAACACCTTCACCTTCCACCTCTTTTTATTTCTATTTATATATTTTCTCTCTCTTGGAATCTCGTACATATTCTCTGAGGCGCACACACACTTAAAAAATATATATAATAAAAAAGGCTTTCAAGATTCACCCAAAAGAAAAATTAAATCTTGAAACTTTTTCTTGAAATTTTTATTCTTTTTGGGAATTCTGCAAGTTCAAGAAAAATGCATTATTGGTCTCCTTCATTAGATGTTGATCATGAATTTGAAAAGCTTGTTAATCGTATGCATCCACCCAGGTAACAGCCTTGTTTTTTATATATAAATTTATTGTTTCGTTATCAATTGACACAAATTCAATAATTTTTTAATGGGAATTTGAAGATTTTGCCAAATTCTTTAAATTTTATATAAGTTAACATTTTTCATTGAATTTCACGATTTTGTTTATGTTTATCTTGTTGGTATTAATTAATTATTGGTTTTCATTTCATTTCATTTTTTTGTTATGATGTTACTAATTAATGCAAATTCAATATTTTTATCGTGAATTTAAAGATTTTGGATTTTTTTTTTTGATGTGGGGTTAATTAATATTGATTATCGATGGATTATGTATATGTTTTTCTTTTCAGGGTTACTGTTGATCATGTCACAGACAAAAATTCAACGTTGATTAAGGTAATAATGGCATTAAAAGGGTAATTATTAAATTTAATTTTAAAAAGTATTTTATTGCCGTTCTAAAAAAAAAAAAAAAAAAAGTATTTACATGTGATTAAATTAACGTTTTTAAATTAATTTTTGTGTGTGCAGGTTGATAGTGCTAATAAGAGAGGAAGCTTATTAGAAGTCGTTCAAGTTTTGACCGATTTAAATCTGTCAATCAAAAGAGCTTACATTTCTTCTGATGGTGGATGGTTCATGGATGGTATATATATACACATATATATATAGATATAGATACATTTATAGTTATTGTGGCTAAAGATTTGATGATTTTTTGCATTAACAGTGTTTCATGTGACTGATCAATATGGAAATAAGCTTTCTGAAGATAATGTGGCAGATCGAATTCAGCAGGTATTGACATAATTCATGTTTTTTTTGGAAACTTTAATCTTTTGACGCGTTTTGAAAGTGATTATGTGAATTTAATTTAATGATGTGTAATAAAGCGGGTTGTTGGAAATAAATAGTTTTGTTTGCTCTTTTGCTGTTTGAAGTTGTAATAATTAGATAATCGGATTTTTGGCTGTGTGTCAAATCATGATATTCTATGGAATTATTAAATAGAATGACACATTTTCTGTAACGATGGTAAAACTGTGTGTATCACAGTAAGTTTAGAGAAAAGGGGTAAATAACTAAATACAGTACGTTTTTTCATTTACTCTTAGATAATCAGTTTTGTTGCTGATTATTCAAAAAGACGTTGTAGTCCACCACAAGAAAAACGCGAAACAATTTAGACAATCAGTTTGAAAACGTAAAATTTAGACACCTAATGAAAATTGTTTATTTTTTAACAATTACCTACAAAAGCTTTACCAGGCCCTCCATGTGAAAGTAGTTTTTTTGTATGGTAGTTTCATTAATTTGGGTGGTTATAGTTCACTGACACCTTTTTGTTATGTTCCAGTCACTTGGACCACGCGGGTGCAGCTTCCGGTCCCTAAGAGGCTCTGTCGGGGTTCAATACGCGTCCGAGAACACTACAATCGAGCTAACAGGGCGTGACCGTCCTGGCTTACTTTCAGAGGTCTTTGCAGTACTTACTGACCTCAAGTGCAACGTGGTTGCTGCTGAAATATGGACACATAATTCAAGAATGGCTTCAATCGTCTACATTACTGATGACGAAACTGGCCTTCCAATCGATGATCCTGAGCGGCTCGCTAAAATCAAACAGCTTCTACTTTACGTTCTAAAAGGTGATTTAGATAGGCGTGGTGCACAAACCGCGGTTTCTGTGGGGTCCACTCATACCCAAAGGAGGCTGCACCAGTTGATGTATGCCGATCGTGATTATGATACAGATGAATATGATGTATCTGAGGGGTGTAGCGTCAAGAAACCGCGTGTTACTGTAGAGAATTGTGTTGAAAGGGGGTACACAGTGGTGAATTTGAGGTGTCCAGATCGACCTAAGTTACTATTTGATACAGTTTGCACTTTAACAGATATGCAATATGTGGTTTTCCATGCTACCATCATCGCTGAAGGCACGGAGGCTTTTCAGGTTAGGTTGTTTTAATACATATTGAGCGTTTATCACATATATTAAGAATTTAAATTTGTGTCTTACTTGAGTTGTTTACTTTTAATATTAGGAATTTTACATCCGACATACAGACGGATGCCCAATTAGTTCAGAAGCAGAGAGGCAACGAGTAATTCATTGCTTGGAGGCAGCTATCAAGAGACGAGTTTCTGAGGTATTAAACAAAAAAAGATTTGATTCCAAGCGGTAATTTTGACCCATTTACTTATGAATGAGTTGATTTAGGTTATGTTTCATCTCTAATGGGTCAAACGGGTCAAATGACAGATGTCCAACACTCCGATTTACCTTTTTTTTTAAGTGCCCAAAAGTGTATTTTTTTTTTAATACATAAACTGTATTGTTTTGTGAAAAAAGTGTTTCCGGGCCAACCTTAATCGTTTCAGCGAGTACTTCAGGTTACTTGTTTTGACATGACATTGTTACGCCAACTTGCCTATTTGCCACCTCTAGATTTGATATTGGTTTAAGTTTATTAACATGTTTGACTTTAAATTGTCATTGTCAATATAATTATTTCTCATAAGTTACTTTTTGATATGCAGGGCTTAAGACTAGAACTATGTGGTGAAGACAGGCTAGGTTTATTATCCGATGTGACTAGGATATTTAGAGAGAACGGGCTCTCAGTGACTCGGGCTGAAGTGACAACAAGAGGATCTGAAGCTCAAAACGCTTTCTATGTAATAGATTCATCAGGCGATCAAGTTAAAAGTGAAACAATTGAAGCAGTTAGAAATGCAATCGGTGAGACCGTACTTAAGGTGAAGGAAGACGAAATATTGACAAATTCAAAATCACCCCGGCAACAAACAGGCGGGTTTTCATTGGGTACTCTTTTTAGGAATCGATCCGAGAAGTTCCTTTACAATTTGGGTCTGATTAGATCTTGTTCAGAAGTGGCTTAAGTTAGGTTTAGAAAAGAAGTTAGTTTATTATGCTAGTTAAAACCTGTTTCATTTTTCTTCCTAAAGTGTAAATTTATGGTTGCGTGAGTCTCATTTGTGTAACTATAGAGTCACTGTATATATACATATACATGAATGAATGGCTTTTTTTTTTTTAACTTTTGTAAAATCTTCATGGGTCCAATTGCAAAAGAGATTGTTCATAAGTTTAGGTCCATAAAATGATGCAAACATATTCTTAAAGCTGATGCTTATTTTGTGGCTTCATATTATATATATAGTGTATGTATGAATCACATTCACTTTTAAACACCTCTAGTCTAACTTAAAACATAAGCCACTTTTTTATTTTAAAACATACATCCACGTAGCATCCACATTAACATACTTCATGTCTACAAGATAAATGAATGATAAAAATGAAACGAGTTTTCTATATTTATTTATAAAACTAAGACTTTCTATTATAAAATAACTAACATAAGACAAACACAAAAAATACTTGAATATTCTATGGAATCACTCATAACTCACTATCGAGGAATTTAAATGGTTTTGTGATGTAATGAATTCAAATGTTTATTTTTATTTTTATTATTTTGGTTAATCTAGGTGTCCGACTAGTTTTACTAGCCGATTAATCTCAAGGCGATTACCCATTTTGCAGATAGTCCAGAGTCATCACAAGTGAACCTCTGAGGCCACAATGGATATAATTTTTTTTCTTCCTAAGATTCAAACTTGAAACATCTAAATATTTTGACACTTATAAACTAATTCTTAACCAACTGGCCACCATTCTTGTGGTAAAAGATAAATTTAAGAATAGTCTTTTTTTTTTTTTCTTTCTTTTATATAAGAAATAGTTAAGCATGTATTTAGTGGGCAGGTAATGTTGGTAGGTTGTTGTTTGAATCGTGGGAGTGCTTAGTGATGTAAACTGTGATGGTCCAAAGACGTAGGAAATGGACAAGAGACAAAATGCAGACATGTGAATAAAAAATTTATAATATAATGATATGAGTCATCATCTATACAGCAGCAGCCACTTTTTATGTCAAATTTGGCTCCTAATTAATATGGACAGCCCACTTTTATTTCTTGTTAAATTATTATATTTTACCAACCCATAATAATCCAATAAAGCCAATAGTGCTACCATAGGGTTTGTTTGAATGCTAATTTTTATATTAAATTGCATATCAATCAAGTCATCATTATAAGTTGATTGGTAAATAAGAAGGATTTTGATACGTGGATATTTATTTTCACCAAATTTTTTTCTTTATATATTTTTTAATGTGCAATAAACTATGAATGGATGTGAAAATAGAACTTTCTTTTGATATTTATATGGATTAGATAATAAAGAAACAAAAGTCTCAATTTTATTTTATTCTATTTTTTTTTTCATCAAATGAGGAAAGATTGTTAACACAATTATCAAGTTAAAGCAAATAAACAGATGATTTTTTATTTATATTGTTAGGTTATTTAAAGATAAAAGTTTTTTTTAGATATAAATGCCTTGATTGGGTATTTTTATGATTAAATTTGAACTATTTCCGTGATCACCTCTAAAATGATTTTCTTTGTTGAAGTCCTCAAAAATGTTTACTTGTGAAGATTGGAATCTAAAATCTTTTGTAAAAATATGAAAACGTTTTAATAGTAGATTAGAATGTTAATGATTACCATTATTAATTAATTAAAAGAAAATAGATTTTACTCATAAGATACTGTAGTTAATTTTTTTTTTTTTTTTTATATCATCAAGTTATTATTTTCATCAAATTTATCTTTAAAACCAACGAACCTACAAAACAAATATGCGAAAAACTTTTTTACAAGTTGACCGAAGAACATGACAAAGTTTGATTAGGATAAACTCAAATGGATTTGAGCGCAAAAAGTATGATTAAAAGTTAAACTCGAACTTTTAAAATGTGACTTGGAGTTAATACCAATTCAAATGGATTTAGGGTTCGAGATCATAACTATCGCCTAAGTTTCAAAAAATAAAAAGATGATCAGATTGTGTCCAACACAGCATTCCAAAATATTTACCAATGGAGGTTTGAACTTGAATCTTTTTTAGGGCTCGAGATACTTTACTACTAAACCATCTTGATGATGATAGATTTTTTTATAATTAGAAACAATCGTAGATAAATTTCTATGACGCAACATTTTGAAATATCCAAATAAGATTATAGAGATCCCTCTTCCTACTATTCTAAGCTAGTCATTATGATCGCTTATAAAATTGGGCAGCCTAATTATTAATTTTGGTACATATCAAGATTTTTATGATTACATAAGTCTCGATAAACTTCAATGAGAGTTTGAATCGAGCTAGAATAGTTATACATACGTCGTGGCTTCAATAAAAACTCGACCAACTTATATTTATACAGTTATATCATTTTTTTTAATTTAAAAAAGTAGAAAATCCAAACACCTAATCACACTAATTAGTCTCTCAATCTTTCCCTCCTAACCAAATCCATTCATTTAAGTAGTTTTTTTTTAACGGTCAACAAATAAAGTCCGGCTATCCGAGGTAATCCAATGGCAAAAGACGACCTTATACACTCGGGAACGCAGACAATGCTGTATAGCCCAAGCACACAATGTAGCTTCATTCTAAACAAAACTCTATAAAAGTCAATCTAAAATTTGAACTTCCGCCTCATAGGTAAAACCTATGAACATGGTTACTGTACCATCCCAAATGTGTATCATTCGTATTGATATAATTAGTTAATTAAAAATTTCGTGGACTAGAGAGTAAAAAACAGTTGCGTGTTAAATGTGAAAAAGTCAACCGACAACACAATGACAGCAGGGATGGTGGTGTACCACCATGAACCATCGCTTTCCGACACCCTAATAACACAACTAAACTCAGGCCACCATTTACAAAAAGAAGATGCAACCTGCAACAATGTAGGCTCCACAAATCCTGCATCAAATCGTCCTCGAGCATTTAAGGAAAATCCTTAGCCAAGTATAATACATTAATACCATATCATGCATGTCCACCACACCACACCACACGTTACTTCTTATCATCAATGATTTTGACACTTTTCTTCTTTCTTTCAAACATGGATATGCTGACTAGTTGCATTGTTGTCTTAAACTCGATTCATTTTAAAAAATCTATAACTTTTATGAAATTTTCGCTACGAAATTTTTTTTAACCATCCTGGGGCTGGGTCCACCCTTGATTAAATTCTTTGATGTATTTACAAGTATTATAACATTAATGATTAATGAACACACCTATAAAGTATCTAAATATCTATACGATTTACCTTTTTAGCAAATATTTGTCACATACGTTGTAACAATATAAAATTACACCCATATTTTCTCCATGCATGAATGATGAAATGTTACTAATTAGTAGGATTCTAAATTAACCAAACGTTCAAAAAATAGTTCATTGAATCATTCGACCAAAAAATTGTTAGAATTTTTTTAATATAAGGCCTGTTAATAATATGCATAAAAATATTGTATCTTTCATATAAAAAGTTCACCCCTGAATTTTATAATAAAAAGTATACATTTTTATACACACTAATGACAATTGTCATTAGCAAAACTCAAAATTGTTTAACAAACATACAAATACGAGCAAGATTTTGTTAATCATTTATTTAAACAAACATACAAGGACATATATTTCATCTATTAAATTTACGTTCGTGAACATTCAACATATTCTTAATTGACACAGGATGTTTACGACATTTTCAAGGTAAGATGGATTATTTATTAAATATATGTAACCAAAAAAAACATTGTAAATTCAAATATATATAAAAATATATGAAAAAACAAATTGTTCATTCAATTATAATTAATGTAAGTAAAATCAAATTCAAAGAATGTAATACCGAAACATTGAAAATATATATTCTATTTTATCTTTTGTAATACTTCTTTGTAGACAACATTTGTTGTACTATTTTTTGATCTGACATCTTTGTCGTATATCAACACCTTGAGACTCTTTTTTGATTTAACTTGAGAGATTATAACGTACAATTGTCCGTTTGTGAAAACTAGACGTTGTAGATACAAATCAACAGTTGATAAAGATTGTCCTTAACTTTTGTTAATTGTCGTTGCGAAAGAAATCACCAATGAGAATCGTCTTCTATGAAATTTGAATGGTATTATTTTATATGATGGTATTAATTAGCTTCATTTGTCATTACTTTGTGGATTTTTATCACAGAATAGTTGTAATAATATACTAGATGATTATTCAAGTTTTGTTAGTTCAACTTTTCCTTCAAACAACACAATGAATATGATTTTATTTTTAAGTACGCATTATGATGGTTAATGTAAATTAAGTACATTAAAAATTTTGAATAGTTTGATGTGAATTGATATTTTTAGACAATATATGAACTAAATTTTTTTTAAAGTTTTCTAGATAAATTAAACAAAAAAAATTGTTTTTTAAATAAGTTATTTTAAAAATAGGGTAAATCGGAGGGAACCACTTAATCCCCGGTACCGCATTGATACTAACATGCACACGTGAATGTAACATCGAATATGACGTTTTAATTGATAATTAAATTCTTGCTCTTTTTATGTGTGAATGGGTCAGCCGATTTAAAATCATTTTTGTAATTATCTCAATAATGAATAAGATATAATTGCTATGAAAATTAAGGTTTTCTTTTAATTTTAATTTTATAGCTTGAATTGAATTTTTAAAATATAATTATGACATAAGCAAAAGTTAATTTAAGGGAATGAAGCTTTATGATTGGTTAATAAGTCATTAGAGCAATTCTCCTTTAGTATATATTAGATTTAGACCGTTGTCAAATACACGAGAGGTTTATGACATTTTTAAAATACAATTAGTTATTAAATATATGTAATAAAAAAACCTTATAAATTCAAAATTAAAAATATATGAAAAAACAAACTGACAATTTCAATATAAAAAATATATGTAAAATCAAAGTAAAAGAATGTAATTCTGAAATATATAATTGTATCTTTTATCTTTTGGTCATCTACATATAGATTAGATATCCATAGAACATAAACAAGCATTATGCATATATTTATAATATTTTATATTTTTTGTGTTCACGTATTATTGGTTATCTTTGTTTGTTTGGTTTATTTATAATATTTTATATTTGGGTTTTTTTATAAAAATTTAAGTTATAAAAAAACATTAAAATCAATTAATATTTTTTAACAAAAGTCTGCCTATAAGGCACTAGTTAAAAATCTTTGTTTATTTGGTTCATTTATCTATACTACTATATAAATTTTTTAAGAAATTACAAGATTGGGATATGAAAATACTCATATTACTCTTACTTATCTATTTACACTATATATCCCTTATTTCTTAAAATATCGCTTTACATCAATTATCTTTTACACAAATTACCTACAGTACCCGCCGCCAGTCTCCGTCATCGCCACCACACCGTTGTCGCCGTCACCGCCACCGCCACCACACCGTTGTCGCCGCCACCGCCACTGCATTATGCGGGTATCTTTCTAGTAATATTTTATATTTTTTGCGTTCACGTATTATTGGTTATCTATCTATTATTTCATAACTAGATAGATAGCCACAACTTTAATCAACGCTAATGCTTCCCAGTTCCTGCAACATATATTAGTTCAATATTATAAAAAAAGAAAGGTAGATGGAGGGAACCTTCTGATCCCCGGTATCTTAGCGGTATTCACTCACAACTTGCATTGCTACTGCGCCGGTGAAACACCTATTGACCATAAATCCCTCATGTATGAGGCTCGCAAGATTCGAACCCTCGCTCAAAGACTTCGCATGGAGAGTATAAATGAATGGTGACGATACCATGTTGATCTTTGATCGGTTTATATAAATTCAATATTAACTAACTTATCAAACATAGATTACCTTTATGTGAAAGATGGAACTTTGGATTGTGACTGATACACTATATTATTTGTGTGAATTCTGTAATGTTTACAAATTACAATGACTTGGGGGAGCCCATTACCCATAGACATGTCCATGAAACATCAGACTATATAGAGGTGATCGGACAAATCGAGTTTTCTGTAACACATCCTGAATGTTCATTTAGTACTTGTTAACCTTAAACCTGCAAAAATAAAGTTAAGAAAATGTTCAAACTCTTTGCCATATTATTGTATACTTTTGGATGATGTTCTAAAACAAAAACACAAAGCTATTCTGGAACAAGTTTTTGTTCTTCTATCCTTTTTTTGTGTAAGTTTTTTAGTTTTTTTTGAAGGACTTGGTAAGCCTAATTCTCGTATATCACAGATTGTGTTACAAAAAAATAAAAACAATTGGCTTCGCCCGGGTTCGAACCGGAGACCTTCAGTGTGTTAGACTGACGTGATAACCAACTACACCACGAAACCTTGATGTTCTTGTTATCATAAACTATTAACAAATAGGAAAACAAATATGCTATTATCCTGTGTGCAGCTGAATTTCAGCTTTTTGGCAAGTTAAAGATAAACATGATAAAATATATAAAATAATAAATAATGGCAACAGTGAGATTAAATTCACTGTCACTAGTAACCCCATTATTTTCCACTAATTGTTTTTCATTTCATAACTTAAATTTATTAAACTCATCATCATCCATTAATTCAAAATCATCATCTGTGTTTAGTAGTAAAGCTTCTACTGAAATGGCCACAACAACCAAAATTATTGACTCACATTTACATGTTTGGGCTTCTCCACAAGAGGTTAATTATTGATACTAATTTATTTTCATACACACAATATATATATATATATAAAATGTTCATATTTTAATTTGTATATTATATTTTGTAGGCTATGGATAAATATCCTTATGTTACTGGCCAAGAACCATCCATACGTGGTAATTTTGATTTCTTACTTGATGTAAGCAAGTTTTATATTCATATTTATATTTATTATAGTGATGATTCTATATTTATATATATATTGCGTAGCACGGATATCCTGCTAGTGTAAAACGGGTAAACAGCGGAGGTTTTTCCGGTTCAGTAGCGAGCCATTTTTTTACTCACATGTAGCGGCCTAACCGGTTTTTTTTTTGCCCCTGGCCGGTTACAACCATTTCCCTGGCCACCCCCAGGATATTTTCTTAGGGCATGATTCGAACTTGAGACCTCTTGTGAGGAAACAAGACGCCTAGCCACTAGACCACTTGGTGATGATGGTTGGATATCCTGCTAGTGTGTATCAGTATTATTTTAACTGACAAATGTGTTACTCTTGTACTATTTGGTGTTGTGTTAAACAGTGTATGGGAGAAGCAGGTGTGGATGGTGCATTGATAGTGCAGCCGATAAATCACAAGTTTGATCATTCATATGTAACAAGGTCTAGAGAACTATACATGGTTACAGATATTTTTGTTTCATAAAAATGTAGGTTGTTACGAGAGTTTTTATTATGGGCAGTGTTTTGAAGAAACATCCGTCAAAATTTGTTGGTTGTTGTCTTGCAAATCCAGCCGAAGATGGCAGTGGAATCCAGCAGCTTGAACGTCTTGTTTTAGAGGTCTTTTTGAAATTCACCATACCATATGTTACAAGTATATTTTAATGAAACGGATATTGACCCAAGACTTTTTTATTTCTTTTGTAGGATGGTTATCGTGCTGTTCGTTTTAATCCATACTTGTGGCCATCTGGTCAGCAGGTAAATAAATATTGCAGAAATCTCACTGTTTATTTAAAACAAATGTAACTGGATTAAGTATTTACATATGCAAGAATCTTTGCAGATGACAAACGAAGTTGGGAAAGCAATGTTTTCGAAAGCAGGAGAGCTTGGGGTGCCAGTAGGATTCATGTGCTTTAAGGTATGAAAGTTTCTCCCAGTTTATCTCTCTGTGTGTGTGCACGTGTGTGGAATGTGCATGTTTAAGTGAAAATTAGTTGTTTTCGGTTGTTTTTAGGGTCTTAACTTGCATATAGCAGAAATCGAGACGTTGTGTAGTGAATTTCCAAAAACAGCAGTACTACTTGACCATTTAGCTTTCTGCAAACCTCCTACGTGAGTTCCCTGGTTCTTTTAAGTTTCAATTAGCATCTCTCAAGCTTGCTGAGCTTTTAGGATAGAGGCCTAATTGCTTGAATTTCCGCCTTTCATTGATGTTATCTTGTAGAAATGATGAAGAAGCCAAAACCTTCTCAAGACTCTTAGGGCTATCAAGATTTCCGCAGGTACTTATTAGGGTGGCGTTTCATTTGTAGTCTGGGAATCAATATATTTATGGGTTAATACTTTATAGTGGGTTGGAATGAAGATGGGAACCAATTTCTAAAACAACCCCCATTTATGGGTTATGGAGAATCTCTAATGTTGAGAGCATGACTCCTAATTTTAAGAGTCTGGTTTTCCCTCACTCCCAAAACCCTAAATCACAGGTTTCCTGCATATCAGTATGATTCATGGGTATAAACTTGTAATTTGACAGGTCTATGTAAAATTTAGTGCCCTCTTCAGAGTTTCAAGAAAGCCATTTCCATATGAAGATTTATCCCTGCTTCTTTCTCAAGTAGTTTCCAGCTTTGGCGCCAATCGGGTGATGTGGGGAAGGTAACTATCATCATACCTTTTCTGTAGTACTTGAGTGGAAGTGTTAACCATTGTTGAGATGTCTCAGAGAGTTGCTTGTTCAAATTATTGCAGTGATTTCCCTTTTGTTGTCGAAGAGTGTGGTTACAAGGAATCAAAAGACGCGGTCTCTCTAAATGCCAGTCAAGTGCCTTTATCATCTTCTGATTTGGAGTGGATCATGGGGAAGACTGTTATGCAGCTTTTCAAAGGACAGTGGACTGCTGCTTGAATTTCTACAGTTCATTTACTAATACAAATAACACCCGTGCTTCTATTTAGACATAAATACTCAAACCAGCCACAAGAGCTATTATGCTTTGGACCTGGATGCATTGTGAGCCACACGCATAGAGGAGGCAAATTCGACCATTTTCTTGGCCAGTTTGAGTTATATTTAAGTTTGCCCAAAATGTACCAGTTCTGTCTCTTGTGTATTTGTAATGTATACAATTTACTAACACAATTAATTTATAAAAAGCTCAATAGATTGGTCAAAACATGTCACATTCAATAGAAAGTTGGACAAAAAGCGTTTCAAGTCCACCCAACAAATCTGTTTCAACCAATGTCAAAATGTCACCAATTTATAGTATTAATAACCCAACAAATCTGTTTCGACCAATGTCAAAATGTCACCAATTTATAGTATTAATAACCGAACCTCGGTTCAAACTACCACACTTCCAAACAGACTCATTTTTCACCTCTAATATCTGCTTTATTGCTTGCCAGTGTACGTCCCTTCAAAATGAGACTGAATTCAGTATGTTACATTCAGAGGCCAACTAAATATTAGATTCTCAAAAACAAAAGGTCTGTACAAGCTTTACAAGCAAAACCCTAAGCAACCTAACCTCATCACCCCACCATCACAAATTTCGGATGCAAAATGAGGGGTAAAAAAATAAATTCTATCTAGCTTTGCACAAAACATTAAGCATCCATACAAGCTAACAAACAAATGATTTTAAAAAACTCGGAGGTTGGGTTAATCTTCTATACGTTGAATCTCCCCCATCATTATTCGGTTGCTAGTAACCTTAAATCCAAGTAGAGCTGGGTCAATTTGCCGCCCCTTCTTTCCTTTCTTCTTTCCAGGTCTACCCCCTTGCCCATCACCACTTTCTAAAGCAGCAGCAGCTGCTGCTGCTGCCTGATTATCTGCCTTCTTGGCATTGCTTTTAAGCATGTCACTAAAAGATGCAGTCTCTGACACATCGGCATCACTAAGAGATGACGTTCTCCTAAAACGAATGTCCTTGCCAGCTGTCATGCTCTCAGTGGCTTGATTTACTATATTGCCCACTGCTTCCCGTCTCCCTCCTAATAATAAATGCAAGATGTGAAGAAAAGCTTGATAACAAAAAACAAGCAAACAAAACGAAGAACAAGATTCATCAAGAATAATTCTTCTATCCAGAAGTGGCAAAAAGGGCAGATAGGGTATTGAGTCAGTATGCGTTTGAAACTTTACTGGTAATTTAAAATGGTAGAAATAGCCCGGGCCATGACAGGCCAATAACTTTTTATTGTCCGCCCCTTTGTATTTTGTTTAAACAGATGATTTAGTTCATTATAAGCTTATGAATACTTTTGACCCCTCTGGCCCATTACCAACAAAATACAACCGGGGCTGACTTGTTTCTGTGTTGAAGAGTTAGAATTACCCTCTAGATCTGACTATCATTTAATGTACTAAAAACATATACTGGGAACCATATGTTGTAGCTAATCAATAACATTGCTAACATCAATGATCAAAATTTTAAGCCAAGCTTCTTACATAAGCCGATGAAAACTTCACAAAGATTTCTGATGGTCAATGTATGATGAAGGTTTAAAGATTTGCAGCATATACCTTCAGCAGATATCATAGTAGGGACATTCCTTCCTCTGACATCTGGATTTGATGCCAGCTCAGATAACCCTTCATGTGATGAAGCCACACGTGCAACTGGTGGACGTTTCAACAAAATATTTTCAGGCCTCTTGGAAATAGCTGTCACCCTGCAAACAAAGCTAATGCTAAAAAACAAGTTCTCGAAGGTTTATCTATTCAGTTACGTATGTATCCATACAAGTAAATGCATACATATATTATACATACATACGTATAAGATCCTAAACAATAGCGGTAACATTATAGAAGCTTCCAGAAGTTTTCACTTCTTTAGAATATAAAATGTCAAAGATGCTTAAGAAACTTTCTACTACAAGCTCAATATTGAAACTACTTTTACTTACCGATCTTTAGCCTCTACCAAAGAAGAATCGGTTGGTCCCACCCTGTCAATGTATAAACCTGCATTACCAACTGGACCAGTGTCAAAAACATTACCTTGCATTAAAGAATAAGGCTAAACTGACAAAGGAAGGATAATATATAGAAATTACCACCACCCGGCTGAGTCATATTTTCTTGTGTTTCTGAACCTGCACCTTTCATGATATCTGGAGGAGACATGCTCACCATAGAATTTGTATAAGCTGCCTGAGACGATCCATTCATACCAAAGAACGAGCTCTCATCATTGCCTTTGAACCCAACTATTGTCTCATCCATAGGTGTGCCTACACTAGACCCATAAGATCCAACAGAAAATGGGTGATTCTGGTTCAGTCCCACTTGTTGGTCCGAATGATTGAAAGAAGGTAGCCTTCTTTCAAATGGTAATCCACTATTTATATCTAATGGTTCAGTAGGCTGATTGGTTGGCTTCTGATGTAGTAATTCCATAAGCAATCTTTTCGAAGTGTCATCACTGGTTCCACCAGACATCCATAGACTTTGGTCCTCCGAGCTCCTTATCGACTCCATTTCTCTTTTCTGCCTCTCGTTATTAATATGCAGCTGTTGAATCCTAGATTCCATCCACTCATTTGGTAATTGACCATTGTGCCCTTCCATCACATCGAAATGTGAGGGACGAAAATTATTAGAGCCTAAAGAATGGCTAGATTGATGAGAATTGACACTTGAAGAAAATCGGGCTGCTTGATTAGCATGGAGTAACCGAGCATTCGAATCTTGAAAATCTATGCTTTGAGCTCGAGCTAAGGAATTTACAACATCAAGGTTCACTCCAGGACCGCCACCTGGCATTGACAATGACCTCTCATATGGTAGCAAGTTCGGATCGTAAAGACCAAGCTGAACCCGTTCCTGGACCGAAAGATTCCGTTCAAGATGACTAAAATCTTCTGGAGATGGTCTTTGTTGCTGCTGATAGAAATCTGAAGGACCAGGTCCAGCTGAATTAACACGGTGAAACCAGTCGGAACCCAGTTGTCTTTCTTCCTCCATTTCCATCCTCTGCCTCATCCCCATAGGCATCTGCCTCCCATGAAATTGATCACGTTGAAGCATCTGATGTTCTAAAGATGACATCTGTCCATGTTTAGCACGCACCATCATCTCCAAAAGATCATCTGGGTGCCCTTGATGACCATATTTTGCTTGAATCAGATGCTCTATTGATGGATCAACATGTCTTTGCTGATGTTGCGAACGCTGTTGCATTTCACTTAAAATCTGGTGCTTCAAAAGAATTTGATCGAGTGCATTATTGGATCTCACAGCATCATTGCGTGACCTGACACGTCCATCTTGCATCTGATTTTGTACTAATTGTTCAAGCAGCATTTGCTGCCTAGATTGTTGCTCCTTGAGTAGCATTTGCTGCTGAAGTTGAACCTGCCTCTGATGCTGCTGCTGTTGTTGCTGTTGCAGCTGAAGTGCCAAAAAGTGGTCAAGATCTTGACCAGTTTGACCGGTCAACTGTTGGTTTAAAAGATTTCGACCTGGAAGTTGATCGAACATAGGCTCATTCAAGTGAGAAGCAGACAACAGATTATGCTGCTGGAGCAGCTGCTGTTGAATGTGTTGAGCCCTAAGTTTCTCTGCTAGATCAAAGTGATTGACCTCTTGATCCATGTGTGGAAACTGGTCAGCCACTCCACCAACAGGATTCATAAGCTGCTGGTGAATACCACCACTAAAAGGTGGATTAGATGACTGATCCTTTCTTAAACTAGACCCTTCAAGCTCAGACCACAACAACCCAAACGGGTGCATCTTATTTTCATTTTGACTCGGTGGACGAGGTTCAGTCAACTCGGTAGGAATCGTGTAGTTATTTGCATAATTTCCAGGCGCCGTGCTTCTTAAAGCATTCCCCATAACATCATGACTACTACCAGGCCTTCCTGGGAACACAATTTCTGCAAGAAGGAAAGTGGAATGAGAAAGAAGAATGAAACATAAACATTAAGGTGTGTATGGATGGCATTCTGAAAGTGATTATGTAACATTGCATTAGTAAGCTATAATTATCAAATAACCAGTGTTTGGCAACCACCTCCAAGGTGGCTTAGTGGGTAACATCCACATATCTTTACAAGAGGTCTTGGGTTCAACTTCCACTAGGTACAATCTTGGGGAATGGCCAGGGAGAGGTTCGGAAATGGCCATGGGATATCTCGGCAAGGCTGTCTAATACTCACCTTCCACAGGTAACCTGTATAGGGAAAACCTCATCGTTTACCCGTTTATAACCAGTGTTGGCAAAATCTGGTTATTTAAATGGAAAATTCATAAAATGGCCAAAAAGAACATTTTTCTGCATGGGCGTAAAAGGTTTTCACATTATGTTAGAAAGAAGGGTAATTAGGTCAATTCATTTTAACCTTTAATAATCGATTTTCTTGCAGCTAGTATGAAACTAACCACTTGACCCCAAATAATCAATTTATTAGAAGCAGAAATTATTTATCCAAACATTAGAACCTGAATGCAATTACAGGTGATAATAATGAGATACTCAGATTTATAATGTAAATCCAAACATCTGTTAGATGTGATCCTGCCTTAAACTTTTGGATAATAAGGGCATTTACCTTCGTCATGGAAGCTTTGACCCTCAGAATATGAATTTGTAGATAAACCATTATTACCAGCCAACTGCCACCGAGAATCATCTGTTGCAATTCCCATTTCCGAAACAGCAGGCGGCACCAGCATATCAGCGTCCAGATTCTCTTCGAAAGCACCACTGGAGGTGTAGCTATTTGTAGCTTTTAAGTGTGGCATAACATCTCCTAGTTCTTCAAAAGGAGTTCCATCTGGTGCATCTGCCACACGAACAGGTAATTCTGCTCCAAAAAACCCTTGCTCAAACCACGAAATGATGTCAACCCCAAGAAACGGTCCCTGAATTTCCCCTTGTGGGTCACAGTAAAACAAACTTAGTTCCTCCGGCGGGATACTGCTGGCGAGATGCTTATTTATACTATTCTTTACAGGCTGCATATTTCCCTTCCAGTATTGCTCAGAGGATGGATTGGCAAAGAGGGAGTTTGAATCATTAGGAAGCTCGGTATTCATGTCATACGCCACATCATCAAACAGCTGATGGTTCACGTGAGATGTATCGGTAATATTAAGATTAGAAGCATCATCATTGCTGCCTACATTTCCACTAGAGTCTTGTCCTGAAACAAAGTAAAAAGTTCCTCAAAAATTGATGAGCTAACAATTGTAGTGCTCTTAGATATGCAAATCTGTAACTCACCATCTGTCAAGTTAGTTTTAGTAACATTAGATTGCAGGGCACTCTCAACATCTTTTTGATGAGTCCATTTATTAGGATCAACCAGTTCCTCCAACAAGGGAAGATCATCAACTCTTTCAGCATCTAAATAGATAAAATATGTAACATTTTAGATACATAAACCTCACAAAGACTAAAAAAGTTGAGGTTACCTACAATTACCTGCAATATTCTCATGTGACCTGTTCTTTGAAGATGAATTGTACGAGACCTCACTATTGTTGACTTTCCCAATCCATATACCCTGAAGAATAGACTGCAATAAAAAAAATCAACAACTTGTGAAATCTATATACCAATGAAGTTGGTGAGGAAACAGTTCGGATGTTTTGGCAAACCTCTTCCTCTTTATCAGGAGCAAGAAAAGCAAGTGGTTCAACAGCAGTTACTTGTGTTATAGGAGATACTTGCATGATTTTGTCAGACATGTCAACAAAAGACGGGTCAAGCTTCTGTGTACGGTATATATCAAGAAGCTTTCCCCTTGGATAGAAAAACATGCCAGCAGAAAGACCGGGCTTGCCAGGAACACTATCATTGTTCTCAATGGACCCGGCAGACAACGGTCTGGCAGCACTTCCACCAGACCTGCCACGTCCAATGGTAAAGCCCGTGCTCAAACCCTCGGCTCGACCTTTCTCTACCCCGAATCCAGGTGCGGCCCTAAAGCTACCTGGTCCAGTAGAATTCGCCTCCATCCTGTGGCGTGGCCTCCATTTATCACGAGCATCTGGATCACGCTCTGAAATTGATCTAGTGCTATTTGAATGTGTTTGAGTGTCGCCATGACCTTCTTCCTTTTCGACATCTGTTTTCTTCTCAGTTCGCGTTTCCTTTTCTTTTTCATCTGGGCCCCACCTAGATGACCATTTGCTATCGCGTCGGGCCTCTTGCCCAGCATTACGGTTACCAGCATCATTCCACCTGTCAGAGGGAGGTGGAGCTCTAGTATCATTGGTCTCTCTACCAACATCAGGACGGCGGTCGGTTTTCCTGCGGTCTCTTCTACCAAGTAAGCCTGTTTCTCTTTCTTCTTCACGCCAACGACGAGCACTCTCTGTTTCAGTTGCAACCTTCCTCCAATCTTTTTTGTCATCAGTTGTATCCGGACGCCGTTCTTTCACATTGGAATCAGCAGAAGTTCCAAGAGAAAGAGAACTAGGTGCACGCTCCTGTCATAACAGCAAGAAAGACCATCTCATTCTTTCAATAAAAAAGTATAACGTACCAACCAAATGAGTTGAAGTTCTTACTAATAACCAATCACATACCAGCTTGTTCTCGTTTGGTTTAGCATAAAGCCACTGAGGAGACAAAGGGATGCTGCTGTCCAGAGCTAGATGATCTATAATAAACCAAAGAAAACCGCAAAGCCCAAAAAAATTAACTTGGGAAAATGATAGCAGAGAAAAACAATATATACCAATTCTGAACCATTTACTTGTTAAGTGGTACTGCATAATTAGAAAACGTTGTATTAAAATCCTACCTTTAGAATCATCAGGGAAATTCATCATCTTATCCTCATCATTTCCTCCTGTTGCTTCCACTGTCAATAAACCATTACATATTAAAGAAAAAAACAATAGTCGAATAAACCGCTACTTATATTATGTGAGCAAACCAAATACGATATTAACTAATAACAAAACACAAATAGCGTGTAACTTGCATTATTAAAAATGCTTGCAGACCCTTACATGTTATCTTCACATGACTTGAAGTTAAATTCTACAAAACTATCGATTATCAACATGAAATATTATAAACAAATTTTAGATCTAAGAAGTAGATCCAAAGTAACAACTGAGATAAAGCCAAATCCTACCTCGAGTGAAATTCTGTGGTGAAAATGGCTAAAAGATCTGGTACCTTAGTTTAAGTGAAACCACAAAAGTCAAATAACCTCTAATACTCAACTACCAATCTATCTGAAGTCCGAACTACTTCTTGAAGTATCATAATCAAACACGTAAAGAACGAACGGCATCTCGGTAATACGAAATGAAGTTAAATATCGAAACAGAATAATAAATCACATTTCAGTTCAGTTAACCAGGAAGCTAAAAGCATGAATCAATTCACAGTAAGCACAAATCAATGCGATAAATAACGTAAAGTAGAAACAATTAAATAAAATACAGTTAAGAGTAAAGAATTACAGATCAGTAAACCCTAACCTAACACAATAAAATAAATGTAAATAATGATTTAAATAGATAAAATGGATAAATAGATATAGCATATATGTATGTATTTATATACCTTTGGAAATAGTGAGTTTGGAAGAGATGATTAGATCGTCAGGAAGATCGGCCATCGGAAGTTTCGAGAAGAAAAGATCCGGAAAGAGATGTATATAGACACAGATATATATATATATATTATATATAAAGATATAGCAATTTAGAGAGAAAGAGATTTGGGAAATTAGGGCTTGGAAATCGAAAGGATTGATTTCGTATGCTGCAGGTGGTGAGTTTAGAGAGAGAAAGAGAGAGGGTTTGTGTGTATGTGTTTTGGTGGTAGTGATAACGGAAAGAAGGAAGGACCCAATCAACAACAACTAACAATCTATCTGGTTGGGTTGGGTTGGGTTGGGGAGATTGATTGTGTGTATTTTTGTTTGTTGCGGTTCGTGTTGCATACCCTCCCCTAAGTCCCCTGGCTTGACCGGACTGGACCCAAATGTCATGAGATTGGGGAATTGGGCTCGGCTATGAGATAAGTGTATAATAAATAACTTTTCCTTTTTTTATTTAGTAAAATAAATGAAATTGTGATAAACATTATTTTTCAATTTTTGCCTTATTTTCTTTTAATTTTATAGCATGGTACCCGCGCAATGCGACGGCGGTGACGGCGATGGCGGTGTGGTGGTAGCGGTGATTGGTGGTGATGGCGGGGACTATTGGTAGCGATGTCGAGTGGTGTAGGTTGATGTTAAATGTAATTGATGTAAAAGGTGGTAGATGAGATATTTTAGAAGATAAGGGTTTAGGGTGTAAATAAGAAGATAAGGGTTTAATGTGTAAATTAGTTCATTAAGGGCAAATTGGGTAATTTCTTATAACTCCTTAAAAAAAAAAGGTTCATTAAGGGCAATTGGGTCATTTCGCATATCTTTTTTTCAACACTTTCCAAATATAAGAGGGGTTAGAATTTTTATCACGAATTAAAAGAAATAGTATCTTACAAACCAACATCTTAAAATCAAAGAATTTACTAACCAAGGTGCATTTAATTTATTCTCCCATTGCATCTCAACAAATAATTTTGGATTGGATGAGATTTGAAGTATCAAAAAATTTTCTAAATAAAGACGATTGCAAAGATTGTGAAACAGGATTGTTTAAACCATTATTAATGAAAGACATTTTCGATTTAACCTGTTTCCATAGTAAAGGGTTGAAACTGCAGCCTCAAACATTGATTCATTATTACAAGATCCAAAATATGCAATTGCTACATGTTGTAAGATTGTGAGCACCATCAGATTTACACAGGACCGCGCATGTAAAGGGTGGCGAGAGATGACTAGGAACATATGGCTAGTACTCCAATGTGACATTAGCTTAATGATCAAAGGTCACATAATATGTCCTTGTACAAATGTGTGATAGCATTGGACACAGATAGCAAGATATATCTAACCTGTCTCATGATGGTCGATTCCCAACTTTTGGTTCCTTGCCAAAGCCTTTTGTGTTAATAACATAACTTTTGCTATTCAAAAAAGGCAAGATATATGCTTTTTTCGGTGAGGCCTTTGTTGGTCTGAAGGGTGTACAAAATCCTTTTTTTCTTTTAAATTAATGGAAAATCATGGGTGCTGCTAGCATTCCCCCTCACAAGAGCTGCCCACATGATCAAATGAAAAAAAAAAAGGTTTTAAAAATAGAGTAGCGGCAACATGGTGCTAGAAGCCTAGAATCAGCTAAGTCATCCCCTTAAATTAGTTGTTATAAATAGGGAAATAAAACCTACATTTGTATTGTAAAACCATTTCATAATTCATAGACTTGTAAATCTTAATTAACCTACTAAGTACCAAGTGTAACTTCTGTTCTGTCTGTGACTGTGTGAGTCGTGTGACTGTGTGAGAGTCTGAGAGATAACGGGTGCGTTGGGCTAAAAATGGGTCTAAAACTGAAAAGTCAAATATATCCAAATACTTCAGTTTAGTCCAAAATCAAACCCTAAACACCAAATACATAGGCCCAAATCTTACTATATTTCAAGTTGACTTTGCACATTGCACTTTTGCAGGCGAATACAGTAGTCAGTAGGTGGCTTGAAAGGCCCAAACTTTACTGTGTTTCAACTTTCAAGTGGACTCTAGATGGGCATACAATAAGTGGGTTGTAAGGCCCATACTTCATACTTCGCCTTTCTTTTTAGCATATCAAGTGTGTAAACATGACTTTTAGTTACTAAAAAAAAACAACCATAAAAGAAGTCTATATAATAACAGCATCAGTAA
The DNA here is from genome assembly GCA_028566075.1 of Solidago caesia. Lineage (NCBI taxonomy): Eukaryota > Viridiplantae > Streptophyta > Magnoliopsida > Asterales > Asteraceae > Solidago > Solidago caesia. Next base: position 21,939,834 of record JAOXNX010000001.1, on the reverse strand, counting down.
TTCTATAATCGTATTTCATTAGTAAAATCTCAAGACAGTAATGATCTGTAGTCTAAACCCATTTGATCACCCATACACTTAGGGGGAAGGGAGTCATGTGGTTGAATTTTTCAACCCTCCCAAATCCCACCAATCATATACCTCCAACTCATTTTTCCTTTTCAACCCTCCCAACCAACTCTCCCAACCATTTTCCATGGCATTCATCACCTTCTCAACCTCCCAAATTTTTTTTTTCTTTTTCATTTAATTTAATCAAACATTTTTTTCTTTTTTAATAAAAACTTAAATATTT
>JAOXNX010000001.1:21907985-21920575 GCA_028566075.1 Solidago caesia | reverse complement strand
TAAATGAACTAAATTAGTTACCATATCTAACTTTTAATTTCAAAGGTCAAGATTATTTTGATGATGAATTTAAATGATCAGGATTAAAACTTCATTTTATTTTTTTTTCTCAGCTCTACCAGCAATATATATATATATATAATACACAGATTATGTGTATATATTTCACAATTGGTAATGTTAATAGGTGCATTTTCTTATATTTATATTATAATTTGAATTATATGTCATCTTATATTATATGAATGAGAATATAACTAAATACCATAAAAATCATGTGTCTCATAAAATTCACGTGTCTTAAAAAATGGTGAGTGTTGAATGTATGAAAAATGTTGTCGAAAGTTATCAAGTTTATATTAATTTCTCAATTGCATGACAAATATGTTTTGTTCTCAATTTATGGATTCATTTTAAAATTTTTCATAAACATCTTTTGTATTTGTAAATTTAACGTGCAATAATTTCTTTAAAAATGATTTTTAATTTTTTTTTAGCAAGTTTAATACATTAAAAAGGTGGTGTATGAATTGCGAAAGTTAAAAAATGATTTTTTTTTTTAAGAAACCAATATACAAATACACATTTTAAATTTGAAAATACGCTGATACCAATTTAGCAAAGTTTTAAAATAAAGTAACTCAATTTATATCAATATTTCTCAATGAATGTAGTGATCAAGAGATCTACTCACTTTACATCATATGGAGAATAATTTCATGAGTGGTGGCGCAAGAAATAGAAAATAAAAGATATCAAGTTTATTTTTATTTTTAATTTTTAAACTTTAAAATAAAAGAAATGATATTGAGTTTATTTTATCTGTAATAAGTTAAAGATTAAAAAATAGATTTTAACATATACAAAATGAGGTTTATTCATCTTTGAATATTATATTAAATATAATTTATTATATTTCTTTAGAATGTTACTAAGTTTTATAATTGTAATGATAATAATATCTAAACCTTAAGTCTATTAACGTAAATCCTAAAAGATATATTCTATCAAAACATATATATTCTATCAATTAATTTATTGAGTTAGTTAATTTGTAGAGATATTTATTGAATTTTGTTTGAAATTAAAAATACTCCGTAATATTAAATAAATTATTGGAATATTTTATAGAATAATAGAAATACTATATTAGATATTGTGGGAATATTAAATATTAGATGTCATGTTGGAATTTGAGTAATATAGTTTATAATTTATAATTTTATTTAGATATTTAATTAGATTTCAATTAATATAATTAATAATGACATAAGCAAACTCCAATTTAATGAAATCAAGATATTTTATTAGTTAATAAGTGTTTAGGACAACCTTATTTATATAATAAGATATTGTATAAACATATATACTTAGGAGGGAGGGAGTACTCCCCAATTCACCAATTTTTCCCAAATTGCCACATCATCACTATTCAATAAAAATCCTTCACCTTAATATAACGAAATTATAAAACGAAACACGGTTAAAAATTATAACGAAACACGGTTAAAAATTATAAAACGAAATGAACCATGACTTTAGATTAGGTGATATCATTACCAATACCAAAAGTAATGTTAGATCTTGATGGATATGTTTATGATACACGTCTCTCACTATAAGGCTACCATTGGAGAGACTAAATGCATTTGATGGGCATGTTTAAATTTTATTTTCTTTATAAATAAAAATAATCGAACAATATTTATAGTCAATCCGTACTTAACACTAGTATATATATATATATATATGAAAGTTAATTTGAAAACACCTATTTTCAAGGGACGCGAGGACAATCTTAGTCGTACATTTTCCCCCTCTTTTTCTTCCCCTTTTATTTTTTTTACCTTGTTTTTTTCATATTTCATTTTTTTATTTTTTAAATAAAAACTCATTCCAAAATAAATAAATAGATTTCAAAGGGTGTAGCTGTACGGCTAAGGGCGGAGCCCGTCAGGTAGATCACCCCCTAATACCATTAAGGGCGAGGCTCGTACCGTTTCATCATCGAGAAAAAAAAATTATTATTTATTTTTGTATAGGTTTTTCTTAAAAAAAAATTAAATAATTTTTTTAAAAAATAAAAATGAAAAAACTAGATAAAAAAAGGGTAATGATAAATTCACAACATATTTTTGCCATCTACAACAAGTACAACCAGGTTACTACACAATGTACAACTTATTAAAGCAGGAATTCTTGTAGATGATAAAAATATGTTGTAATTCTATCACTACCTTAAAAAAAATAAAAGAGCAAGGAAAAAAAAATTAAAGAAAATATGTGATTGAGATTTTTCTTTGCATGCCTATGAAAATAGGCTTGAATAATCCACCCCACCCATCAAATGATTAAGCTTTAGAAAATGGGCTTAAATGAACATGCATCAATGTGTTAATGGATCAACTAGACTTGAGCCTGTTAATAGATAAAATATGTAGCCATTCTAGCCCAATAGATATAACATATAGTCATTTTAGCTCAAGCATTGATTTAAATGTAGGCTATATCATCTTGAGCCCAATATAGAGAGAGAAAAACTCACAAGTGAAGATCCTATGACTTATGAGCTCAATAAGAAATCTTAAGCCCAATAAAGAAATACCAATCTTTGAGCCCATTAATCCATATCATTTTATTAAACATTTTCTCTGTTAGTGACTAAGTGTTTAAAACAAAATTAATTGCATTAATTTCAAGCTTTGAATTTTCTTTACCTGCTAGCATATCCAGGAATACATATAAACCTGAAATTGTGGCAACTAGGACTCACACTTGACTGCTCGAAGGGTATTCATGTTAACCGATTCAAATTACTTAACGTCGTACTGAAACATAACAAACGCCGTCCGTTTAGGTTCTTTCATCCATTTACAGGTTTATCATATCTTCAATGGTTAAGACTCGTAGTTCTTCATATAAGTGTTTTTATGATGGATAGTTTCTCATAGTCGCGTTTGACTTCTTTTACTAGTATAATATATTTCGTTACATTAATCATTGTACATGTATTTGTATGCCACATCGTCATTTCTTTTTTTAGGCGTTTGTTTTGTTTTATCATGCCAGTTACATATATGTATACCGAAAACACCATGCATCTCTTAAATTTGTGAACCCACAAAAAAGAACTCTTAAACGTTACTCTTTCACAACATCCCCAAAAAGGGTCAACTTTAGAAATAACATTTATCCAACCTATTTAAGGATCTTGCTTTGCCATTGAAGTTCAGATTTGAATACAAGATCACAAAGAAACTTAAAATGTCATGTTCACGGGACCATTATATCATATCATGCACGTACGTTCAAGCTTTTTACGCATAGTGTATCTTTTACCCCAAATGCAAAACACGAACATGTAAACCGATTGAGTGCATCAAACATAGTATTTCGAGTACGAAAAATGCTTTAAAGAGTAAAAGGAAGAAAGAAAAGAAAAGAAAAGAAAGAGTATAGAATCTTGGTAAAATCGAAATAAAGATACATGATTTTTGGTTAAGAGAGGGAATCAAGATGAAAAGGAAGGTGCATAGAGATAGAGAGGAGGTATCGTGTTCCCAAACACAAACACAAAAACGAATCACCTTTCTTTACCATGCCAATACGTTTCTTTTTCTTTCATTTTTATACCCTATATATATATATTTTCTTTAGTATTTCTTTCTACCATAGACAATGTTAAATTTCACGAAACCTACTTGTCCCCACCTCTACTTCTCTTGCTCTTGCTTACACTATATATCGTATAAAAGTACACTTCATGTACTATACGTTGTTTTACATTATGCACCAAACATTATTTTCACACAAAAATGTGCATTACTAGTAAAGTTGATAAAGTGATGGGTTCATGTATATAGATTGTATATATTAATTTTTTTTTTTTTTTGAAGTAATACGTACAGAACATAATTTTATCATATACAATAATCTCAACAACAACAACAATACTCAATCATATCATGGGTGAGTGAGATATGAGAAGAGATAGGATGCAGTTATACTTCTACCCGATGATAGAGACGGGAAGGATCTCAAATTTTACCTAATTGTATAGTAGGCACTTTGCTACTGGTACATGTTATACATTAACACATTATATATATATATATATATTGTGCAAATTACATTTTTATTAGTAGATGAGATAAGTTTGTCTCTTTCAAATAAACAAACAAGCATAGTAGCAAAAATAATTGGCAAGATATTAAATATGAGAACATGATAGTTTTTTATTTTTCTATCTTACCTTTTAGAATTGGAGACATTGAATTGAATTTACATAGTATATGTTTAATCATGAATTAATGTATATGGGGAACCATTAAACTATTTAAAGATGGGAATATATAAGGGGCAACTAAATTCTTTAAAGAGGGGATGTATAAAATGTCACAAGCTTGCGGCGGGGAGTGTAATTAATTCAAGCTTACGTATCTATGTTTGCTTGTTTGGAGGATGACTTATGTAATCTTGTTATTTATTTAATCCTAATAGATATCTAATTAATTATGATTAAGTATATTTAATGGAATTACCTACAAATGAAGCAAACTACCACTATTTTATTTGTTTCTTCTTCTTTTCTCTTTTACACATTTTTTAACTAAGTTTTAATTTGTTAAGACAAGATACCTATAATTATAAGCATCATTGGTATGGGGTCGAAATCCACACACACAAAAAAGATGGAAGAAATCTATGACAAAAACCATTAGTACAATTAACAGTTCGATCATAATAGATTATATTAGGATGAAACAAACAAACATATACACACATACATATATAAAAAATATTAAAATAAAACTACCTTATTTATCTCATGGAAACATGTCTACCTCAACTTAACCCGACCCTATATACATTTGGTTTGCATTGAGAGCAAACAAGTATTTACTTTGCGATTTTACAATAACTATTATAAATAAAAACTTTGTCATTGAAAACAAGTGCACAAAGAGTGCTCTTTCAAGTGAGTTAATGAATTCTCTATAAAACTAGTAGTGAATGGGTGATATATAAATTTACTAGGTTTTAAATATGTGAATCAACTAATCGATTAAATGTGAGTTCATATACATAAGCTTTTGCCTTGTATTTGAAATAAACACTATACTAGTATTCTTAAATAACTTTGATAATTAACAAGAGATGCTTCTAATAATGATTCACTAGATTTAGACCCGTGTCAATACATGAGTTATGTGTATATTTTTTTATAACTGGCAATGTTAATAGGTGCGTTTTTTATATTTATATTATGATTTGAATTATATGTCATCTTAGATTATATGAGTGAGAATATAACTAAATATCGTAAAATTCACATATGTCTTAAAAAATGGTGAGTGTTGAATGTATGAAAAATATTATCAAAAGTTATCAAGCTTATATTAATTTCTCAATTGCAGTACACATTTTTTTGTTCTCAATTTGTGGACTCATTTTTAACTTTTTTTCATAAACATTTTTTGGATTTGTAAATTTATTTAAAATGGTTTTTTTTTAGCAAGTATAATACATGAAAAAAGTGGTGTATAATTTGTTATTGGACTATTTTACATAAATATTATATTAAATATTATAGGTATATTAGATATTAGATATCATGTAGGAATTTGAGTAATATAGTTTATAATTTTATTTAGATATTTATTAAGATTTCAATTAATACAATTAATAATGACATAAGCAAACTTTAATTTGATGAAATCAAGGTTTTTTATTGGTCAATAAGTGCTTAGGATACCTTCTTTTAGTATATAGTAAGGTAAGATAAAATTAGATAATATATGAGTTCTAGTATAATAAAAAAAGATGGTGTAAAAATGATGTCATAGTATGAGGCAAAAGTTTATAAACTTAAGGACGTTATAAATTAAAATATTGAAAGGACTCTAAATAAGTGAGTTGAAACATAGCCATTAGCCATTTAGCCATTATCAAATGATAGCCTAATGGAATGAAAAGGGAGAAAACCATTATATTGGAATGATTGACATAAATTCTTATACTAATAATATTGTGTATATCCAATATTGTGTATATCCAATAATAGTTGTTATGATTATATTTTAACCATTATATTACCATTTTCTAACTTGTGCAACTCCCTTTTTGCTTTAGTTAGTCTTCAATGAAAATGTAAGCCCATCATTGCTTACCATAATGTGATATTTTATAGTTTGTGGATGTGCAGTAATCAACTAAGATATATTTTTGCTCAAAAGTGCTTTTGTTAATTTAAGGTCACTAAACAAATAAAAGATTGTTTTATCATAGGGAGGTGATTTTTATACTACACATTTTACTTCTTATTAGAAGATTATTCGCGCAATGCGGCGACGAGACGTGAGTGGCGATGGACAATGATGGTGGCGGGATGAGGGTATTATAGGTATTTTAAGGGATGAAGATATTGTGGGTATTTTAGGTGATGTTATTGAAATGATAATATGGGTATTTTAAGAAATTTGGTGATAGAATAATAATAGATGATAGTGGTAAAATGTATATTAAGTTCTTTTTATGATGTATTATAAAAATAATACATCATTAATTAATATATAAATAATATAAATTTTAAATAATAAGACATTAAATAATAGACATTATGATAAGATAAATAAGGAAATGTTGAAAATTTTTAAATTTTAAGACTCCAAGTCATTTGCTTTATAAAGTAGTATAGATATAGATATTCCAATTTTTTTGTTATGACTTTTTTATCCCTATTAAACACATGGATTTTCAGTTTAAACTTTCTGTTGAAGATTAATTTTTTTTTAATGTTTTTTTAAGAACTATGTCCCTTAAATAATAATGATAACTACCTTAAATTATACATAGTTATACGCTAAATACTATTCTAAGATAAAGAGGTAGCATACTTGCTCAAATAAAACCATGATTCGATAAAGAAAATAAGTGAAGACAATTTGATTCCTAATGACTTTTTTTTTGGTGACTTTTTATTTTTTTTGTTTGTAAAACATGTGAGTCTTTATATGCTTTAGTATATAAAAAGGGAAGAAGGTCAATGTGGTATGCTTCAAAGGAGGGCAACCTCTATAAAGAGTTGAATTTAACCACTTCCTTATAATAAACTATTACTCCACCACTACCTTCAAATCAAAAGACTCCCTTTTCCCTTTAAACATGGAAACACACAAGTATTAAAGTCACACTAAAGATGCATATTCCTTTAAAAAAATAAACACATCACAAATATTGAGCATCAACATTAATCATAGTTTAGTTGTCCAGGGCCGTTGATAAGGATATACAAAGTATGCAATCGTACAAAGTCTTTACAACTTTGACAAATCTCGATAACTGCTTCACCTCTAAGACTACCCGGAGTGGTCACGGAGGGCACGCCCTTTTTGGGATTTTTTTTATTTAATAACTTATGTTTGTGTGGTATTAAAAGGGCAGGAGCGTGCTATTTGTCACGGTACTAGGTAAAAAAGGGCAAAAAAGTGAAGGAAAGTCATGAGGGCACGCCCCCACTCCTGCCAGCCTTATGGTCTGTAAGAGGCCTCCCAATGACACCATTCTTTCCTATTCTTCATTGTCACATTAACGCCACATTATTTATTTCTTCCTAAGAATACCCCAAGAACACTCCCTACCAACAATGACATTCTATATCTTCATCCTCAACTATTATTTATTTTCAACTATTAAACACAAAATTAAATAAAATAGCATTACATTAATAAAAATAAAACGTCCTTTAATAATTAAAATAACATTACATTAATAAAAAAACATTACATTAATTAATTAAAATAACATTACATTTATAAAAAAAAACATACAATTTTTTAAAAAATAGTCGTCGTCAGTATCGTCGTTGTCGTCGTCGGCATAAAACAGATGCCCAAAGTGCTCCATTACAGATTTTTGATACGCGGGAAGGGCTTTTAATTCTTTTCTCAGCAAACCATCGGGAACCGGCTTTTGAAGAAACCGGAACGCATCCATAACTTGTTTTTTCCTCGTCACTATTTCAATTCGTTGCAACGCATCTTCTTGCATCTTGGCCATTTTGTCTAGTTTCTGTTGTGTTTCGTCACTTGAATATCGGTCGGAAGTTGCATTCGATGAACTTCTAATCTTCCGGCTAACATTGCGACCCAGTGCTCTCCTAATGGGGTCGTCTTGGAATAACGCATCCATAGCCGGGTTAGGGGTCGTGTTCGATGCCGGGTTCGGCTCGTCGTCGTTCAAATATACTATTGAGGCCGACCGATTTCCCATGACACCGTGGTCATCCCAAAACTTTTGAAAACCTTTGAGCTCGTGATAACAGTGCTTGTAAACGAACTGTCTTCCGATTTCTTTTATGTAGTGGGTGTGGGCTAGGTCAAAAACATATTTGTCATCGGCACCGCTTTGTCGCCTATGTTCAGTATACTTCCTAACATGTCCCCCAAACGCCTTTGTCTCGACCCGTATCTTGTTCCATTTGTCTTGTAGTTAACTTTTGGTACAAGGTCCGTCAACCATTTTCGCGTTGCACAAAGTAACAATGGCACCCCAAAAAGCCGTGTTGGTTTGATTTTTCCCGATGGGGTTTTCAAAAGTCACGATCCAACTTCTCGACAAGACTAAAGCTTCATTGTAGGTCCACATCTTTTTGTTACAAATTTTCTTCTTTTTTCCCTTGTCGACCTTCCCCTTTTTTCCCTTATCGTTGGTCGGCAAAACTTCTTCTTCTTCGTCTTCCGAGGCGACGCTAGTCCCCTCGCGTTCATTGTTGATGTTGATTGGTGGAGTTTGTTGTTGTTGTAGTTGTTGGTGTTGGTGTTGTTGTTGATACCAATCGCGTTGAAATTGTTGCCAATGTTGTGGATTTTTGAATTGTGGTGAATAGGGTGAAAAAACAATTTGATTATAAAATGATTGTGAACATGGATTTACGGAGATTTGTGGCGAACCCATATTGATTGATGGCGAATGGTTGCTCGTATGACCTTGCGAATTGGATGAAAAGAATGCCGGTAACAGTATGTCGAGTAAGCTTTGAAACATATCGGCACCCAGAGATCGAAGGTCGTTGTTTCGGTTTGACATGGTGGTTGTTTTGGTTGTTGTTGATAGTATAGATAGTTTGAAGTGTATATGGTTTGATGGTGGTTTAAATTAAATGGGTGTTAAATATATAGGTAAAAAGTGTGTGTATATATATATATTTAAACGGTTAGAAAGCCATTAAGTTTGAAAAAAAAATGAATTTTTTTTAAACGGCTAGAAACGCTCCCAAGACCCACTTGCACTTCCTTTCTCTCATCGTAGGCACGACGCACTCCCTACGACGTCGGGCACGAAGTGGGCATGCCAACGACGTTCTCGATGACACACCACGAAGCCCCCGATGACGTGACGTTGGGAGACCCCTTAGAGGGCTCGCAACAATGACACCATTTTCCCCTATTCTTCACTGTCACATCAGCGCCACATCACATGTTCCTTCCTAAGAATACCCTAAGAACACCCCACTACCAACAATACCTCTTCCTCAATATTTTGTTATCCCTTAAAAAAAAAAACCCATTTTTTATTGGTTGGTCAACCTCTTGGCTTAGGCTATTCTTCACGAAGAACACCCTTCACCAACAACACCCCGAAGAATAAGGTGGTGCCAATGGTGGAAGGGTATTCTTCCCCAAGACGTGAGGAGGACGTGCTCGTTGACACCTCTTTAAGTTTTTAAATTAACCTGCCATAATCACTTATGTTTCAAACATCATATAAGTTTTAATCTCAATCATTTTTCTTTCAAAAATGGATTTAATCACTAGATGACCAACGTATTTTTTTTTGTACATGGTTGCACGTCAAGCCTTTTTATTGATGTATATGCCCCATAAACTTTTTCCTTCAGTACATGGTTGCACGTTAAACTTTTTTATTGATGTATATGTCTCACAAACTTTTAATATTTGTACATAGTTCATACGTTGTTGGTGACAAATATGTTGTTGACCTAACCCACGCCCACTACGTAAGGTTAATAGATGGAATAAGATTGCTCCTCGTAAGGTTAATATTCTTGCGTGGAGGATCCTTTTGGATAGAGTTCCAACTCGTGTTAATCTTGACAACAAAGGTGTCGACATTCCTTCCTTACTATGCCCTCTGTGTGATACTTGTGTGGAGAGTTGTAACCATATTTTTGGCTCGTGTATATTGCTTCTACAATTTGGAACTTGATTTCCAATTGGTTGCAAATTGCCGCTATGCCAACACAGGGCCCTTCTGAGTTAGTTGATTGTATTGATAACATGCAAGTCGTTGTGGATAAAAAACGTATTGTCGAAGCCATTGTGTTCTATGGGTGGTGGTGTATTTGGAGATTTCGGAACGAAAAGGTGTTTAATAATGGGAGTCAACATAAGGAGTTTTTGTTCGATCTTATTGTTACCCATTCTTTCTCTTGGTATTCGAATAGGTGTAATAAGAGGCGAATCTCTTGGGTTGCTTGGATCATGAACCCCCTTATGGCTATATAGTTGGTCACGGACTTTGGGGCTTTTTTGGGAATATACCAAAAACATCACGGAGTGAAAACCGGTGGCTCGGCCTCCGTTGGTGAGGGTTTTTCTTGTGTCTCTGGAAGCTGTAATTGGCACAAGTTTTTTCCACCCTTTCTGTATTCCTCGTGGTTCAAGCATCAAGAAGTATCTAGAATCGTGTTGCTATTGTAACTAGATAGTATTTTTGTAACTGTAATTGTATTCCTTTGTACGATATTTGGCCGTCTAGTGTTTTGCTAGTGGCCTTATTTAATTTAATTATATTCTGCCGTTCAAAAAAAAAAAATTGTCCATGGTTGCATGTATGATCCATGTACAAATATTGGTCAACCACGTATGAACCATGTACACATATTAGAAGTCTACGGGGCATATACATCAATAAAAAAGTTTAACGTGCAACCACGTATAAAAAAAAATACGTTGGTGATCTAGTGATGATTAAACCTTTCAAAAATCACATAACTTTTAATCTTAATCAATCTTAACTTTCAAACACTCATTATTTTTAATCACACTCATCACCTATTAATATTTTCGGCCATTCATTTCACACAATTTCATGAGTAATTGCTATTAATGTCGACCATGGAGTGTTCAGTTTCGCCGTAGTTCACGAACAAATTTGTCAAATCATTGGGTTTTGGTTTAGGACAACTAGAAGAATGCAAAGTAACTCAATCTGAGTCTTGTGACAAAGTTGAATGCACTAAGCAAGCTGAGTCAAGGGGATTTTTTTGGAAATCACTGGATGGCCAACGTACTTTTTCTTTTATACATGGTTATACATTAAACTTTTTTAATAATGTATATGCCCACAAACTTTTTCCTTCAATATATAATTGCACGTTAAACTTTTTTATTGATGTCTATGCCCCACAAACTTCTAATATTTGTACATGGTTCATACGTGGTTAACCAATATTTGTACATGGTTCCAACCATTACTGAAGAAAAAAGTTTGTAGGGCATATACATCAATAAAAAAAGTTTAACGTACAACCACGTACAAAAAAAAAATACGTTGATGATCCAATAATTAAAACCAAAAATAGTAATATTTTACATAAACTTTGTAAAAGTAGTTATTTAACAAAAGATTTTATAAAGGTAGTATATCCAGAACCAGAAGGACCAGAACTATGAGTTCCGGACTATGCCACATACATTAAATCTAGAATTACCACTTCCAGTATTAGCCTACGTATCCACTAAACATCAACCACGTGGACATAAAGCGTATTCGTACGTATACTTGTTAAAACCAGAATTCAAACTTTCGTACTATAGTGCATCGACACTTGAAACAGGAAGTGTAACTCGTCCGGATCCATCATGAAATTTTTTTGAAATAAAAAAAGATTATAAAGACTTACTTGCAACAACTTATGTTATAAATTGCTCAAATGTAAAACAAACACAAGATAAATAATGGCAGTCGGATGTTAACTCTTTTATATATACGAAAGAGTTTTATAACGTTAAGCTCTAATACGCTAACTTGAATAGGTCCAGACCAAGATCGCGACAAAACAGAGGTGCTTTAAAGAGCTCATCAGGAGCCGAAACGGGACACTAAAGGATTGGTCCTTAGCAAGGGAGAGGTACAGTGAGGCCAAGAGAGATGCAAAGAAGAGTGTAGCTAAAACAAAAGAAAGAGCGGACGAAGAACTGTATAAGAAACTAGACTCCAAAGAGGGGGAAAACGATATCTTCCGGATTGCTAAATCCAGAGAGAGAAGACGAAGGGATCTAGGAGACGTAATTTATATTAAAGAAGAAAGCGGACGGAGCATTGTGAAGGAAGGAGACATCAAGAAAAGATGGGAAGATTACTTCGCCATGTTTTTCAATGGGAGAGGGTCGGGGTGAAGTAAAGGAGATGTTGACCACAGTATAGACCCACAGACATTTTATGACGACGACGAGGATACGAGGATCAGCCAAGAGGAAGTGAGGTTGACCCTAAGGAAGATGGGGAGAAACAAAGCAGTAGGTCCTGACCAAATACCTATTGAGGCATGGAGATGCCTGGAGGAC
>JAOXNX010000001.1:21894786-21906035 GCA_028566075.1 Solidago caesia | reverse complement strand
AAAATATGTGGTGATGATGTGGAAATAGGAAGTTGAGAATTTGAGAATTTGATGGTATGGTTGGTAGGGAGTAAATTCTAGGATAAAGAGATGATGTGGCGCTGTTGTGGCAGTGAGAATCTGAGAATGTGAGTTTATGATTGGGAGGGGCCTAAATGGAAGTGTTACAATATTGGATATTGAGGCCCCTCTCAACCATGAATTCACATTCTCAAATTCCCACTGCCACATCAGCGCCACATCATCTCTTCCCTCTAGAATTTACCCAGAATTTACCCCCTACCAACAACACCACCATTCTCTCCAAATTCTCACTGCCACATCATCGCCACATCATACACCATCTCCTTATTTAATTATATATATATATATATATATATATATATACATATATAGATATATATATATATATATATAAGACATACACACACACCATCACGTTCTCACCAGAACGCGAGAACACGCCCCAGAATGCAGGGCGGTGACAATGGTGTTCTGAGAAAGTGAGAAAAAGGAGGTGAGAACGTGCGATAAAGCTTCCGTTGGGAGTGGTCTGATATTCCCTGCATGCTACGGAAATACAAAATTTTAATTTATTATATTTCTTTTTGTCATTTTATTTTCTTTTAATATTTCATATTTAATTTAATATTTTCGTCAATTGTTTTTGGACCTGGGTTTAACCAATACAATAACCCCAACCGTCCCACGTTGCTCCCACCTCATTTACTTTGGTCTCTTGCGAAACTGATCTACCATGTTACCGTTCTTTTAAGGTTTTACGGTTTTACTTTTACCAACCACCCCCGCACCATTAAGAATACCTCCAACCCAAACTTCAGTTTTATCCATTGAACAATATGAAAATATCCTCACTTACGATGCAACTACTTTCATAGTTTCATAAGTAATTTTAATATAGCTGTCAATGGTGCAAGGAAGAGAAGAAAAACCTGTCTCCTCACGTCTCACCTATTTAAAATATTGTTTGTTAAATCCATAAAGTTTTCATATGTAAAATATATTCTTAGTCATTTTATTTTATTCTCCACACCATTTTTATTACAACAATTATTTTTTGAACTGTGCATCGCATGCTTAATCTAGTCAACAAAATATATAATTAATGATATATATTTGATGTTTCTGATAATCGAAACATATAGGATCGTAAAAATGGTATGGAATTTTTATAAATGAGTTGAGATTTCTGATAATAATGATTAGCAAAATATTATGAGAAAATGAAGGGAGCAAACAAAGTGTTCTGAAAGTGAAGAAATTGTAGCTAAATATGGCATATACATTGAGATATATGATCCAAGATAGTGAGACAAGGAAATCATGAAAATGTGGGCACCAATTTCGTTCATTTTGAAATTGGCTTCATATAATCATATATATATTTCATATATATATATTTTACACCATCACCACCGCAACGACGTGGGTGTCCGTCGTTTTGGAAGCATGTAGGACCCTTCAAATTTATTCCTTGCAACCACCACCCATCATGTTACGTTAGAGGTGATAAAATTTAGATGGCTTTAAGCGGTCATGAAATATTTATAACTTATATATATATATATTTTGTATGTGGTGTGACATGGCTATGTATGCGTAATAAATTTTGATACGACTTGTTATATGACATGAAGACATGAAAATATGTTTGAAGATAAACAACTATAACGTTTATAAAATATGTTACGTTATTGTTAATGAAAATCAAATATTATATATTTTAAATTCTATATATATATATATATATATATATATGGATGTAATCATTTAAAAACAAGAAAAATGGTGAAAACTGAAAAACAAATCTCAACCATCCATTTTCAAGATCTAGATCTAGTATGTGTGTGTATGTGAAAATGAAAATCAAGTATGTGTGTGTATGTGTTTAGTTTCCAATTACAAAAGTTGGTTATTATCCGTCGCCGACCAAACACAAGGTGTTTAGTTTATAATCACACTGTGATAACAAACACAAACACAAGGTGTTTGGCCGGCGACGATGGTGGCCGGCGACGATACGCCCGTATCATCGGAAAAAGAGACGGCAGTGGTGGTGGCGGCTTCTGATCCGGAAAATGATGATCGCAGACGGTGAATGGTGGTGGAGGAATTGAAAAACGGGATTAGAGATTTAGAGGGGGGATGGAGGAGAGAGAAAATAGATCTAGATCTTGAAAATGGATGGTTGAGATTTGTTTTTCAGTTTTCACCATTTTCTTGTTTTCAAATGATTACATCCCTATATAATTATTACCAATGATAGTTGAACTCAATCACGACATTTTGCTTGTTAGACTACCTCCGATTTGTATAGGCTACTTATGTATTACTTAAAAAAAGTTGAGGACTTAATAGTGTATCAAATTTTTAGATAATGTAAATATAACATATTTTATCTAAAGGATTTTTCATGTTATTCATTGTGAGATGGCTTACTTTTGTGAAAAATGCATAAAATATAAACGAACTTTGTCGCATTACCATGTATAGAAATGATCTACCAAAATTATTATTATTAGAAATAAAGTCTCATTTATTTTATACATATAGTAATAAAACGAACTTCAATATTGTATAGTTGATTTTTTTCAAAGTTCGTTTCTATAATGGTAACATATTGCTATATGTATACAATAAATCAGACTTTATATTTAATAGTGATAATTTTGATGGATCGTTTCTATTCATAGTAGTGTGATAAAAGTTATTTTTTATTTTATAACTAGGTCTATGACTCTTACTTTTAGTCATATAAGGAGTTTAACTGAAAACCAGCTTAGTCGGTCTCAATCACGAGCTAGTACACGAGCTAATCGAGCACGAGCTCCTAAACATGGAAGCGAAACTTGAAAATACGTTAATCCTATAAGATTTCATATAACTATACGAGTATCGAGCCGAGCTCGAACAATAACGGGCCGAGCCGAGCTCGAGTTCGAACACTTTTTTGAATATTTATACGAGCTCGAGCTCGATCCGAGTAATAAATAAACGAACGAGCCTAAAATTCCTAAAACTCGACTCGGCTCGGCTCGACCTCACCCTACTTTGACCCCACCCACTGACTAGTTAGCAGGACCCCCCTCCACACACACATTGGGGCGCAGACCCCATTGACCCATATGTCGGGCACCTACGCGCTACCGAGTATGCTTAACATGATATTCTATGGGCAGCAAATATTAGTTAATATTATAAATATAAATTATAATTATAAATACTTAAATAACAAATTTTCGCAATATTAATTAATGAACAGTACAACAAAAACAGTAAAAATAATAATTAAAAAATATATAAATATAAAGAGTAGAATTTACCTGAAGAGGCGACGCCAAATGGAATCAGAGTTCATAAGAAGGCGATTGAAGAATTTAGAGGAAAGGGATAAATTAATGATGTCATGAAGAGTGAGGTAATTTGTGCATTGAACCAGTGAGTCTATATCCACTTCTGTCACTTTTGTTTTCCTTTCATCGTAGCTTATGTCGGGATTGGGTACTGTTGTTGTTGCGGTGCCAGGATCTGTTGCAGCAGCATCCTTGTTGTTGTTAGTCGGTTGTGAAGGATCATTTTCAGCCATTATTGAATTGGTTCCTTTTTTCTTTTATCCTCCAAAAACAAGTTAACGATTACAGATTTTATCCAATTAATTAAGGGGTGTCTCGTCCGGAAGTGTTTAGGTGCAGCAGCTTATGTACAGGAACATATAAAATTAAAAACTCAAAGGATATTTGTCGACATTTAAAAAGTTTAAAGGTTAAAATATAAAAATCTTTTAAAAATTGCATACATTAACAAATAACTTTTTAAATGTTTTTTAAAAGGGATTTGCTAACCAGTGTCTTATGGCATTGATTAGTATACATTTAATGAACTCAAACTTTTTTAAAATATAAAAATATACATTAATGATTCATATAAAAATGGTAATTATTAGATTGAATTAATGATCATTAAATGTAATTTTTGATTGTTTAGAAAAAATTGAGTTCATTAAATGTATACTAAACAATGCCCCGGACACTGATTAGCAAATCCCTATTTTATTTGGTGGATATGATTTAAATTAGACTTAGAATCACCCATCTAAATTCAAAAGGTTGTAAAATTTTGATTAAAGCATAAGCCCAGTAGAGAATAGCGGCCCATTTGTATGGGGTGTTTTTAGGATACGATACGATGAAGTATTTTTAACTTAAATTTGATAGTTCTAAATTCAGTTTTGTTAAATAAGATTATAACATGATCAAAATCTAATTTGAGAAAATTGAGTATTATAATTGGTTAATAAGTCATTAAAATAAATTTATTTTTTAATATGTATTAAGATTAAGAATTAAGATGATAATAATAATAAAAAGAAGGTAATATTTAGACTCCTGACAATTTAATATTAAGATGAACAAAAAACAAAAAACATAAACATATATCAAGCGTTCAATGATTATATTCTTGTCATTCTTCTAATACCCGAATCATATCATTTTCTCGTAGGAAATTATTTTCATTTGGCCAAGATATGTATAGATGATTTATTTTAGACCCATAAAAAGTTTAAGATTTAGAAACTCAGTTTTTAGATGAAGATATTTAGATATTATACAAAACTATAGGGGTACCCGTGCAATACTGCGGCGGTGTGGTGGTGGCGGCGACTGGTGGTGGTGGTGGCGGCGGCAGTGAGTACGTGGTTTAGGTAATTGATGTAAAGAGGTTAGTGTATGTATTTTAAGAGTTAAGAGATAAATGATGTAAATATGTAAGATGAGCATATTGGTCATTTCGTATATCCAAAAAATTTAACTTTTGAACATCAGAGTCTATAATTTTTATATAGTAGTATAGAAGTATAGATAATTTGATTCACGTCTAATTGGAAATTTATAATAAATCATATGTAAACGATATTATATGAGATATTAAACATATTAAAAGTATCGAATTTGTTTAACGCTCTTAATAAAATTTACATTTACATTTAAATATATTTTAATTGTATATAATGTGTGATAAACACTGTTTCAAAATTTTGTTATATATAATAATCGATGAATAAAATAAATAAATAAATAAATGACAACAAGTGGAGCATGTGTACATGTTGTCAATTTGTCATGCATTGGAATGGATGGAGAAAACGAAACCAAAGCATGAACCTCGTACCATCCTCAAAAAGGAAAAAATGGCGTCTTTTTCAATAGAGAAAATCATTGCGGATAAGATTGCAAATTAGAACAAGTAAATTAAATTGATTTTTTTTTTTAAAGTCAATGAATTACTCGTAAATGTTAGGAGCTCTAATATACGTTATTTTAATCGGGTCCCATTTAGATAGTCCCTCGACAAGCAGATCCCTATTTAAACCTCCGAATAAAAAAACCTTATTTGTCAAGACTCAAACATGACCTTATTTGTAAAAAAATTATGAACAAAATGAGCCACATATTTATGCCATTCGTCTAAATAAATGAATAAACAGGTGTTACTCATCTTCATTATTTATTGAACAAACATAAATTAACGAAGTTTGCATCAAATGGTTTGCCAACTGTTTGATATATAAACATTTGGTTTGTTTAGAGTTCTAATTACATGTATGTAAAACTCCCAGTTTGATAATAGGATATAGGATATTACACACTAAATTAAACTTGTGTGATACAAGGTTGAGAAAATAATTGTTGTAATTAAGGTAGGTTAAAATATATTTTACATATGAAAACTCTATATAAAAGTAAGAGACTACAAATGTTTTCAACGTCACAAATTAATTATAAAACTAACATGGAAACCAAAAAAGAAAAACAAAACCATTATTATTATTTGTTATTTATTATTAATTAGTGAGAGATAAAGCTATAAAACTATGACAACGATTATAATGGTAAAATGGAAATGATTATCGATGGCAAACATATATATAGAAGAAGATAGAGACAGAGAAGAAGCTAGATAGACATAAAGAAATGATCAAAACTATGGCAAGATATATATCCATCCACATTCCATATCGATATACCCTAATACATTAAATATTAGTATTAATATTAAGGGGAAATCATACGAACTGTGGCTGTTTGGATCTTCCAAACTGCAGGGGGGATTGATTATTTATTTCATCACGTGGAGAACATTCAAGTGGATGTGAGAGTGAAGTACGGTACTGCTGCAGTTCGTATCATTTTCCTTAATATTAAATATTAATTTATATTTTAGCTTTATGCTGCTTTTATTAATCTTATGTGAACATAATTTATGCATACAAAATAGTGTTCCTTTATTAGGGTATGTGTCAAATTAAAATTTGAATTAGTAATATAATAATTGATGCGAGGAATATTGCCAATACTTGAATTTGAATTGAATTAGTAATGTAATTACATTTGAATTTGAATTGAATTAATAACCAACTAAAAATGCCAACTAATCTCAAGTAAGATGAAAATAAGGATATTATTGATTTAAAATTGATATAATAAGATTTTTAATATAAAGATTTTTGTTATATTAGATATCTATATTTATATATTAATAATTAATAAATAATAATAGTTAGACATCTTAACATTGCTAGAATACGGAGTATATTACTAAATTAAACCCGTGCGATGCACGGCATCACGGTAAAATATTGTTGTAATGAAGGTGGGTTAAGATATATTTTACAAATGAAAGCTCTATATAAAAGCAAAATACTACAAATGCTTCCAACATCACAAATTAACTATAAAACAAACATAAAAACCTAAAAAAAAGAAGGGCTTAACATAGCTGCAGTGGACTGCAGCCATTTTTGGCTGCAGCAAGGTGAAAATCAGGAGGGCATTGTGTATATGTATAAATTAAAAGGTTTAAATTGAAAAAAAAACCTTAAAAATTTCTACATGACTGCAGCCATGATAACTGCAGTCCACTGCATATTCCATTTCCCCAAAAAAAAGAAACATAACCAATATTATTATTATTATTACTTATTATTATTATTTATTATTGATTGGTGAGAGATAAAGCTATGACAACGATTATAATGGTAAAATAGAAATGATTATCGATGACAAGCAGATATATAGAAAAAGATAGAGATAGAGAAGTAAATAGACATAAAGAATTGATCAAAACTATGGCAAGATGTATATCCATCCATATTCAATATCCATATGACATATCTACCATCTACCATCTACCAATATATATAAGAGCCTTCTAAATTCACCCTTGAAAAAACAAGAACCCTTAGATTAGTTTCAACTTTGATTTATGGCCATTAGATCACATTGATGATGTTATCTTTAATTTCTTAGATGATAAAAACCAATATTAATCCTCACACTTTAAATAATTAGTCAAAATATATTATTTCTAAATTAAATAACTTTAGAATTGTGTTAGGAAATAATTTATTACTTTATACCATATTATCTATTATTGTAAAAATAATAGACCCGACTAAATATCATGTATAATATATAAAAGTTGCAACTTTTAAAGTTTAATGATATATTTAAAAGTTGTTCATTATTATTGTTAAATAATAGATTACTAATATACCATATTTATATTATCATAGATATAAATATAATTATAATATTGCAATATATTCACGTATTACGCGTAATATACATATTCAAATAATATACATATAAATAATAAGAAATTATTTTGTTATTTAATTAAGTTATAATGTAGATAAGTAAGTTATAATTAGTTTTATCTCTTCTGTGAGTATGGACTATGAAGTCCCATATGTTATTCTCATTTCAACGTTAGTTCAGTTGTGTAGTCATATTATAATGGCTAGAATATTCAAAAACAACTAGATCATATATACTTTTGTATGATGTATTTTTTTTTTTTCATTGAGTCCATTTTAAATTTTTTTTATTACTTTTAAATAAGTAATTGAACCATTTAAATCATATTTTGATCATTATATTTTTCTAGAATTGTAAATTAGTAAGTAAACTGTATTGAAATTTACATTAGTTTATACACAAATATCATGAAACTTTATTACTCAAAAGTATAAAGACTCAATTGAATAATATAAAAGTACATGATTAAAAAAAAAAACATTTGGAGAAAAAAAATACAATACACTTTCTGACTTTAAACCTTAATAAATTGTATGAGTAACATTAAAATTTACTGCTAACAAAGCATTACTAACACAAACATATTATTGTTCTAAGATTAAAAAAAATATATTACTCTATACATCCCAATATAAGTGTTAAATTTCTATTTTAATTTGTTTTAAGTAGTACTCACATTTGAAAATAGCATGTTAAATTAACTATACTACTGTTATAAATCTTGATCTTGGATCGACCACAATAATCAACAATATAGTGAAGAAGATAAAGAAAGTGGCGGCAAAGAAAGATAGCAGAGAAAAGAGGGAATTCTTATTACTAGTATTGTATGTGTGTGCATGTTATCAACAACTATAGGCATATATATAATACTAGGGTTTAGGGGTATATAAGTAAATACATAGATATGTATATTTGTACATAACAACTACCATATTTTTTTTTTATTTTTTTTTATACTATAATACCTTAATACCTTTTTGATGCAAATACATTTTAAAGGTCTCTGCAAAAATTAATGCTAAAATTATCATCCAATAAATATGTATGTCATGATTATATATTTTTATAAATGTGCGTTATTTTATTATGAATACTTATTTGACACGGATGAGATAATATTAATGACCTTGGTCATTGTAATGCCATGTTGCTTTATTAGATAGATAAACATTGTAGTTTGAAGTTAGTAATTTGATATTTAATTTTGATTAAATATAGAAATAATATGTTTTTTGTGAATTTTATTATATTATACTGAATAAACATGTTTTATCTATATTAAGTTTACATCGTCATAATAGAAAGATAAAACAAACATATCTTACGAGCTATCAACATTAAAAAAACATTTTCGAATAACAATATCATCATTATTCAGCAAGAATCATCTATATTTAACTTAACTTTATTATTATATAAAAATATAACATACATATCCTACTAACCATATTTGATACCAAACATTTTTTTGAATAATATCATTATATTTCAACATGTCTTATCTATAACCTATGTAGTTAAGGACAAAAAGTTCATGTTTCGGTCAAGGACTGAAATTTGATATTTTCGAAATTTCAGTGGTATTTCGGAAATTTTAATATTATGCAATATCTATATATATATATATATAATAATTAATAATTAATACTTAATCGAAATACAAAAGTCAAGTTTAAAAGTGTCAATATTTGATAGATTAGTGTTAATACTTGCAAAAATTAGTGTTTATTATGTTGTGTTTACGTTTGGACAAAAAAAAAATTAAAAAAATCCTGGAAAACCGGTATACCACCAAAATTTGAACCAATTTCGGTGAGATTTCGGTAAATTTCACTGAAAATATCGGGACCAAAATTTGGACCGAAATTATGGACCGAAATACCACTGGAGGACCGAAATTCCACTGGTATACCACCGAAATGCCACCGAAATTGACTACATAGTCTATAACTACTAATTATGTTTAATATAAAAACATAATAAGTTTATCTCGCGTATTACGCGGAAAAATAATCTAGTACCTTAATATATTAAATATTAATATTAATATTAAATATTAATTTGTATTTTGGCTGTATGATGCCTTTATTAATCTTATGTGAGTGTGAAATTAATATTTGAATTACCTACATAATTTACGCATATAAAATAGTGTTCCCTTTATTAGCGTAAGTGTCAATTTAAAACTTGAATTTGAATTGAATTAGTAATGCTAGACATATGTCTACACGATGCGACAACGATGGTGGTGGAGGTGGCGGCGGTAGCGGTGGTGTGGTGGTGGCGACGATGGGTGGTGGTAGTGGCGACTGGTGGTGGTGGTGACGGCAGCGAGTAGTGTAGGTTATTGATGTAAAAAGGGTAGTGTATTTATTTTAAGCTTCGGCGGTGTGGTGGTGGCGGCGACGAGTGGTGGCGGCGGTGGTGTGATTATTAATGTATAAGTAATTGATGTAAAATGGGTAGTGTAGTTATTATAGGAGTTGAATGATCTATGTTTTAAATTATTTCATTGAAGGTATTATATGTATATTAAGTGAAGATGTTTAAATTAGTGAATAAAGAAGAGGTGTAATTTGAGTAGATTAATTGTTTTTTTTAATAAAAAAGAAGGGATTGATGCTTTATATAATAATATAAATAATAATCCACGCAAGGAATATTGCCAATACTTGAATTTGAATTGAATTAGTATTATAATTACATTTGAATTTGAATTTGAACTAATAACAAACTAAGAATGCCAATTAACAACTAAGATGAAGTATACATACACATGACATTTAAATGGAAGTTATATGGCTAAAAATTGACAAATAAGCCAAAATCTAATTTGACATTAAAATAAAGTTGCCAACTAAGAACAAGATTATTATTGCTCATTGACATAGGGAGATTTACACACATACATATAGGGATACCGGATACACCTCGAATCAAGAGGTGGAACTAACGATTATTGAGTATTTCAAAACATTATTTATCTTTTGATTTATCATTGTCGACAAGTTTATAGAAAACTATAACGTATAAAAAGGTCATAAAGAAAGAGAGAACAATAAATGTATACAGACAAGTAAATAAAAAAATTATTATTAGATAAAAAAAAAACAAATAGATATTTATATACGATTTTGTCTCTCTTGTTAAATTAAATGAGTATGTATATACATACGTGCTATTAACAGAGATCTAAGTATTGTTATTATCACTACAAGTTAGTGCAATTCATTTTGAAGTTTATGTTGGAAGTTTACAATGGAAAAATAAATAAATTTTAAAAGGACAAAATTTAAAAATTCATGAGAAAAATTTAAAAATCCATGATAAAACTTTAAGATCTATTAGACGAATGCCCGCGCGATGCGGTGTGATGGTGACGGCGGCGACGTTGGTAACGGCGGTGTGGTGGTGGCGGCGACGGGTGGAGGTGGTGGCGACTGGTGATGGTGGTGGCGGCGGCGAGTAGTGTAGGCTATTAATGTAAATGTTATTGATGTAAAAGGGGTAGTGTAGGCTATTGATGTAAAGGTTATTGATGTAAAATGGGTAATGTAGTTATTTTAGGAGTTAAGGGGTTGATGTTGTAAATTAATTTTATTAAGGGTATTATAGGTATATCAAGTG
>JAOXNX010000001.1:21851632-21886325 GCA_028566075.1 Solidago caesia | reverse complement strand
ATTTTTATTTAAGTATTTTTATTTTATGTTTATTATTTATGCTTATTTTTATTTATAATCTAGTATTTTAATTTTATGTTTATTATTTAAAGTAAAAAATAAAAAATAAAAAAATAAAGAGTTGCCCCAAATGGGGATGCCTCACACCAAGAAAAAGGAGGGGCATCCCCTTGGGGAAGGCACCGCCACATGGCGGAAGACGCCCCCATGTGAGGATGCCTCATACCCAATAGTCTAAGTGATTTCTAAAAAGCTAATTAATTTATAGGCCAAGCTAACTTTCTACCATTGACTACATATATGCTTAAACTTTATCCTTTCATGAAATTCCTTGTTGATAAAACTTACTTTTTCAATGAGCGACCTTTGAAGTAAACAGGTGCTTTTTCATTGAGAGTCCTTTTAAGTAAACGGGTAAAAACAAAAGAGTTACATACAGACAATGAGTATTTTTTTTACTCATATGTATGCGACAAAATCAGGGTATTCACGTGATTGTTTATATGATCATTTCATGGCCACTTTCAATATATTTATTTAGGAAGGGTTCGAAATTGAGATCTTTTATAAGGAAACAATACCTTTAACCATTAAGTCACCTTGATGGTGGTCTAGTCAATAATTTGTATATACCAACACTAAAATGAAGATTTGCATATCATTAGCTTAAGTGTTATTGTCACAAATCGTCCATGTGGTTGGTAATATTTGAGTTTTAATCCCTGTGCTTTCTTTTTCCAGCAGTTATCCCTGAGGTTTCATTTTCTATTACCAATCATCCTTGATACTAATTGGCGTTAGTTTTTTCCGTCAAGCCTCTCACGTGCATATCACTTGAGGGTATAATCTTCCGTCAACCAAAACTTTACTCTTTTCCGGCAAGGTGGTTGCCGAAGGGAAATAGGTTTTATTGGATATTGTGTTATGAGTTAAAAAGATTAAATCTTGATCATTGTTGGTATATGAATTTTTGTGGACTAATTTCATTCTAGAGCTAGATCTCTGAAAATGAAAGGCTAAATCTTGAATCTTGAATATTAAATCTTGAAATTATTAGTATATAATTTTTTGGGTTTTTGAAAAGAGTAAAGTTTTGGTTGGGAGAGCATGAATTGGTGTCAGCTTAGACACTCTCCTGAATGAAGGTGAAGATGATGAATGTATGTATGTAGTTTCTAATTTCTTACAACACTTTGGTTTTTAGTTTTTGGTTTGTTTCAACAAAGAAAGATAGATTTGTGGGTCAAGATGACAAATATGATAATTGTGGCATTGTTTCTTTTTTAAAAAAAGAGTTATCGACATAAATTGTCCTTGTGGTTTGTCAAAAAAAATCAGGTTTCGTCCTTGCTTTTCAAAACAGTCAATGACAGTCCTTTATAGGTGAAAATAATCAGGTTTGATCCTTTTTCCATAGGACGATCTTTGTGGTTTGATCCACAGGACGATCTTTGCAGTTCTTTAGAGGGTGGAAAGGACAATTTATGACTATTTTTCACCTCTAGATGACTACTACTGACTGTTTTGAAAAGTAAGGACGAAACTTGATTTTTTTGACAAACCACAAGGACGATTTATGTCGATAACTCTAAATTTTTTTTTGATATATGTATATGTATTTTTCAACATCAGTGGAATTTTTTTTTTTTATCTTTAGTAGCATGATTTGAATTAATTGTATGCTTTTTATGATAACAGTAATCAAAATTTGCATTATTTAAAGAGATGAAGGTAACTATTGTTTTATGTTTATGCTTTATATTTACAAGAGTATCATGGGTATGTTTTTTAGATATCGTCGGAAAAATCAATGAAAGAGAGAAAAGTGTATGTATTATTAATTAAAAAAATTATTATTACAAGTAGTCCCCGTGGTTGGTAAAAGACGATTATACCCTCACGTGGTATGCACGTAAAGGGCATGACGGAGGAAAACTAAAGTGTCGAGGACGATTGGTAATAAAAAATGAAACCTCAGGGATGACTTCAGGGATTAAAACTCAAATATTGCCAACCACAGGAACGATTTGTGACAATAACTTTAGTTTTAACTTAATATCTTCTAAGAAGATGTTAATTGAAATAATTAAGAAAATAGAAGATTATATATTAAGCCTTAACACATGGGGTCAAATGAAATTCCATGTAAATACTTGTGGATTGGGTACATTTCCACATTTGACTTTTGCTCCCTCCAATTTTCTTTCCTTCCTCCATACACAAACTTATATATTCTTATACTTCTCGTAAGTTTCTGATACCCCTACTTTGCCATCCAACAATCCTCTCATGTCTTCTTCAGGTATCTCTTTTGAATCGCCATCCAACTCACCATCTTCACCACCGCCGCCGCCGCTGCCGCCATCCACTGTGATCAGAACTCCTTCCACCAGTGTACCAAAATTCAAGTCAAGGTCTCCACCTTCACTTCCCATTTCCTCACCAGTGTTCTCACCTTCTTCCTATTCTTCTCTCTCCGGCGCCCTCTCTACCGCAGACCTCCTTGACTCCCCTGTTCTTATTTCTTCTTGCCATGTAAGTCACTCTGTTTATTAATGGCTTGAAAGCTCTGTTTATAACTTTGATCAAGCACAAGAGCACTTTTTTCTACCAAAATTTTGTACACATCTTGGTAAAAATCAAATGGGATTTCGTAAATATAGAACACCTGAATCACAAGTTTTGAACTTTATTAATTATTACCACTCTTATCATATACGGTATACCCAAATCAAAGTATTAACTTTCTTTTTACCATTTTTCTTGCAGATTTTACCATCTCCAACTACCGGTTCTTTCGCACTACCTACCTCCAATTGGACACCCAACAATCAAAATCAAGAACATGGGATCAAGAAAGAACACAACAATTTCACAGATTTTCAATTTCAACCGCAATCAAACCCACCAATAGTAACTTTTTTTTCCCATTTTTTTCATCAAGCAACAATTTATATCGCAAATGATTACATAAAAAACTTAAAATCTATCTGGGTTTATGTAATTGGATTGAATCTTTTCAGGAAATGTATCAGCAACCAAGAATTGAGGACAGTTTGGTGAAAACAGAGGACTCTGTTTTGAAACAGAGTACCCAAGGTGATCATAGCAACTATAGTGATCAATCTACACAAAAGAAGTTAAATGATGGATATAGTTGGAGAAAATATGGGCAAAAACTAGTTAAAGCTAGTGAAAATCCAAGAAGTTATTACAAGTGTACGTATCGAGATTGCTTGATGAGAAAGAAGGTTGAGACATCTTTAGATGGGGATATTACAAAGATTGTTTATAAGGGAAACCATAATCACCCGAAACCACATTCTGCTAAACGATCATCTTCTTCATTGGGTTCGAGTAGTTCACTTTTAGTTAATCAATCTAATGATTTCCCAAATCAAACTAATGGTTCTCGCCAAAGGGATCCCCATGGAACGCAGGATTATTCATCGATTTGGGTAGGAGATGATGAGTTTGTAGAAGATGAAGCTCATGCTAAAAGATTGTGAGTTCCCTTGGTGTTTGAACTTCAAAGTACAATTTTTTTTATTATTTTTTTAGAAATGCAATATCAACATCACATAATAGCAATTTATACGAGACTTGAACCCACAATGTTTTGGTTGATGGGCTAATACAGATACCGCTAAATAAACTTCACATTTTTAATCCTTAAAGTGACTATAGATAACCAACCCTTCATTTGTTTCTTGTTGGACGTAGTCATATGTGTAGTTTGCTACACAAATGATTTCCCCCTAATATGCATGATAATTTTGTTTATTACAAATTTGATAAGCCTTTGATAATTACAATTGATTTATTGTTTTGTCGAACTATTTTAATAGAAAGATGGAAAGTGAAAGTGAAGGGATATCGATAGAAGGAAGTAGGACGGTTAAAGAGCCAAGAGTTGTGGTTCAGACCATTAGTGATATTGATATACTTGATGATGGATATAGATGGAGAAAATATGGTCAAAAAGTGGTTAAAGGGAATCCAAATCCGAGGTAATTAATCTTTTAATTTATGTTACTTTTATATAATTTTACTACAAGTACAGGATTTGCAGAAAAAAATTAGCAAATTTGGTAAAGATAAGTTTTTTCCACGAAAACCAAATATATTCAAAGCATATGTAATATTTGCGTTGTTTATGTGACTCTTGTAGGAGCTATTACAAGTGTACCACTACCCGTTGTCATGTAAGAAAACATGTGGAACGAGCATCTCATGACTTGAGGTCAGTGATAACGACATACGAAGGGAGGCACAACCATGACGTGCCAATGGCTCGTGGTGCTGGTCATCGATCAATGCTTACCATGAACCCAAGCAACAGTATGACTAACGTAAACTTTAATCAGTCTGAATTATTCTACAAGAATCCTAGCAACTCGATGATAAACTCGCCTCCTGAATACAGATTACCCTCATCATCACAAAAACAATTTACAATAGAAATGCAACAAAACCCTGACGGTTTTGGGTTATCAGGGTTTGAGAAATCTATACTATCTACTCATCACATGAATCCACAAATTAATTCAGAGAACATTTTCAGTAAAGCTAAAGACGAACCAGAAGATGATAACTTTTTGGATTCCTTGCTATACTGAAATTGTTTGATGTGCAAGGACTGAACTTGTTGATATATGTACAAACACGGACTTTATACAAAATATGCATAGTAGGATTGTTTTGATGTTAATTGCCATTATTTCAATTTTTACTTTTAGGTTTTAGGGAACATATACCATTTTTTATCTTCTGTAAATTCTGATACCATGTATTTCCTAAGATCATGATTCAAAGTTAAAAATAGTTCTATTAGTTAAATCTTTCCATTATGGAGTATGGTTCAAAGGTTTTTGGATTATACAATTTTAGCTTATCTAATTATTAGTTCGCATTGTTCGTCTCACTTATGGGCTAACCGGTCAAACGTACGTTATTACTATGAACCTTATAGTCTAATACTTTTATTCATCGATATATGCTGAAAAAACGTTACAATGTTGAGAACTTTGTAAAAGCTTAACATTGATATCATTGTAGGCATCGCTTTACCCTAAGAACAAAAGTAGACTTAGGTTGTGTTTGTTTGAGACTTAATGGACTTAACGAAGAAAAAATCTTAATTGAGTCGGTCATTTAGGCTCGGTTTGTTTGTGACTTAATTGAAACACATTCACTGAGATAAAAAGTCATAATGGGTAAGGTTTTTTTTATTAAGTCACTTAATACTGGACTTAATAAAGAAAATAAAAAGTACCAACTATAAAACAACATACATTATGTAATAGATAATTGTTTGTCCTTGTTTAAGTAGCAATTACAATGAAGATATATTTTAGATGTCATTGTAGCTTAATTGGTAGCTCAAAATTAGTCGAAAGGAAACCTGCATCCACGAGTAAGTTTATAGAACGTAATAATAAATATTGTGTGAACATTACACACAAGCTAGTTGAATTAGACGTCATTAACTTGAGTTATTTTAATTATCAAATCGTGTGATGGAATCATTTTAACTAAGGAGATCATATTTATAAATAAGTTGGTGAGCTTACAACCTAATCATATTTGAGTGTTGTGTTGGTGGCAAATAAAAATTAGTGCATTCCAATTCTTTTATTCTTTGTGACGTTTAGGGTTTTTATGTTTATGTACGTGGTGGTTTCGGACAATTTTTATTGACATATACTGGTGACTGGCAATGATGGTATAAGAAAACGAGAGTGGTATAGGGTTTGAGAAAGGTGTAAAGTATGATATATGTTATCAATATATACTTCTATACTACTATATAAAAATTCTTCACCCCACTACCAATTAAAAAAGTTAGAAAATTTTTACATACAAAATTAACATGCCACCCTTAATGAATTAATTTACACCATAAATCCCTAATCTTCTAAAATATCTCCGCTACCCTTTTACATCAATTACATTTACATCAATTACTTACACCCATCACCACCAACAGTCTGCCACCACCACCAACGGTCGCCGCCATCATCGCCAGTAGCGTCACCACCACACCGCCGCATTTCGCGGGTACAATGCTATGTAAATCAATATATATATATATATATATATATATACACACATTAAATAATAAGTTAAAAATGGTAATGTTTAAATTTTTTAAAATTTAAGACACCTTGCAAATGTTTTATAAGGTAGTATAGATATATAATTTGACGTAATAATTCATGTTCATATTTGTCCAATATGAGATACTAGTATTACATAACGTATCAAATTTTTAAGGAAAAGGAAAGATTAATAAAGTAAAAGTGTTTAAGGCTTGTCCCAACGACGACACCGTTGGCATGGCCGTATCGATTTGGGATGTCGATTAAGCGTCGAGCGAGAGACACGGTGGGTGGGTCTCATGACCAATTCAACCGTTGCTTTTATTAAAAAAATCCGTTAAGTCAGTTGATAATAAATAAACAACTAAATCAATGAAGGAAGTGAAATGATGTTGTTGGCAAATATATACCAATTTAAAAGTGATGACGTGACGTTAAAAGACTGGTGAAAAAAGTGACGAAGTGTAACTTTAAAAGAATAAATATGATTGGTTGGTTAGTTGGTGTTTGAGTTTTGTAAAACTAAACCAAAATGAAACAAACCCCACCGCCAATCTCTCCTTTAATTTTCTCCTGTTTACTAATTAGTACTTACTTACTACCTACGCCAGCTAACTCTTCCTAACACATAAAACATTATCATTAGCCAATGGGTTAAAACCCCAGCGGCATCTTAAATCCCCCCATGAAGGGGTTTACCCCAAATAAGTGTCGTGCCTTCGGGCGGTTTAGTTGGGGGTTTTCCTCCCCAGTGGTTCCCTGAAAATTCGAATGGCATCCTGCCCGAAAGACATAGGGCCGATAAGTGGGACGAACAGACTCTGACCATTCGAACGTCCAAAAAAAAAACATTATCATTAAGGGTTAAAAAGAAGTTCAAATCCACTAATCTAATCTAATCTAATGTAGATCAAAACTAAAAGTTTGGCAATTTTAATGGATCAACATGTAAAGAAATGATTGATGTATTGTATTGTTATTGTATTTGTTGTAGAAATAAAACAAATGGTTGGGTTGGGTTGGGTTGGGAGTACCCTGTTTTTGTATAAAAAATAAAATAAAATATATGGCGTCAAAGGGGAGAAGGAGGTTGAGTATGGTTTACGCCAAACACACTTTTCGTCCTTATTATGGTCTTCTTCTTCCCTTGCCATTACTACTACTATAAAGACACCCTCATTTTCCTTCTTCTCTCCACGCACCACTTTCTTTCTTTCGTTTCTTCTTCTTCTTCTTAATATACCATAATACTATTATTATTATTATTATTTATATTTCTTCATCAAGATTCAATTTTGTAACATGGGTTCTTCAAGATTCTCTCTAATTTGAACTGGGTCAATCTTAATTTTGTTTCATTTCCCTTTAATCAATCAAAATCTTGTGCAAAAACAAAGTGTTTGTTTGAAACTTTTTGGGAAATGGACAAAATGAATTTTGTGAAAAATGGTGTGTTGAGATTGCCTCCTGGTTTTAGGTTTCACCCAACTGATGAAGAACTTGTTGTACAATATTTGAAGCGCAAGGTACACTCTTTCCCTTTGCCTGCCTCCATCATCCCTGAAGTTGATGTTTGCAAGTCTGATCCTTGGCAATTACCAGGTGACTACTGTAAAAAATTTCTTACTATTTTTGTTTTAATATATTTGTTTCCCAAACAAAAGAATTAATACTAAATTTATGGAGTACTATTTAAGGGCTAATTTGGAAAGTTCATTTTATTACTCAGACATAAAAATAAAATAAAAAAACATAGTATTTAAAATATATGTACATTTATTTCAGTTTTTAACTTATAGAATGCCAATTTTACTGTGATGTGTTAAAATTACCTACTAACTTTAACTCCAAAATTTGGGGAAAAAAGCTCCATGATAACCTTAATAAAGGATAAAATAATTGTGTACGTAATTTTTACTAAAATGACAGTATTATTATTCATCATTTACCCTTTTATTTAGTTGGTAAAAAAAGGTAAATTATACCTTATAATCCTAATATAATTGTCTACATAGAGAAAAGTATCATAGTTTGTTTGTTTTTTTATATATATTTTCTTTTACGAAAATGACAGTTTTA
The DNA here is from genome assembly GCA_028566075.1 of Solidago caesia. NCBI lineage: Eukaryota > Viridiplantae > Streptophyta > Magnoliopsida > Asterales > Asteraceae > Solidago > Solidago caesia. The sequence goes on along the minus strand of JAOXNX010000001.1, from coordinate 21,878,145 downwards.
CTATTCATCGTTTACCATTTGGTTCATGTTTTTTTTTTAAACTTTATATTAGCATTAGTAATTTTATAATTTATAATTTATAATATAATGGTATTGCGAAAAAGTTAACCAATTATGTCTAATTTAGGTGATTAACTATTAATAGAAAGGTGATTCAATATAATAAGCTTCTTTTTTCTCTCTCTGTCTAATTTAGGTGATTGTGAGCAAGAAAGATTCTTTTTTAGCACAAAAGAAGTCAAATACCCGAACGGAAACCGGTCGAATCGGGCCACACTATCCGGATATTGGAAAGCAACCGGGTTAGATAAGCAAATTGTTACTTCAAAGAACAACCAAGTTGTTGGTATGAAGAAAACACTTGTGTTTTACAAAGGAAAACCACCAAGTGGATCACGAACCGATTGGATCATGCACGAATATAGACTCGCAACCCCACAACCTGCTAGCCTGGCCCAGGTTCACTTCGAGTCGAACCCATATAATGTTTTAATAGAAATAAAAAGACCCCGTTTGGTTAACCATGTGTTTTTGGTGTCATTTGTTACAGGGTAATGAAAATTGGGTCATATGTAGGATTTTCTTGAAGAAAAGAGGGAGTAATGCTGGTAAAAATTTCGAAGAGAATGCCAAAACAAGTATTGGGGATGTTAGTCCTTGCAATGATGTTAAACCGAAGCCAGTTTTCTACGACTTCATGGCTGCGAATAAGAGAAGGAGAACCGATTTGAATTTGAAACCGGTTTCATCATATTCGGGTTCGAGTGGGATCACAGACGATGCTTGTTCTTGTGATGAGCTTGAAGAAAATAGTAGTACTAAGGATGATGTTTTGAGAAAAAAACAGTCTTCATAAAATTAATAGTCTTTTTTATTTTTGTTTTAGTTACCTTCAATTTAATTTAATTTACTAGTGGGTTTTATATGTTGGTTCTTGTATCCTTTCATTTTCAAGATTCCCATACAAATAACCCATTGTTCTATTTTTATATTTTAGGTGAGATGAATAAATAAAATGTTATCTAAGCATCCTAATCATATTTACAAATACTAGTAATTGGAATCACATAAAAGTATACAAACATTGTATTTAGAAAGTAATATACATTTTAGTGTTTATTTTGAGTGTTCTGTAAAACTATGCTTTTAATTTATTTTTTTTGTTATTTTTGGAAGAAATGGTAAAGTTTAGAGAATTGTGTGAGAACTGGGATTAGAAAAACTAATAAGAAACTTAACTTGATGTTGTTTTATCGAAATGTGGGTTATAGTCCTATAGTGAATAATTTATGTATGAGTACTCTTTATGTATTTATTATGAATATATAGTTAAGTGAAATGTTATATCCTCTTAAAACATCACCTCAATAATCCTCCTAATAACTTAATTACATGATAAATTTAATTCATTAATTATCTCTTCTAATTCTTTGATTTTACCAAGTATCATGATCAAATTGTTAGGAGGATTATTATATTTATTTTTTTAGAAGGATGTATCATTTTCCGTTAGTTAATTTTGTCTTTAAAAATATATATGAAGAAAAAGAAAAGAAATCACTCCAAATACAACTTTATGCAAAGAGTATAGTCTATGATATTGAACTATTAATTAAAGTAATGCTTTTGGACGTACAAAGAAAGAGTTAATGCGAAATAAACTTTTTATATAAATTGGAAGCTTTTGTCACATGGCTTGAGAGTGAAAGGGTCAGGAGAAGGTAAAAGGTTGGTTGCGTTCATGTGCAAATTTTTGTAAAATTTTTGTTTGAGGTTCCTTTTGGCCAAAAGTAGGCGACAATTCCACGGACAACCTAATTCATACATCTTTCAAGATTCAATTTCTACGTACGTCTTAAAGAAAGTATTAAGTGAATCTTGTTTGAGTTGATAAGTGTTTATAAAGTAACACAACCTATTTAGCTACAAATAGCTTATATGTTTTTTGTTTTGTTTCATATGAATATAGTAACATATGATATTGCGATATTATGCTTTGTTTCATATGAATTATATGATACAAAATACATATGATAACCAACATCAAAGTAACGTAGTGGTTAGACGTTTTGTTTCCTCGCAAGAGGTCTAAGGTTTGACACTTACCTAAGTAAACATCTTGGAGGTAGTCAGTGAAATGGTCGAAAACAGTCATGAGGTACCCCGGTAACCGTGTACATCTTAGTAAAAAAAAACTTATCATATAGAAGTAACTTGAATAGGAAAAACATCTTGGGTTTAACCGATATACAATATATAATATTGCAATATTATGCTTTGTTTCATATGAATATATGATATATGATATTGCAATATTATGCGATGAACATTACTATTCTATCATCAAACTAAAACACGTTTGTAATAAATAACGTCTTGACAAAAGATTTTAATGTAACAAAGGAATTGAATATGATAATGGTAGATCCAAATCCATGGCCTATTTCGGGTTCACTGGGAGCTTTGGCAACCACGTACCTATCTAATAAAGAGAATTGGTCTATGTATAAAATCCATTTTTCCAAGCGATTATTACTCCGTATATATACAAGGTAAGACAAGGTATTGTTCTTCTCTTAGTGTATATATGTTGATTTTTATTTTATTTAAATGACAAATCATTAAGATTGATAAGAGAACCATTGACCTCTCGGATATTTACGAATTTATAGATTTATCATTTATTCATGCGTATAAAATCTTTTGGATGCAAGTGGATCGGTTAGAAGAAATAAACATTTAACTATGTAAAACAACTTTGGCCGTTTTAAAGACTATACTAAAAGGAAACATTTAACAATGTTATAATGAGATGTTTGTTTCTTGTTTTGAGACAGACGTCGTCATAATTTGTAAACAATCATGTTGTTTAGTCGTTAATAACATTAAATTGTATTCCGCTTGTTAAAGACTTACGTAAAGATCTTGGCATGAAACACCTGAAGGAATTAAATTGGAAGATAAGGTTAGCAAATTATCATGGCTCTTAACTCTTTTGTGTGATATTCGTTGTTGTATATTGAGATGTATATCAACTATCAAGTATCAAGTGGCCATTAACTCTATTCAAAAGGGCTAATATTGTTAGTCCTCTTCCAATAGTAACATCTTTCTTACTTCTTCTTCGTCGCCACATCAGCGTCACATTAACATTTTTTTATTGATACACTCCTGCCAACAACACATCTTCTTTACTTCTTCCTCTATATACACACACACATATACACGTTGTCCCACACCAACTCATCTCCACCTCGTCGCCTCCCTGATGAATCCTCACGACAAGCCTGAAGGAGTCAAGGAAGAGGCGATGCCAATAGCTTCTTCTCAAGAAGAGCCTACTCTGAGCCTAGGAAGAGGTTGGGAGAGTCCTTACATTATCCCCCAAGACTTTGGTGTGATATGCATTGTCGCATATTGAGATGTATATCAAGTGGAATTAACTCTATTCAGAAGGGCCAATATATTGACTAGTTCAATTTTTGTTCTTTTATATGTTTCTAGAATGCTAACATCACTCAAGCATATGGCTCAAGTGAAACAGGCACAATATTGAGGAATTTAAAATGAGTATGAATACCAATGTGTTAGTGTGAAGAGAAGATTAGCTGGTAAATATACAGTTCTTATGTTGGAAAAATGCAACTATTGATGGGCCATGGATTCCTAAAAGTCATACATATATTCCTTCCAAAGGATTTGAAAATCCCTTTAAAAAGAAATTCGAGGGACAAAGAGAAGGTTTCACCACCTCCTCGCTTATTATCTTATTTTAACACATGTTTTTTCAACGTTCTTATTGCTTATAACATATTTTGTGTTGATAATTAATCAAAAATCACTAGATGATTAACGTACTTTTTTTTACATGGTTGTAATATAAACTTTTTATTGATATATGTTCCCTACAAACTTTTTAAATTTGTACATGGTTAGTACATGGGTGACCTGTTGACCGGTTCAACAGGTCGCCCAGGTACCAACAATGTACAAATTTAAAAAGTTTGTATGAAACATATACCAATAAAAAAGTTTGTGGTGCAACCATATATACAAAGAAAATATGTTGGTAATCCAGTGATTAAACCAATGTTTTAAGAACCTCTTTAAGTAATGCAACAATAACTTATTCTTCAAAACCGTCTGGAAAAAATGATTTCATTATGTGAAGACATGATCCACCAGCCACATAGTACATAACAACCCAAAGGTTGTGGTCTGTTGTAATAGAACAATATGTCGTAACAAGTTTGGATGACTGATCAAGCTCATGGCATGCAATTCCCGACAGATGACATCCTAATTCAAACAAAATAATGTTATAATTCTAAATCTAAACCTAAACCTATATAGATAACTTTTTACCCCACGTGTTCAATTAATAAATTTTTCTTTTTGTACATGGCTGCACCATAAACTTTTTATTGAACCGGCCAACAGGTCACCCAAGTACCAAGCATGTACAAATTTAAAAAGTTTGTATGGAACATATATCAATAAATAAATAAAAATTTATGGTGCAACCATGTACAAAAATAAAAGTACGTTAGTGATCCAGTGATTAAACCCTTAATCAAAAACATCCTACAATTTTTACAAGAGGTCTCGGGATTGAATGTTGATAGATTTAATATTAGGGTGGTTAGGGAAATGTTTAGAAATGATCATAGAATACCCAGATTAAGTCGTATAAATCTGAGTTAAAACAATTTAAATGTAGAAGAAGTCATCATGTTTAATCAATCAAAAACAACAAATTCCATATGTATATTGACCAATTCCATAGATGTGAAATGATCTTTAGAACACACATGAATTTGTTAGTACTACAAGGCATCTTAAGTAAAGTGATGATTCATGTTTAATCTTTATGTTATTGCTAGAGTTATGTATTAGAAATCTAAAGCGGAAATGGTGCAAATTAAGGTACATGCTTTTTCCTATTGTTAATACGATTGTGTAATATTTGATCGATCACAAAAGGAACGATATTCAATATAAAATGAGTCATCAAATTAAACGACAGATCATTAAAATGACAAGTACAATCATATTAATGAATGAATGATCATAGAATTAAATGTCGATATGAAGTATAAGAACAAGAGCAAATAGTCAAATACCATATATCCGATTAGAAGCTTTTTACCATATGCAAATTAAGTTGAAAATTCTTTTGCCTTTTTTTTATTTAGAAAATCAACTAAACAAATTCATACTAATTTCACATATACTTACAAAGTGACCATCACTTACAAAGTGACCACCAGTGGCGGATTTAGAAAATCATATTAGAGTATGTAATATCTTTTTAATACGTGTATAAGGTGTGCACTATCTGTATTTACACTATTATTTTTTTGAAAACCGAAAAATTAACACAGGTATTTTTCTTTGGAGGGTGTGCAAGTGCATACCCTCATTACTAAGCAAGTCCGCCCCCGACCACCACGGGAGTTGAACCCATAACCTATAAGTTGATGGGTAATCACACATATCATAAAAACCAAAGTCTCAAGGTTTCTTTTGCCATTTAGTAAGGCGACCAAGTGTTCGTTGATGATTTTCATTCATGTTTTATTGTTTTAAGCAACATTTTTTATTCTATGTTGATTTGTACAAACATATAATGAGGTCAAATTGGCTTTAGGAATAGTTCAGGCCAAAAATGTTTAGCTTATTTAACTAATTTAATTAATTAATTAATATAATATTGATAAGAGTAATGCAGTGAGAAGTGAAAGATTGAGTGTTTATGTATTACTTATAATGATATTGCCGACCAAAGTTTCTTGTACATTTAAAAATTGCATATGGAGTTTTTCACGTCACACACTCTTCAATTCATATATCTTATTTTTGTGGCTAATCCACTTTTCTTTTTTGTACAAAGATATAGACGTTTGAAAAGGAAATGTTATGTTTCTTTTTTATTTTTTTAATGCCGTCTACTTTTATACTATAAAGAATGGTAATTAAAAAATTGCAAGGAATTTAAAAATATAAGAACGGTTTTTCACGACACTTGATTTTTAGTGTTGTCAACTTGTTTTTCGTTTACCTATAAACCTACAATATTTGTTTATGTTTTTGTAAACCTTTTGTTATTATATGTAACTTGAAATCACATACTAGACCCCGATGGAATTGCTCGTATTATAAGTTCACGAACTCAAAGTGGAAATTTAAAGTGATAAATAGATGTAGCATGTTTAATTAGTATGGACTAATTAATAGGTTTACCTTCCTTTTTAGGATTGTTAATTAGTGACTATAACTATTTGTAATTTTTCATAAAATTGAATAATTTTTTTCTAATTCCTATATGTGGGATAAACCGATCATCTTAATCGACACAAATCTCATTATAGTTTCTTATTTAACTATTATACTTATTGTTTTCCAATATGTGGAGTAAACCGATCATCTTAATGATCAACACCCCCTCATTCTAGCTATTTTCAGTTAATTTGTTTCAAATGCGTAGTAATATGATTTGTTTTTTTTTTTTTTTTTTTTTTATCTATTTAAAGAAAATTCAAGATCTTTTTATACAGCTATTTATAAAACAAATATTTACATATCAAATTATCTTCTTTTTTTTTAAACGGCATTAAAGTTATATTAAAAAATGCTAGTAAGAAACTAGCCGATATAATCACATTGTATATTTAATAAAGAGAAATGATAAACATATCCCCCAAGGCTATGTAAATTATTATTACATGCATGCAAGGTTGTATTTTGGATTTCAATGCGTAGTTGTAGGAGGTGGTTGTAATTCAATGTGCAAATCATTGATAAATGAAATAGTGTGTTACGTGTAGCCCCGGATTATGTTTATAACGAGACTTGAGTCTATAATAGGAATACATTTGTATTTATTTGTAACGAGATTCGAGTCTATAACCTTTTAGCTATCCGAATAATTTTGATATCATTAGCCAAAGGTCATTTTGTCTTGAAAAAACTCGAAATTGTTTAAGTAAGCTTATCCAAACGATTGTGGGATTGGATGGAGTTTGTGGAATGCATGGTGACTTATATTTAGGGAGTATTTATCAATCACATGGGGAGACCCCTAGCTTGTGAGTGTGATGGATTTTTTGATGGACCCAGAATATACAAAAGTATACATACACCTTTAGAAAATACGACCTCGCCTTATCAGGTCAAACACGCAATACTTAACAAAAATAACAACCCCACCACGCCACCAAATGGTGTACATACACTCCCCCAATATTTTTGTTATATAAATATAAAATACTGTAATATAATAATTATGGACTGTTTCTCAAATAATAGAATGAATGAATGGATTGGTGCTTTATCCCGTCGTCCTTTCATCCTCACTGCTACATCAGTTTTTTCCCTTTCAAGAAATACTTAAAAACACTCCCTCCCTATCATAACCTCATCACCAATTAAAAAATTATAAACTTACACACACATACACCATCTCTCATTATCCAAAATAAAATAAAAAAACAATAACCCATACACACATTAAAACGCCTTGGACACACCTTTGGACCCCAATACAAACGACGGGCAACGATGATGACTACAAACGACGACCCCCTCCCTACCATGTCTTGGACGACGAGCAAAATGAAGGGGTGACGACAAGCACATAGTGAGCGGGCTTAAGAAAAAGTTCTATGTTTTCTGGAAAAGTTTTGAGGGAATAAAAAGTGATTATTTAGAATCCCGTTGATGCCTTGGTTGTACTTGTGTTATTAGAGGCTCTGGAAATTAGTCGGAAATTAATAAAAAGTTTTCTTTTTTTTCAAAAATTGCGCATATAAGTTATTTACTAGTATGGTACCCGCGCGTTGCAGCCTAGAACTAGAATTGTTAATTAATTACAAGAGTATTTTAAGTTAGTAATATTGGGTTTTAAGTTTGTGATACCTAAAACTGTTAATAAATTACAAAGATATTTTTTGTTTATCAAAGTCTTATTGTTGAAATTTGATGGGTGAAGGTTAAATGCATTATAAGGGAATATAGATGAAGGAATATTAGAATTATACTTATCTTTATATATACTAAATGTAACACCCGACTATTAAAAAAAAAAAAATTATAAATATTATGACGTCATCCACGTCATATATTTGTTTTTAATAAAATACATTTATTACAATTCTTCTATTTTCCAATATACAACTTTATTAAAAGATATATACTCACGTATTTAATATAAAATAGGTGGGTCTCAGTATCAAATCAAACGTTTAAAGAATTACTTGTACATCTAATCAGAATATACAACTGGTACAAGTTCCATTCTTACCAAGCGTGTAAACAACTTTCCATATCTTCTTTTTCCTACAAAATGGTTAATAATTACGGGATAAGCTTTACGCTTAGTGAATATATAAACTACTATCATATAGTTGAAACAAATATAAAATGTATATCTCCATCTTTCACAATACACATATCTTCGTCTACTTTTCTATATCATTATATAATTCTCATTTCAACATCATTATCTGTATAAGCCACTTAAGCATATAAAAGTGCAAACAACTAAAACAACAAGCAAAACTTGATTAGTGAGTACAACTTATACACATATATACCACATAACTTCAAACTTGTACACAATTGTACATCTGAACTTCAAATCTGCATATGGATCCATAGCTACTTTTATCTCTTCCTACAAGATTTGAACCAACGTCAACTCTTGTAGTCATAATCTCTTCCTACACGATTTGAACCAACGTCAACTCTTATAGTCATACTAACTACCTACAAGATTTGAACCAACGTCAACTCTTGTAGTCATAATCTCTTCCTACAAGATTTGAACCAACGCCAACTCTTGTAGTCATACTAACTACCTACAAGATTTGAACCAACGTCAACTCTTGTAGTCATCTCATAACATACATAAAGATATCTTTTTACTCACTCACACGTGTACATTAATCACATCCACAATATCAATCAAGACAACAAAAACATGTCAAATCAAGCCAATGACAATCATATCATTTATCTTACTACTAATAATCCACTTTGTCAAATACTTCAAAACATTTCTTATAATAACAGTAATATTCTCATTCTCATTCTCATCACACGTGTCATATATAATCATTTTAAACAAATTATCACATTTTAGAAATATCCAACCTATATTTCTTTCGCATATATAATAATAGTTTGTATACTCACCTGTGGTCCAACTAAAACATTTACTTGAATTCCTCAAAATCCTTGATTACTTATTAACCAAATTCACATAATGTATAAATATCTAGACATATTGTCTTTTCTAACCTTTTCTTACCCAAAAATTCCCAAATAAATTATAACATCTTTACTATTATTTCATCATTTCCTATAAATTTTATAACTTTTCTCAACCTTTTTATGTCACGTATGGTGACACAAAAACTGTCTCAAAATCTTATCAAATTTTAATATATGCTTCCTAGCTAAGCCTGGATATTAAGAAATTAATATAGACCCTAACGGTCACCTTTTCTCGACCCTAAATATTTTTATATAATTTCAAATCAAACAACAAAACTAAAAAATAGTACCTTAAAAGATAACAATCAAAGCCTATAATTAATTATGAATGATTTGGTTATTTAGTTTGACCCGAAACCACTTTTTCTATTCTTTTCTTCTTTTCCTTCTAGCCGTGCGCTCCTCTTCTCTGCTGCTTTGGCCGACTTTCTTTTTTACATTTTGAAATGAATTGTTTGGTTCGCTTTCTAACTACACTGAAGTACTTATATTGTAAAACATTTAATTTGAGCTTTCAAATGAACAACACGTAAGCATCTAACTAATTTTATATGTTTGTTTCTTGCCACATTAAATATTTATATTTTAACTTATATTATAATCTTATAATTAATTAAATTATATCCACTAACCTAACAGCAGATTCGTCTAGTATTCACCTATAATTATATTAATAATACACGACTTCATAATTTTATCATCTTTCCACTTAATATGTTACGTTTAGTAATATAATAATACTATCAAATTTTGGGATATTAGAACGTCTAATAATATATTTGTTTTCATTTCACCATAATATTTACTTAACCAAATCGTCAAATATCAACATTTTATTTATCCCATATATATTACTTTTAACAAATATAAAAAATATCTTGAAATTTGAGATGTTAAAAAACCGACGAAGCTCGTCAGTGAAGTGACACGGGCCGTTGGCAAATGTCTAATGATAATTGCAATTTAAAGTTGTGGATCAAAGTGTAAGAATCAATCAAAGTGTAAGAATCAGCGAAAATACGTTATTCCTTCTAGAAATCTATAAGGGTATGTGGAATTTGGTTGAAGTCTGAAGATGAACATATGTGAATATGTTTATTTCAAAGATGACGTCTGTCATCAAACAAAAACAAAGTATTTGCTTTTCTCATTTCTCCCCTTTTGACGTACACATATATATCTTCCAACACCAAAACCCATATACTTTCGATCTACGTCTATTCTTTTTCTTTATATTATTTGTGTTCCATTTGAGTCTGAATTTGAATGGACACTTTTGAATTATTAAGTTTTTATATGTGTTCTCAGTTGATCCTTTATAGGCATGCAAAAAAAAACCAGGTATAAAAACCTGAAATTGGACCCCAAAAAAAACCAGTTTGGGTATTTTAAAACCCGACGGGTAGGAATCGGTTTGGGTTTCGGGTACAAAATCGGGTCGGGTTCAGTTTTTGTCAAATAAAACCGTTTGTACCAAAAATCAGTTTGTACCCCGTTCGGGTAACCGGTTCCGGGTTGGGTAGGGCAATACCTGGTTTTTGCTCATGGCTAGTCCTTTATAAAATAAAGTTTTTTTTTTTTGTGAACCGTACAAATTCAATTTTATACAACAAGATTTCTGTGAATGCAAATTATCTTTACTACCTTGTAAAAATTATAGCTCACTTGTTTTTGGAAATGTTGAAATTTACTACATGCGATATGACATAATTACCCCCCTCATTTTTTCTAAATTACCTTCTTTATTCACTAAATTAAACATTTCAACTTAATATACCTAAATACATTTAATGAAATAATTTACAACATCTATCCCTCAACTCTTAAAATAACTACACTACTCCATTTTACATCAATTACATTTACATCAATAGCCTACACTACTCGCCGTCACCGCCACCCGTCGCCGCCGTTACTACCACACCGCCGCTGCCACCGCATTGCGCGGGTACCATGCTAGTTAGTGCTAATGTATTAGTCGAAAAATGTGAATGTTTTGCTACCATGCAAGCCTAAATTTGAGATTCATACACCCCATCACATCACTATTTCATTATTAAGATTAATTTTAAACATATTTGGTTTCTCTTTTATAAATATAATATTTTTTAATAAAACTTTAAAGGGTTAAATGCAAATTTGGTCCCTGTGATTATTCAAAAAACACGTTTTTCATCCCTGCCGTTAAAAATGAGTTTTTTTAATCACTATGGTTTGAATTCCGTTAAATCTCTTCGTCCCTGTCATTAACTCCTCTCACATGCAAGTCACGTGACGGGGATTTTGGTCATTTTTACATGTTTCTTTTTCCCCAGTTGTTCTTCAAACCCAGATTTTATAACTTTAACTTTTTTTTCTTATTCTGTAAAATTAATCAACTAAATGATGGATATCTTCTTATTCTCTAATTGTTTCTTCTTCCTCAATTGTTCTTCAAACCCAGATTTCTTTTTCTTCCCCAATTGTTTCTTCTTTTGTAACTTTAAAATGTATTTGCTCACTTAAAAAGATGAAAATGCCCCTCACGTGACTTGCATGTGGGAGGAGTTAAGAACAAAGATGAAGGGATTTAATGGAATTCAAACCACTGGAATGAAAAAAGCTCATTTTTAATGGCAGGGATGAAAAACGTAATTTTGAATAACCATAGGGACGGAAATTGCATTTAACCCAACTTTAAATATACCGTTATGACGTACTTATTTTTATCAATGTTTCGATGAAAAGTTTTATTTAAAACTGAGTCGGGTTAAAATATTTTAACAATTTAATTAATTTTGAATATATTTTGTTTTTCTTATATGTTTTAAAATATTACATGTTTGACCTGACTTAGTTTTAAATAAAATTTTATATCGAAACATAAATAAAAATAAGCATTTCATAACAGTATATTCAAAATTTTAATTAAACATTATATTTTAAAAGTTATAAATATAATTAATATTAATAATAAAAAAAATTTAGTTTTATATTGTGATTGACCATCTAATTGAGGTGTGTCAATCTTGCTCCACTTTTGAGAAATATGGCATTGGTTTGCCTCTTTAACTATCATTAAACGTCAGTGCTTTATGACCTTGGAGTCTTGGACTACAATTACTTCAAGTGTAAGTTATAAATTTCGCAAGTTTTCACTAGCTAGCAACAGAATGTGAGTGAATGACTGGGTGGGTCAACAGCCATTCTATAGCTCATCTGCTCATGCATGAAGACTGAATAGGAATGTATTAATCCCAACTAAAAAAATGGGTTTTTGGCAAATTTTTGGTTCAGAGAATGCCTTGTCGAATATTTATTTTGGATGTACAAGTGAAAAGTAGTGCCAATGTGAGTAGTGCCAATGGGGTTGGTGGCCCATTAATAAGGTCTTAGTACCTTGAGATCAGTCACCCGGGTTCGAGATTCACTCCTCACATTCATGAGGGTTAGGGTGGAAGGGTATATTCCAAAGTCATGATTTCGTAACTACACATTCGAGGTAGTTTAAAAGTATTTTTGCCGTTCAAAAATAAATAAATAAAAATAAGTGAAAACCTTGTTACTTGTCTGTCTCTTGTTGTGAACTGATAAAAAAAACGGAACCAGGTTACAACAATAAGATAATCAACAATATTCATGCATATTTAGTACTACATTTGTCTTGCAATTTCCTGTTCTTGTATGTCTAGCTATTTTACCTTTTTAGTGGTCATGTACTCATGTTTTGTATGCCTGATATTCAATACCAGCTCGGAATAGACTTCAAATACCAGTCTATTAGTATAATATGATGCATATTCCCGTTATTGCAATTTCTTACAAGAGATATATGGTTTATAGTCGTCTCTAATGATGAAATGAATAATCTTAAAGTCAAGTTGATACACTCCTAGAAGAAGTTACTTTATTTTTGGATTTGTAACAACCTGAAGTGTTGTTGTTTGTAGGGATGGGCATGAGACTATTACCATCATATACTGGTCCCGAAAATCACTAAAACGTTGCACCGATCCCGGTTTCATATGAATCAGTACTGGTAATTTCCTGGTTAGTCCCAACTCCCAATTATCATTCTTGTTCATAGTATGTTTAGTATTTTCGGTTTTGGAGCCCTGAGTTTAAAGTGTTCATAGAGTGATCTGGAACCATATTATTACCGAGCGTCTTGGTTGTGTAAGTTTGACTCAAAACTAGCAATAATGGCCTTTTTGTGAATCACCATGTTATGGGTGTTGCGTTGAACCAAATGGCAGATAATATGCAACTAGAAATCAAATTGTATGACATTAAGTTCAAGTCCAAATTAACATTCATAAACATGTTATGGGTTGAAAGATCGTTAGCTTCACAGAATTCTGCAAACAATTCTTTTCTTACAGAAAACAAATGAAACATTATAACTTCAAACAAAAAACTACCATAAGATGTACGAGACGTACGATATATTTTTGGATCAAGGTATTTGTTCTAACAACAAACTTTTGACAGCCAGCTTACAATAAAATCTACAAAATATCAGTCATCTTAACTAAACGCCCAAGGAAATACAAAGTTGCGAGAGAAAAGTGTTCAAGGTTGGAAAAGAGCACTTGCACTCCAAAATTTAGAACATATAACTTACAAAATATGATCATGACAGATACAATTGTCTAAAAGAATTGGCGGTCAGCCAAGTTTTCAGGCAGAAAGCCGAATAAGATCGTTTATTAATTGGGTGATTCAGTAAGAATCCTACCCAAAGCAAGTAAGAAGTAACAAAATAGAACTAGATTACTTGATGCTAAATGGATGAAGCTGATAGAGACAGTTAAGTTAATCATATAACGCTTTATTTCTTAGTAATGAAAGTTCAAACGCCAGTATTGTTGCCACTAACTGAAAGTTCTTCACTGGTGCAGCCTTACCGATACTAGTTGGGACTAAGTTGGTATTTTTGGGATTTTCCCGGTGCCGGCGGCACCAATTGGGACTGATTCCGGGAACCAACAAAAGTGGGAACCGGTCCTGGTCCCACATGGAAATCGGTACCACTTCCCGCTACTGGTACCGGGACGGGATCAGGATTTTGGAATTTTTGCTCATTCTTAGTTGTTTGCAACGGGAATCGACTCAGAAGAATTTTGGTACAAGTGGTTGTAGCCTCATGATCTTAAAGCACATGGAACTGTTATTGCTGATCACTTTAACAAAGGCATGCAGTCCTTCTAATAGGGGAGGGAGTGTATACATCATGTACATTATCATTAAAACAGCATATCATATCCTAGTTATTAATGGAGTATAATCAGTGCATATCCACTACTAAATCATCAAATTCTGAAATTCTGTTTTCGGGGCTGTGTGTAGTTTTCCTAGTTCGTAAGTTGTACCCGTACCCTATTTGTATCCTTTGGTAATACTCACATACATATCCAAATGCTCACAATGGCTGCTTTACTGAATCAAAATTACACATCATTTTGCTTTTACCGTATTATGTTAAACTAGCAAATGGATCAAAATCCACTAAATATTAGATAACAAACACAACACAAAATTTTATGACAATAGTTTAAACACATGATCATAACCATCACAGAAAGATCTCAATCTCATATAAAATCACTCACTTGCAATTAGCTGAATATGCATTCCAACCTTGTAATCGGTATTCCCGAGCCGCATCAACAGGATTAGCTGCCTTTATGATCCCACGACCCACAATGATGATATCACTACCTCTTTCAGAAATTACCTAAAACGGAATGTTCATTTGTGAGATCAACAATCCAGGACATACAAAGTCATTTAAAGCATTTCAGCTAGCAAAATGTATACGAAAATTCAAATTCCCAAAAGAATCCACTATTATACTATAAAGGGGTGCAAAATGTATACGAAAATCAAATTCCCAAAACGATCCACCATCATATTATAAAAGGGTGCAAAATGTATACGAAAATTCAAATTCCCATAAGGATCTACCATTATATTACAAAGGGGTACATTCAGTGTTTGGTACATAGACAAATAGTTCCATGGTGGAGTCAAAGGTTAAAATTTTACATGACAAAGTCAACTATTTTTCTACAAATGCGATTTGTCATTCAACTTTGATTAAACAAAATATGAATAACTTATAGAACGAGTATTCATAAGACTTTGATCTAGGATCCTCTGCATCAATGTATGTGTTCACGTGTAAGTGTATCTATTGTATGTATGGCTTCGTATATACACCGTCACCGATCCCTTTCTTAATTTGTTAATATTTAATATGCAGTTTATATGTAGCTGTAAAAATCAAATCTTAAGTAATAAAACGATAATGCAACACTAATTCAAGGAGTTGTATGGTGGGGTAACAAGACTTAAGACCTTGAATTAAAAGGCCTCCCTAGGGATGGTTATATCAAGTCAATTGCATTCAATAGGTTGATTCAGGATGCTTCTAATTTAAATGGTCAAATGGAGTAAATAAAAAAGGTTGGCTAAAAAGCAAAGCGGAAGAACAGGTTGAAAGTCTCCTATTTCCTAAAGTGTAATTTTAATGTAGACAACCTCCTACATCCCTTTTATTAAGAAGAGGATATATTACTACCATAATATAGTCTTGTTACTCATAGTCAACCAAAAAACTTCTACTTCAAACATCTGAACAAAAGGTGTATGACCGAACCAGAACCGAACATTATGTTACCCCTATGGACCCATTTCCCCAACAAGAGCATTTTTCTACCTGTAGGTCTCATGATCACCGACAAATGCTATTAACTTTGCATATAGACATTGTGGGCTAGTTGGAACAAGACGCACTTCCTCTACAAGAGTGAAAGTCACAGAACTTACAGAATTTGGGGTGTTATATTGCTGGCCTAAATCATCGCCACCTTTAACCAACTGAACTCCAGGTGTTGCGTGAATAAAGGCAGGATTAGATGGAGCCCCGGGCCATGAAGCTGGATTAACCGAGATAAATCCAATCACAAAATCAGAATGATCTTCTGCAATTTTCACTGCTGCAGCTGTGTAATCTCCCTTGGCAAAGTTACCGGCAGAACTCATTTCTGCAAGCAGCAGCAATCCTCTTCCACGAGGTAAACCCTACAAAAATCAGAAGTCAACAATTTAGTCAATCCCTTCTAATGTGGACATAAACAAAGAGATATGTAGATGCAAACCTTCAATTTCAACCCATCAACAATTCCAGGACCTGAGATAATGTGACAGTTAACTATATCTGCCCACTCCAATATACGAAAGATACCTCTACAAAAGTTGAAGAGATGGTTAGTTTTTGGCTGGTGATTTAACATTTCATTTTATAAATGATAGTGTAAAAAGAAATGATGTGATTAGAAATATTAAGCAAATGGGAAGCTTTAATTCAATAGGAAAGATTATTATTATGTTACTTTTGTTACTCAGGGCATGGATATACTCACCCTTCATATTGCATTGTCACTGTGTTGCCAATGTCAGCAAATTTACGATCTTCAAAAACAAGGAAATTATGTTTGTCTGCAATCTTGAGAAGATGCAACCAATGTCAGCAAAACCAAGAATAAAACACAAATAAAATTACCATTTTACTATAAAGACTATAGAAGACGAGGTTTCAAAATGTGTTATGCAACTTATTGCAACTTGAAGTTTCAAGATTCAGCTTTAATGTTGATAAATAGATAACGCTATGCATAATTGGATTCAAATAATCTACTATTGGATAACAAGTCAGATTTCACTTGGTAAAATAAATTACCTAATTATCGTTTCTTTTAACCTAGTTTTTTTTGGGATAACCTAGATATCCGACCCGCTTTGCGAGCGAACAAATCCCAGGGTGACCACCCGCTTTGCAAGTAGCCCGGAGTCATTGCGGGTGAACCTCCGCGGCCACAAGGGGTATATTTTTTGCTCAATTTGATCTTGGGACCTCTAAATATTTTTATCCTTGAAGACCAAGTCTTTACCACTAGGCCACCACCTTGTGGTTTCCTTTTAACCTAGTTTGAAAAAAGCTTTAACTCTCGTTCCACAAAAAACATCTCCATTATTCAATATCACATAATCATCTTCAAAATGCCCTTACAAAATCAAAGGTCAGAAACTTCAAGAGTTTAGAAATATACCGCACGAAGCTTGGATCCAAAATCAGAGGTGAAATCAGGCAGTATGTCCACATGAGTTTTTAACATACAAATCTCCTGTCCAATCTGTAAAAAGCAATAAACCGAGAAACCAATATTGAGCAGATTCACCAGGAATACTAATTCAGATAAGCAATTTAGAAAATACCGCTCATTTTTATAGAAAGGCAACACACAACATTATAATTCACCTCTTGGTTGGTCGGCCAACTCACATACGGCTAGTTTAGAAGCCCTTTGGTCCATAGAAAACAAAAGAACAAAACAAGGAACGACAAAATGCCATACCTGCACTACTAAATGGATTCCTTTCACATATTTACTACACATAAATCAAACCGATTTCTACTTCCTTTTCCAACATGTTTGTCTTTTTTCCTTATAACATACTACCTACTTGTCAACAATCAGATCAAATATATTCTTCAGTACAAATAAGCAAATAATTAATATAAAATCGCACACACACACACCTTATCAGCAAGTGCTAACAACTCGGAAGCAGTGTTGACATCAGCAGAAACACACAAATTACTTTGCTTCTTCACCATAATCTCAAACAGCTTCTTCCCAGTTGGATTCTTAGCCAACTGAGCCCGTTCCCCATACGAAACCCTACCGACATTCTTTCCGATCGAACCACCGACCGCTGCAACCTTGTTATTCTGGTCAAGAAACTTCAACACCATAGCTTCCGTTTCCTCACTAACCCTCCCTTTAAGTTTCAAAACCCGAACCATATCCGTCAATTTAATCATTGAATGAAGGGTAATCCCGTTCGCTTCAAGATTGGCCCGGCCTCCTTGTTCCCTATCAATCAATACAACAACATCAGTGACCTTAAGTCCAGCAGCACGTAATGGTGCGGCTGTTTCAAGAACAGAAGTGCCACTAGTGACCAAATCCTCAACAATTAAGCAAGTTTGATTAGGTTCAAATGCGCCTTCGATAGCTTTAGAAGTGCCGTAATCTTTGATTTCTTTGCGACGCATTAACATCGGGGTGTCTGAAGTGGTGGAGATGACGGTTGCTATTGGAAGAGCAGTGTAAGGTACGCCACAGATGACGTCATAAGTTGTTGATGGTGGGAGAGAGGAGATGATTGTATCGGAAATGAGACGGAGGAGTTTCGGGTATGAGACGATTAGACGGAGGTCAATGTAAATTGGGGATGAGATGCCTGATTTCAATTTAAAGTTCCCGAATTTCACTGCTGAGATTTCATGGAGTTGGAGAATTAGTGACATTATTGACGATGATGACGACATTTCTCCTGGGTCTGTTTTCGGGAGGTGGTGCTGGTGGTTTTGGGAGGTGGTGCTGGTGGTTTTGGGAGGCGGCGCTGGTGGTGTTTCCGGCGTTAGGTTTTTGCTTTTGAAAAAGGTTTTTGCTTTTGAAGAAGACGACTATTTCCTGGCGGTTTGCTTTTTTTTGATTTTATTTACTGTAATATTATCGGTGGAGTTACTGTGAGAACCCGAGGCGATAAACATTTTTAGTTACATATTTTTCTTCATTTTCTTTTGTTCACTTCGACGTAGTGGCATTTTCATAAATAAATGACTAATTTTATTAATTTACATATGTGTAAATTAGTGTATTTGATTTTGAATAATACTGTTTTACACATGTGTAAATTAGCGTCATTTTCACATGTGAAAACACATGTGAAAGTAAATAAAAAGAGTCGATATTTAATGAAATGTTACCGCGTCATTTACATATGTGTAAGTGAACAGAAAAAAGGGAAGAAAAATGTGTGGCTGAGAATGATTCTCTAGTTTTTTTTTAATGGTTTTTAAATAACTCTTCCTCTAATATTATATTTTTATCTTTATATTTATTAAAATACAATTTTTCTAACTTAATTATCAACCAATTAAAATGTTCAATTTCCCTTAATTAACATTTTTTTTATGTCGTTAATCTTATCTAATTAAAAAAACTTATTACTTGACATTCTTTTAGTTAAATAACTTAGAAAAAAATTTTCCTAACCAACATAACTTTTAATTTAAAGAAATACATTCTTTTTTTACTTTTAAACAAATAGCAAAATGCAGTTTAATGATATATAGTATCGCAATGCTTATTTTTAAAATATATGTAAAATCGTTAAGATTAAACAATATAACCAATATTAGAAAAATCTATGAGAACTCTCATGTTTAACTTACTATCTCAGAATAGTTTAATGTACTTATAGGTGTCTAAATGGGTCATTAAAAGCACATTAGCATCGCATTTTCATATTCAAATCATAGTTTTACCTTACTTTGTACAGAAAAACATCAACTGAAAGACGAATCAATCCTTTGTTAGCTCTATCTATCCGGGTTTCAATTTTTATCCTCTCGGCTACAAAACTTGATGCAAGACGACAATTTTATTTTTATTACTTACTTTTTTCGACGCATGGGAAAAAAATGAATACAGAAATTAGGGGGGAATACACGTACAAAGGATCTCCATGGAGACAGAGAATCAACGTCAATACGAACACTAGGGGTCCACATGGGAACCCTGGCGTGGTGGACCACGAGACCCTTTACGGTCTCTATGGAAGGAGAGCTGAACCTGTAATTTCTCAACTACGTATAAGCTTATCCAAATCCTCCAGCCCTGGTTAATAATATCTAGTTCTGAATAAATCCAAAATAATGAAAAGAAAGATTTATCTATTGCTTGAATTATTCTGAATGTGTGAAGTGGCGTTGACATTGTTATTAACATTTTAAACAAAAGGTGCTGAGCTATTTCGCTAGTGTCGTCTAACCACAAAGAAAGTGAAGGCGAACCTGTGTGATTTTTTAAACATCTTACAATGGAAGTACCAAGTCGACTTTAAACTGCATATACCCTATTTTACAAATCAAGAACTAAAGTTAAAAGTCAAGTCGCCCATGACAACATGGAAACTGAAGCAACTTCACGAGTTTGATGCACTTGCTTCCAAAAACTGTCCCATGCCTTTATAGGCCTTACCCCTTGAACACTTTGACTCATAAACAAACCTCTTGCGGCAAAACCCATTAGCTCAGTGGGGTCCATATAACCACGAATCCTCGATACAATTCCTGACCCTTGGTAAGGAAATCTAATCTTAAAAGACTCGTTATCTTGTTCATACCCACTATCAAAATATTCATCTTGTCTTAGTGTTACATTGGTATGCAGTTGGACTATATTGTCAACTTGTGCTTTTAGTTTTAGTAGACGATCACTGATCCTTGCAGAGACAGCATCATATAGAGTTCCCCTTGGTATGTGGTTATCCTGTTCCAGATACCTCATATCTTTAAAATCAATTGGATCACCAACAAGTATTGTCACCTACAATTTGAGTCAGAAATGAATAATGTTAACATTATACACCAACACAAACATATTTATATCTCTTTTCTGCTTGGTATGAAAGCTAATGTGACAAAAAGTTGTTTCTTATAGGCGGGTGCACTCAAGTTAGTCCATATTCTTTTCATGCATAGAAAGTAACTCCCAATATCGTTTTCCATGGGTTATGGGTCCCAATACCGTCTTCGACAGTGTATGGGGGAGGTTGAGATGTAGACAACCTTACCCCTACGCTGCTTCCAGGTTCTACCTCAGGTAGAAAGGACTTCCGGCCTTGCAAGGAGCAAGGATCGAACCCATGACCTCTGTCTCCAGAGGCAAGGGTGTTAACCACATGATCCAAGCCTTGCTTGTTTTCTTTTCATGCATGTAACATTTAAATAAATAGGGAACTAGTGAGAACAATGTGACTTGCAATCATACCGTTTTGCCAACCCTGGGAATAGTGGCTCCAATGGGCATGATCTCTTGCATTCCTACATGCACAAATGGAACGACAATGGGTGCATTATCTGCATCAAGGATTAACCTGTGCAAAATTGTAACTGGATAATCAAATTTATTGTTCTACGGACGTAAAGTTTATATACTGCCATGCATAGTGCAAAAATTGTGGACACAATTTATTACACAAATAATCTAAGTACCCCCATATGATGACAAGGTAAAACAAGGGAGTCTTGTGCATGAAAATGAAAGGCATCAATATTTCGTAATAGCACAATGGGGGAAATATTGCAAACAAGCAAATGAGTAATCCACACACTATGTCACCACTAGAAGAAATCCATCGGAGGAAGCCCGGGTAAAATTTTCTGCATTTGTACACAAGAGATAATGCAAGTGGAGTGCTGGAACATCAATACAATAATTGTAATCATGTTCAAAAGTTGTCAAGATGTGAAACCCTCTACATAATCCTAGAAATAAATAAGCATAATACATGAACCCTTGACATTGTATTTGAGTCTCTATATATGAAGCTGGGTTAAGTAGACATAACATGTAGAAGATCTATGTATACTTAAAGTTCTCAAGTCGTAATAACCCCGTTCCAATTTCTCCTAATAATCCCTTGGCAACCACTGCAACTAGCGAGTATCTTCTCCTCACAACTTCTTGAGATTATGGTGTGTTGTGCTCGGAAAATTGACCAGCACAAGCAAGCCACTCTATCTACCTATGATGGAATTCTAGTTAGGCCACTTTGGAAGATACTTCACAACCATTGTCATGACACCTATGGTCTTTAAGTTGGCTGTGATGATGTTGTTCAAAATAATGACTTGTCCAAGTTCTTGTTGCTGGTTGCCTTCATTTGGACTCACTGATGCACACCAAAAAAGTAGAATTCATATCCATGCCATGATTGTTGAGGTGTTATCTTGGTTATTTTCCTACCAACAATCATTATTAATCATCATTCTTTCACTCTAAGTCGCCAACTTACACAGCAAGGACGCAACACCGACTTCCATCTTACATATGGTTTCATCAAATACTCCAAATCCAACTTCGTGTTTACAACTCTTTCTCTATTGGATGACTTCTTAATCTGACTCTCATGCATGTATAAAAAGTGGATGATTTACCAAAATCGGTGCTGGATTAACAATTAAACCCAACTGCGTACTCTAATCCTTTCACTTAGAAATTTTAATAGGGCCATATGGGTTGATATCTATTTGGAACTGAATTGCTGATGGCGATCACATCTGAGGTCTTCCCCATAGGTATCTAATTGTTCCTAGACGACTTGGCTTCTAAATTCTAACACATATTCAACTTTAGGCTATACCAACAAGCAAGAAATAGAAGAGATAGTGGTCAAGAATTAAGGTTTTATTTAAGAGATAGCAGCTTAGGCATATAGCCAGAGGTTACATAACCACTTATCCTTACTAACCTTGCAGCGCCTCTTTTAACAGAGCCCATTGTTCTTCCACCATCTCGGGAACGACTGCCTTCAGGGAATATGTGGACCCACCCACCCCTGTTTAGTTTTGCAATAGCAACATCCATACCCTGACAGAAGAAATAAATAAATAAGCAACCAATAACACCAAAGGTCAGTTATGAAGGCTCATATCAAGATATTGAACCCGTTTTAGCCTCCTCTAACCATAACCCAAAACTAGAGATGCTTTCTAACTATTTACAAGTCACTTTCAAATCCAATAATAATATAATCATATACAACATTAAAATTCAATAATACTATGGCATAGAAACTTGTAGGTATAAAAACCAAATACAGCGTCAATTTGGATTTCGAGGATTTAAAAATTGGTTTATGTAAATTAACTCTCATTACTTTTATAATGAAAAATATAAAATAATAAAAAGGCAATGTGAAATTAACAAAATAACAAACACTTGAAATGTGAATAACAAAATAAATCACACAAAGCAACAAGTTGGCAACCGATACCTTCTGATAAATTCCTTCACCACGTGAAACGGGAAGAACTTTAACAGACTTAAAGAATGCAGAGGTGACTGGATTACGGAAACATCGATCAGTAGCACACATTGTCCATCTCAAGTTACGAGCATGCATAAGTACACTTGAAGGAAGGAGTGCAGCAATAACTAGAGGATCGTCCATGGAGGCAATATGATTGCTAACCTTCATTTTTGAGAGAAAAGAGTCAACTGTATGTGAAGAAAAAAATAAGTATTGACGGTATAACAAACATTCATCCTTGCCATACTGTAATAAGCGATGTCTTATCTGGCCGGTTGACCAATGCTTGCAGTAACTTTTCACCTCCATAGATCTGCAATACAAAACCAGAAGCTACTTTCAGCATTTTTCACAATCTAAAAAGAAAAAAAAAAACTAAAATTAAGATCAAAAAATTTGGTGAGTTGAGACTACTTACCTGGACATGATTCAGGCCATGCATGAAAACACGGCAAACATTTCCAATAACAGGAACAGCAACAGCTTGAAGCATTTGGGTGAGAACAGAATCCTCTTCCGTATCAAAGTCAATGCTAACTGCACATTTATATCAACAATCAAGATTCCGTTACTCACTTGCTCCAGACCTTACTAACATATCATCTGCTTAGCAAAAATATTCTAAAAAGGTAGGATTTACATAATTTATATTTATCTGGTTAGCAATATTATCCCTAGAAAAGTAAGACGGGGTAAAGAGCCACAAGTAGATCGACCTCATAATTTCACCACCTTACTTGAACAGAACCAGCTCTATAGGGCCGTACCTCTCTATTCTTGATTCCAAAGAACATCGTCCTCTTAAGTTCAATTAACTCACGTTTAGTTTCAAAATGAAGTCATTTTATCATTGATGCTTACTAGAGTTAATAACAATTCTAATTAAACTTAACTTAGATGTAAAAAGCCTTCTTATATCTTTTTTCTGCTTATCTAATAGTAATACCATTGTGACTTAAATTTCGATATTTTTGTCCAAAAAAGCAGGTCAAATACAAGTGCTTAAATCAATCAATCCATTTGAGGATATTCCATCGAATTTTTTTTCCAATTCACTAATATATTATACGGTATGTTTGGCAAAAGCAATTGGCACTGTAGCTAGGGGCTGAAGTTGGAACTGGTAGCTGGAGTTTTTCGACGTTAGTTACAGTAATTTATTTAGGGGCTTTAGAAATCTACATCCAAACATGGCTTTTTCTTTCCAGTTTTCGAAAAAACCCACACAAAACACACCATATGCTTTAATCGTTCCACATAGCACTTCATTTCTTAGGGGGGGCGTTTGGTTACCAGAATGTATGGGAATTTGGTGGAATGGAATTTGAATTTTCTTCCTTGTCAGGTTAGGTTAACATAGAAAAATCTAAATTCCATTCCACCAAATTCCTATATATTCTGGGAACCAAACGGCCACTTAGTTTCACTCAACAACGACTACAACGACACCCATATTAAAGAAACACATCTATTCTATCGACGCCGAGTTGATACAACTATTAACACGAGTACAAAATAATACCCAATTCTTATCAAGTGTAAATTCAATTCTGGGTACACAAGCAAATCAAATATTGCATCTACAGGCGTAAACAAGCCAAGCTACTTGTGAGCTATTCAAACTCGGCTCGCTTAAAAGCTCGACTCGAGCCTATACAAGCTCAAGCCTCTAAAATATACATACATGTATACATACAAGAAAATATACATACATACATAGATATATACCTCTCTTGCGGTAAAAAGAAGAAGAATTAGGTAACAGGGTTTGATTTCGAAAATGGCGAAAATGATGAAGCCAGCGTTGAATGACATTATTGTCGGTACTCTGCCGCCGCCGGCGACGGTGTTTGTCGACGGCGACATGGAAACGTTCTCTAAGGAGAATCTTGAAACAAACTGCTCTTTCCTTCCACCGATCCCTTTTCTCCAACCAATGTTCTTGCATATTTCTTTTGTTTTTTTTTGTTTTTTATTTGTATTTTAATTTTAACTAATAATAAGGCAATAACGGTTTTCTAACATTTGTATGATGTATATCATGAAACAGAGCATATCAAGGGGTTTAGCTAGAAAAAAATAAAATGGAAAACGAGGGGTAAATGTAAAAATCTCAACTGACTCTGACATAGTTGAGTCAGTCGGTTCGAGTATATCTTAGGGTGGAGGGAGCACCCATTCCCATCTCTCATCTTTTCCTCTTTTTTTTTAATCCATCTTTTACTATCTTTCAAAGAAGAAATGGTATGCTATGTGATATCACAATAAAAAATAAAAATAAAGAAAAGAGAATGTGAGAGAGTGTGTGCAAGATGAAATGCGTGATGGTGGTCTCACGTTTCATCTTCCATCTTACTCCATCTTGCAAGGTGAGTGGTGGTGTATTATGTGGTACCACAGTGGTACCACACCTCATCTTTCCCCATTCCCTCCTCTCTTAGTGTGGGAGGAGTGGATCTCGGTTTCACTCGGCTTTATCTTCGGTTTCAATGGAACACCACACCGTGTGGCACGGTTTCGTTTTGGGTTGGGGCCATTAGGATTGGCAAACCGATCTTCACTATACATTGGAACCTACAATAGCATTGAATGTAAATGGTGGGATTGGTTTGGTTTGGTGTATCATGACACGAAAAATGGTGGGTTTTTGGTTTAAAGGGTAAAATTGAGTTGGCATTATGATATTGGGTATTGGTTTGGTTTGGGTTGTGGTGACACCCTCCCCCCTCAAAATATCATATCAATTTCGGTCTCATATGAACTGGTATTAGTACTGGATTTATACGGTATCGGTATTTTTTAATATTTTTGAACTTTTGTTTTCCGGATAAAAGAACTATTTTAAAAGGGAGATGATACTAGTATCACATAATTTAATAAATCTACCACACATATGCATTATTTACTTGTACAGTTTGTTGTATTATTTGTACAATATGGTAAATTTATCAAAAATAATGGTCTGAATATCGATTCCCATTTTAAAAGGGTCATCCTTATTCTTTATTATTATTATGAAAAGAAAAAAATATATATTTTTAAACAATTAACTTATAATTATTACAAAAATTTACTTATAATGATTAGAGAATACTTGTAACACCCCGTCGGAGGCGGAAACGCGAGATGCAACATTAAGAAAAATGCGCAATGAAATTATACAGAGGAACTATATGAACACGTATATTGAACACAATTAGTCATACAACAAATCGAATACAAAACAACAATGGATCCCAATATCGGGATAAAAGCCGAGGCATCGTGCCCGAGTCTATCAACTACAATGCAGCACCAAATCCTTA
>JAOXNX010000001.1:21829933-21845423 GCA_028566075.1 Solidago caesia | reverse complement strand
TATATCAACACTTATTTGCCTCATATATACTATTTTTAGTAATATAAAAATATCTTAAAATTTGGGGTGTTACACTAAAAGACAACCGATCTAACAACTTATTGACCAATCACAGTTTTTTAATTCCTCAAAATTAAACATTGATGATGTCATTATTAATCTAATTTTAATATAATATTAAAAGTTAAAAATCATAATAATCATTATCCAAATATATTAATATATATATATTATTATTTATAAAAAAAAGTCTCACTAATTTACATTTTTTTTTTGTTTTCCATCAATAATTTATACTTTTTAGCCCTTAAAAAAAATCTCACTAAATACTTAATTTATAATTATTACATTTTGTAGCCATTAACTTGAGAAAACTTTTTTAGTTTTTCATCATTTAATTAATTAAAAAATTTTCAACATATTATTTATAACTCTTTCTTTATTTTATTAAATATTAAAACTATATGTTAACTTATATTTTCAATGAGTATATAAATCGAAAATATTAAATATGTATAAAATTAATTTTATAAATTTATAGCTAAATTCATGGGTTACTTCAATGGCACAAACTTCCGTAAAAATTCATGGGTTACTTCAATGGCACATTGTAAAAATTCATGGGTTGCTCTTAAAAAATTAATTTACAATATTTATCTTTTAATTCTTAAAATAATTACACTACCCTCTTATACATCAATAACCTACGCTATTCGCCGTCTCCGCCACCACCAACCGTCGCTGTATTGCTCGGGAACGTCTCTAATAATCATATAATGTATCAAAAGTTTCAAATTTAAGTGTTTATGGACTTATGGTATACACATTTTTTTGACATATTTAGTATGCTTTTTGACACTGTAAAAATACATTTGGTACAATGATGCACATTTTTAACATGCTTGCTCAATTTTTATTTAATGTACTTCTAAAGTTAAAACATACCTTTGACAAATAGATCATATTTAAACTATAACATCAATTATAATGTCAATATATATTGATATTCAATAAAAATCATACTACTTTTATATATAGTTATATAAATAATTTTTAGAACTATAATTAACAAAACTTTTTTTTTATTTATTTACCGGTGCAACTCAACTCTATATATTGATTCATACCAAACACTGTATAGTTTCTATACTTAAATGATCATTTATTTTTGAAGATTAACGAAACATGATGATGTAATAATATGATGATTAATTTCGTTACTTCCTCACTAAATCATGCCAATTAAACAAAAAATGTTATCCCACAAGGGCTCTTAAGTCATTTAGTTTTATAGCTAACTAATAATTAACTTCACCATCTATCTTTCTTGCCTACTAGTCAGGTTTTAACAAACTTTGTTCCCTCCTCAATCCTAACAACCATTCATCATCAAAGTTGCCCGAACATTCCAAATCTACTAACTCCCATCTTTATTCATAATCTTCAGATGTGTTGAATCTTTTCGCTACCTACTCATTATGTAATCATGTCCCCTTTTACATCTCCAACATCTTTCCAACCTCGTATACAACGAAATGTATGAAAAGATTATTGGAAATTTCGGTGGAAAAATTATCTTTTACCACATTTGGACACAAATGAAAGTACGTTTTGTTAAACTATTAAAAGATCGTTTTTATGATTAAGACGAATTAGGAAATATTAGTTTGAGTGTGTGAAAGTTATATTGTAATGAGTGTGTGTTAATTCAAAGAGAATTGTGAGTGAGTTTAGAGAATGATATATCAAATGAAAGATAGGTTTTTTACAGGTGCACATCATTCATAATGCCAACGCATTCCTCACTATACAAAGGTAAGGACCTTCTCAGTAATAAGCAGTCGGTTGTCTAAACCGGATCCCGCTCTCTCCTAACTGAGTTGGTACCAAGGAAAAAACCACCTAGGCTTCCCTACACCACTGGGAATTAATAAGGGTCAAACTTGCACATGACAAGGATTTAACTCCTGCCTGTGGGGAAAAAATCTAGGTGACTCACCGTTGAACCAATGGATCATTGTCGTCAAATGAAAGCTAATATTTATACTAATTACCTGATGTTTCACTTTGACCCCTTAACAAGTTACAATTAGCCCTTTGATAAATACAACATCCACTAAATAAGTACAAAGTATATCTTAACACGTACGTTCAAAAACTATGTATGAACATTATATTAGTAAGTTTCATTATCCTAAATGAGAACATTGCAACGAACGGGGATGTGTCCAACATAAATAAGTCAAAATGAGATATTCAAATTATTTAGGGAGGGGGCTTTGTAACGCTATACCCATTCAAGAGATGGGGAAGCAAATCCTTTAGGGCATTAGCAGGATTCGAACTCGAGGTAGGCATACAAATTCCAGGGGGTGTTAATTGTCAGTTTTTCTGCCGTTAAAAAAAAAAAGTCTTCTATCTGGTTATGATTTCTAAATTAATGAAATGAAATCGTAATTAGCAACCAGTAGTACTTAAAAATCATTAACATGTTTAAGTTCTGTGCTAAATGAGCATTAACCAAATGACCATGATTAAGGATCATTAACAATGTTAATTAGGTTATCAAGAAAAATGACTACATGAGTAGGAGTAAAATAGTTTGTCGTTTTAAAAAGCTAACAGGGTTGGTGACCAATTAGTAAGGTTTTTGACCTTCGGATTTTCCATCAAGGTTCGAGACTCACTCTTCACATTTGTGGGGTGGATTAAAGAAGGGTTTTTTCAGAAGTCTTGGGTTTTATCCTAGACATTCGTGTGGTTTAAGAGTAAGAGTAGAATAGTTTGTCGTTTTAAAAAAAAATAAAAATGATTACAAGTGTCCAATATATAACGGCACATGTGATTCATTTTTGAGATAGTTACAATATGCACAACTATCAAATACGCACTAACATATATATAATTTTCTATCTACAATACACAAGAACATTCGGTGACCTTTTAGACCTCGAGATCAAGTCTGACAGTACCACTGTTTCAGTTGCTTTATCCTGAGAGAGGCCATGTATAAACAACGAATCTATAAAGGAAGTGTGTCTTAAGCATTCCCCAACTTCTCCATTTGGGACTGGTTTTCTAATTATGGAAGTATCTTTTCTACTATGTTCCTTATCATATATTTTTTTCTTGATCGGAACACATTTCTGGTTTATTTATTGTAATCGTCAACCATATATAAACATATATAAATTTTTTTTGAACAACCAACAAATACTAAAGCTCAAAACTCCGTTCAGGGTGATCCAATGACGAAAGGCCACCGTTAGCTGGTTTAACCCATCCGTACGAAGCCCGGACCCAATTGCAGCCATTCAAGGAAAAACTTCACAGAAGTCAAGTCAAAATTTGAACTTCCGTCTCATAGGTAAAATCTAGATGTCTTACCACGGAAACCATGGATCATTGGCATATAAACATATATTCCATGTACAGCTTTTTGTATTTTCGTTTCCTTTGCCATTAGTTTTTTCTTTTTTTTTCTTCCGAACATCACATTTTTTTTTACAAAAATAAAACTTATCCTACTAAATTTAAAGTAACTTAATTATCAAAAAATAGGATACATAATTCATGGACTTTGAACCAGAAATTCAACCAAGATGATGTGTGCAAAGCAAAAATGAAAAATAAAATGATTTTAAAACTTAGAAAAAAGGGACATCAATCATACATAAATCTACAATTCGAAAACCAACCACCTTAAATGCGTATTTATTTGGGACATATATATATATTTGAGTTTGAAGAAGAAAGATAGATTGCTTATAATCTTTGCAACAGCGACCTCACACAATTTCTATACTTAATTCAAACAATATGGGGTCTTTTTGATAATAAAAGTATAGTAAGGTTGTCCCTATTCAAAGAATTAAAAATGACAAACCTAGCTCCTAACAGTATACAACTTTGGATACATCATGTACAAGTCATAATAGCATGTTTGGGCTTGAGAATCGTTTCTCCGGGGAAAACAAACATTTACCTAAAATAATATCGGTCGTTGGTAGGACCCGGATATTTGTCGGGTATCCATTATCACCAACCTGTCACATGCAACTTATTTGAAGTAACTACAAGTGTTACATTATTATTATTGGTGGTTCCTGTTTCCACCTCTTTTTGTTAAATATACCCTTCATTATACGATAAACAATGCATAATGTACAACTATTTATTGCACACTAAAAAGTATATATAAAAAAAAGGAGGTGGAAATAGATACCCACTTTATTATTATTCATCCTATACCTATATATATTTCTCCTTAATTTGAAATAATCACATGAAATGAACACACACTTGAAAACAAACATATTCTATTAATTAATAGAAGCAACATGAAGTGTTTATTGTTCTTGATATACTAGATGTTCGATATCGACATATCCTCCTAAAAATAAGTCGATTATTATGTTTTATATGAAACGGTTCAAATAGGAATACTTGGTTAAAATTAACAAGTTTCTTTGAAATTCGTTGCTATGTTTATATACAACCTCCTAACTCATTATGGTGTAACAATTTTTGTAGTAGGAAGCGGGAACAAATAAAAAGTTTTCGTCCAAAAGTAAGTATCTATATTTTTATTTTATTCGTGTCAATTTTTGTAATAGCAGTCAACTCTTTTTATTTTTTACGAAAGATAGAAAGTAAATAAAACTATGTTTGTGGGTCAACCCAACTCAGCCCGTTTTAAACCTGGTACTAAAAGTGACATGTTTCAACCCGAAACCTATTTTGACCCGTTATGAGACATAAGTATCTTGCCTCCTCTACAATTAACAAAACCCCGTAGATTACGCATCATCAGTAGTTTGTATGTAGAGGAGCGACAAGCAATAAACAAGATAGTCAAAAAACCGGCCATATATGATTTTGATTAGTATTCCAACTAGTAGTTAGAGATGGAGAATTTTAGTACGTAAGGTTTATGACAATTAAGGGAAGTGGGGGGACCCCAAGAACTCTCCCACTTGGGGGGCATATAGAAGCAAAAGCAAAATCAAGAATAAATGGATTAAAAGACTTCCAACTTTACAAGCATTTCATCACTTCAATTCATATATCAACTTTAACAAAACTGAAGGGAAAAAAAGGGGTTTTATCATTCGTATTCACTTGATATATCAACGTCGAATTTGGTCTATTCAGGACAGAAATAAGGGAATTTTAGCCTTTCGGCAACTAATCGTGTCCATACTTGTTGTGCTATAATCCAACAAATCCGAAACACAGATCTTACATTATCTTTTCAGAGATTCAGAATCACATCCATTTTGTAGTTTTTAAGAAACCTAACCCTGATTTATCTTCAAAGAGAGGCATTCAATGAATATAATGACGTCTCACCCAATCAATCTACAACTTACAAACCAATTAAAATTTGTAACATACAAAAGCAATTTGTGAACAATGACATATATATGAATATGACATGCATATTACATATATTCTTACTATTTCAGTATTTGTTGATGCCACTAGTGACAGGATACGTACTAAATATATGGTTAAGGATAATAAATAAGCAATATATGTTGACAAATATGTCAAGGGCTTAATACTTTTAAAAGATTGGATTGAAATCTGATCGAGTTAAACCAATCAAACATAATGAATGTTCCACAATCAAGTAAAACTAGAGGCAGCCATTTTCTTTCTCTCACAAATTCTCAACTTAGACAGAAATTGAGATGATAAAAAATTCAAAGGATTCTAATCCTAAAACCAACATTTTAATACATTTTCAAAGTTGGGACATGTTTATGTTCGATTTGAACCGAACATGGGAATTTCATGTGTTTATTTAAAATGAATGGATCAACTAGTAACGCATTTTGCACGAAGTTATAAGAGATGATTAAGGTAAATGTTATATATATAATATATTATTCTTTTTAAAATAGTATGAAACCAATAATGTTGGAGAAGCAAAAGCAAAGTTTAAAAGCTACGAAAAATCAAGCATAATGTGGGGCATATTAACATTGAAAATGAAAGTGACTCTAATAGTTGATGTTACATACAAAATCTGGGAAGATCCTTGCAATAATACTAATACTTGGATAAACATAATTCATAATTAAATATGTATTGATCGAATGCAAACAAACAAGTAAAGTAAACATCACTATATATAGATCGTCTAAATACTAAGGCCTACAATCACATAAAATACTATATTAAAAAGTAAGAAGTCTTCCCAAAGACATCATGAAGAAAATCAAGAACATATTTTAAATCTATGTGTGATTTTGACTTCGGATCTAATTTGTTGTTCCATCGTAGACATTAGTTCTAATGTAAAAGTTTAAAGTGACAATATTACATGCCCCATTTTCATTTCTTAATTGAACATCTTGAAGTAATTCCAATTCCATTTATGTGAAGTGTGGTTTCAGATCAAAGTCAAAGAAACATATCAAGACTCGTGACAAATGAATTTGAACGACACCTTTGTTTCGCTTTCATTTTCTAGTATTTAGATTACAAAGCATAAACTTCGGAAGACAAGGTTTGCCTATGACTATTATCTTTAATCAGCTTTCATGTTATTAATCAAGGATCAAATTTTCCTTCCTACAATGGGTGGGGTTGAGAGATTAAAGAGAAAAAGAAGAAGAGGCATAAAAATCAAAGTTCAACGATTAACTGTCATGGATTATTTTCTTTTTGTCGAATTAAGCTTAAACATTACGACTTACAAATGCCCTTCTAGGCTTCAATGTTAAACATACAGGCTACAGCTGTTAGTTGATGGGTTGAAGTTGTTTTGCTACATTTCTTGTTGTGGGCTTTATTGTTTAACTATTGTATGTATTGATATTGATATTTATATATACTAGGTGGCAATTTCAAGTACTTCTCAATTCGGGCTGTATTTCAGTCTAAATGGAACAGGCAAATGTTGAAAATGAGCTAAAAGTGAAACGGGTTGAAATAGTCAGAAGTCGCTAGCCTATATTTAAGTGTTGATAATGTCCTATCTTGGTTTATGTAAACGAAACTATCGACGTCAATAATTTACAAATCACAAAAACGCAGGACAAAATAGATATTGAGCTTTTAGCCCAATCCAACCTGTTTTGACTTGTACATACGAATTATCCATTTTGACCCGTTACCCAACATTCTGGTTTTGACTCGTCTCGTGGATACAACTTACAAGTGGTATTTGGCGAAGCATGTTAATAGTGAATTTAATCTCATAAAGGGATTGTAAAAGAATTCTGGGAGTGAGATAATCTATGCAATCCACTTAGGTTGAGTCTTCTGCCGTAGACTTGTGCCCAAACTTGTAAACGATTTCTGATGGAGGTGGATTAAACAGTTCAGCAACTTTATGACTGATCTATGTTTGTGGATGTTGCTATTCATCCTGGGTCTTTAGATGAAGTATGCTTACAGGTTTGCGTTCTTGCAATTTATTTTAGTTGCTATTGGCCTTTTCTGTGCCAAACAAGCTTTTATCTTATCTTTCTTTTCAAAACTACTATCATCTAATGGTCTGGAATTTTAGTGGAGTTCTCATTACTATAATGTTCCATATTTTGGTACAGACTTAAGTATATAGAAAGCGCAAAAAAGAAAGCTTCAAGCTTATATATATATCTTGTTATAGGGGTGAATGGAAACAAATGAATGAGTTTATTTAACCCTGATACAAAAAAAATTGGTAACATAGATTATGATAACATCTTAATGACAAAATATATCATATCTAATTAAGGCCTTGCAGCTAATGTCGTTTTAATTGAAGATCTTCAATAAAAACAACGTTAGCTCAAGGTCTTAATTAGTTATGATATATTTTGTTTAATGGATGATTTTAGACTTTCAGCATAAATATTTCCTTCTGATTAAATATGAGAAATTTGAATAAGATTCAAAGACTGGCAGTTTTTTTCTTTTTTCTTTTTTTTTTTTCCAAATAGTAACGAATAGTTGTGATCATACTCAGATTATATCCTCATGAGTTCTCTGAAGATTTCACAACACCAATGCGTTCACCATCAAGTCGGCCCAACACGCCGGAGGCCGTAAAAGCAACACGCCGAACGTGTTGGAGCAAAAACGTCGCGAATACGCCTTGTGGCACAGATAGTCTAATGTCACAAACTCGTGTAAATATATGCATGCCTAGAAGTGTAAAAATATGAGTCGAATAACAGGAAATTTGAACTCAGGCTTCTTTATTTATAGCTCGGCTCGAACTCGAATAACTTTTTAAGATCATGCTCGAGCTCGAATTCAAATGTCTTATTATCGATCGATCTTGAACTCGATGCTATTTGTCATTTAGAAAAAGTTATTCAACTATTGAGCTCGATAAACTCTAGTAATAACTCCGGCTCCTTGGGCTCAAATAATCTCATTTACGATTATAAATGAACTTGTTTTAGGGCTCAAAATCACATAATACCTGCTATAACTATGCTCATTCGACTAGTCAAGCTTGACTATCTTGTTCGACTCGAAATAATTAAACAAGATTTTGAACAAGCCGAGCCGGATATTACGTTTTTAAGCTTGGATTGTGAAACAGATCAAGCGGTAACTTTAGTTCAAGCTTCACTCGAGCTCGAAAATAATTATGCTTGAACTTGACCTAAACAAGTTCGGAGTCAAGTAGCCGCTTAATTGATCGACTTGTTTACCACTATGCATGCCTAGTTAAGTTGCAACCCCAATGTCAGAACAGTTTGAAAGATATATAGTATCTAGCATCAGGTTGGTGCTATTCACGATATATATTCATTGTTGTTGGATTGTCATGGTTTATATATATTTAACATGAAACCATGACACCATCCAGTTATTTATATAAACAATTTGAACATTTTTAAATCGGAGTAAAGCAGTGGCAGACGCAGGGTGTACGTGAATTACATTACTTTTTTTCGTGAAGTGCAAATTTCTTTTTAAAAAAATGATTTTTAAAATGAAATGGGTCCAAATAAAAAATGAACCAACTCTAAATGTTTTGTTAATCTGATGATATTTGGGGTCTTCCACTGGAATAAAGGATTCACAAATTTAACTCTGTAAGTGAGAAATCTAGAATAAACGCACATTGTAGCAAAACGATAATCAATTATTCATCAGGTTTCCGTTCAAAAAAAAAAACACCCATAAGGTTTGGCAGAATTTATAAAATGAAACGAAGCCTATAAATGAAATGGGCTTAAATTCCAAGTTCTGCCGGTGTATCGATTTTCCCGGCCCAAATTGTAATTGAAGTTCATAATTTGGACTTTAGCAGTATTTCAATACTATTTTTCTACAACATTTCTTTTTTGTAATGCAATTTCTTTTGTATATATTAACTAGTATTGCTACCCGCGCGTTGCCGCGGAAAACGTTTTTTTAGATCCGCCCAACCTAAAAACACAATATATACGCAATTTACATTCATAAAGTTTCCAAGAATAAAATAGGATCGTTAGAAGTAGAGGTGACAAGATAGGTGAGTTGGGCAACAGGGGAAAACATATTTAGAACATGCAATAAAGTATGCTTAATGGCTCTAACTGGTTAGTTATAACTAATAGTCATTCTCTCTAAGATAACATGATCAAAAGATAATCTAACCAATACAATGCTGAATGATATAGTCTTTAATAGTTGATGTGAAAGCTCCATTTTCATATTAGATGGCTGATCACGAGTCATTTGGAAAAATCACGTATCAAGATCAAGATTTCTTCCAAAACCCATTCGAACGATGCTTTGGAGATCAACTTCGTGAATGGGTTAGGTCATTGGGACAGACTTGTTGAAGTGAAGTTGTGGGTTATGCTGATAATAATTTGGTGTGTTTGTTGAGATAAATTCCCAGTTGATTGATTAGCCTAAAATATGATTCATAATCACTTAAGAGGCCTACTTTACGACACTCATTAAAGAGAAAACTAATGTTTTTAAATAGAGACATTCTACTTACTTTCCGTGAGAGTAGTTTGTTTCAGTCAAAATCAAGACTTGGATTCACAGTAGCTAATTTCATTGAAAGAAAGCTCAATATAATGCAAAAAATCTTCATCGGGGTCATGTTACACGTTTATCCTCGTAACCCCATGGACCAAAACAGATATCTTACAATATGCTAATTAATTTGGCTAGTTAACACATATTGAGCAACATGATAATTGTTGCTTATCAACTCATAATAACACGTATGCTAGTAACTTGGCTAGTCTATAACATCATAACCCAAATGCATATGTATATGCAAAGTGATAAGAAAAGTCAACAATTGATACAATCGGAGCATGGTCTATCATATCATAGCCCAAATGCATACATACTTATGCTAAGTTCGAAATTGAACACAATCTGAATAAACTTAAGACATGACGAAAGATAGTTGACTGCAAACCTTAAGAATACATAACCATTTGTCTCTTGAGAAGGTTTTCGACTTTGGGCTATGATGTAACCACCTGATTTACAATGTATGTGACAATGTTCCAGCAAAGCAGTGCTATTTCCAAAAATGAAATCCACACACCCTTGATATAACAATCTTTCAAATGTTGCCTCCCATAGTGGAAATAAGGGTATTATGTGAGGAATTTTTTTTTTTGAAACTTTCAATAATCCTTTGCTACTAATAATGCTAATGTCAACGTCCAATTACAAAGTGACCCGACGAATGTTAAGCTCAAGAATAAGTGGTCCACATCTTAATAACAACTAACCAAATTGATTACCAGGAAATGAATTTCTTACCCGCCTGTTCAACTTACAAAGCCTTGAGCTTTTTCAAAAAACCGTGAAAGAGCACCTTCAGCTTATTAGCTTTCCCACCCCCTAAGAAAAAACGGCAGTGGTTGTAGGGGTGGATACGGCGACGATGGAGGCGGAGATGCGTTTAACGGTGGATTTTAGTTTCGGGTTTTGTTTAGATTCGGGGATTGGGAGAAAATACACACAAACGCACGATATTAGCACCGGCGGTGTGGTGGTGGTGACTGCTGGCGTTTGGTGGATACGGTGGTCGTTTTTAGGGTTTTGTTTAGGTTGTGGGATTGGGAGAAAATACACACACGAACATAACAAAGAAAGAAAAAGGTAGGTCTTTGCGCCGGAGGATTGGTGGTGGTGACTGCCTGCGTTTGATGGCTGCCGTCAGTGGTGGTGGCTGATGAAGATGTGGTGGTTGATGAAGAATGAAGAAGAAGGGGGGAAAGTGGTAGTGTGTGTCAAAAACCAAAAATCCAAAACTTTTGTGGCAAAAATGTAAAAGCCAAAAAGTGTCCTGTAGAAAAGTGCTCCCTCAAATGTAATATATAATAATTCTTCTATAAAAGTTATTATAATAATAATTACTTTCAAGATATCTACTGCTGTTATAATGTTAATACGTAACTGTTATCCTAGAATAGGAGTCAGGTCTTTCATCAATCATATCTGAGCCACCTTAAAAGATTTACCAGCTAAAAGGCCACACTGGCCCAATCCAATACAGAGTCTGAGAGTCATAGACTGTTTTATTAGTATAAAGATTATATACTTTTTTTTTTTTATCAGACCATCCGCAGGGATCGGTGAAGACTGAAGAGTGTTCGTGATCATCTAGGGGGTAGGTGATGGCTTATGTGGTAGGGGGTAGCTCTAAGGCTCTAAGCAGACCTAATTTTGGAGGCATTTTTTTTATTTTTAAAATCTAACAAAAATTCTTTTTTTTTTCCATCCAACCAGTAATAATAAACTAAAAAGCTCATAAATGACGGAGTTATTATCAACTTTCAAATGATCAGATTTGTAGTTACTTATTCGGTTTGAGATTGACATTTAAAAAGTGAAACTTAGAAATCACAATAAAAATCAATTAATATAAATCATAATAAAAATCAATTAATTGAACAAGCAGAAGGTGAACCTCGTAAACCTGATAGACCTCCAATTTTAAATCAACAGAGGTGAACGTTGACATAATTTCTTGAGAGAGAAACTCATGGCTATTCACTTTTTAAGGAGGAACGACTGTAACTTTTAAGAGATTATTTCTATGTTTATTACTTATCATGGATTATGGATATGGATTTGTGGTGTCCTATTTTTATTAATCCTAGCCCAAAACACTAGACCAATACATAAATTTGGAGACCCTAACTATTTAGGGGCTTTAGACAATTGCCCAGCTCAAGTATATGATAGAGTCGGCCTTGTATGGGGCAAACGTGGTGGGTCGGTGGTGGAGCTAAAGGTAAAGATGTTCACCGTGGCTGGTAAAAGTGTGAGTGGGACCAATTTTATTTTTTGTTTTTTTTATAGATATATATTTTGATTGAGTATTGTAGGGTATAGTGGGTATTAAAAAGTAAAGATGAATAAAAACCCAAAAAATAAAAACCGAACTGGTATCGAAATCCCATAAGGAATAACTTTGATTGTGGTTCCTAGGATTCGTCATAATCAGTTTTCGTATTTTTTTTGGGTTCGTTATCGATAATACCAATTTAATAACGAAAAAATACATGAAATCTGAAGGGGCATAAACTCATACTACAAGTTGATATTACGTTACGTACAATGATAAGGCCCATACTTTAACAATACAGACTAAATACAAACCAAAATGCACAAAACTCGTGCTACAAGTTGTAAAATGAGTAATGCAAAAAAAAAGTGCATGAAATTTAAGAAAAAAATAAATGATAACCGCACTAGTATTAGACCTTCTTTAACCGTTACAGTTGTGTACAGTTAAAAAATGGATTTAAATGTGTTTTAAGGCTTTGTACTATACAATAGTGTGAAAGTTAATAACTTTCACACTAGTGAGAGAGTTGCGCCCTGTGGAATTACAATAGCTTTTATGGATATGATGAAATGAGCTTGTCTGCCGAAGTCGGTAATCGTGTTCATTGATGATATACTCATCTATTCAAAGAGCGAATTGAAGAGGAACATGGTGTGCATTTAAGGCAGACCATAGAGATGTTGCAGCGGGAAAGGCTTTATGCCAAATTCTAAAAATATGAATTCTCGTTATGAAAAGTTTAGTTTCTTAGACATAATGTAATCAATGTTGATGGTATAAAAGTAGATGCAATGTTGAAATGGGATCCTCCTATGAGTCCTACTAAATAGATGTGCTTTAAAGTGTAATACTGTATAATAGTATGAAGTATGCGGATTACTTCTATTTAGAAAATACTACTCACAGCCTAACCATTTGGGAAATGTAGTGGTATTATATATTTTCATAGCTGGTTTTTTTTTATACAAAAATGTTTAACTATAATTGTTTGGACAACAAACTTTTTAATTAAACTAAGAAAATCATGCTGTATAAAAGTTTTATGACATGTAGATCTATTCACTTAAAATGATAAGTGTATCTTCAATGTATGTATATATATCTTGTATAAAAAATTATTTTTCTGCATTAAATTTGGTTTCCATACTAATAGCTACACCAAAATATTTATCTCAGTTTTGATGTACGTACTTCTATCAAATGATAAATTATACAACCTAATTTTTAGTTTTTCTTTTATTTTATTTTAAACATCAATTTATGAAAACCAATCAATATATGATTGAGAGAAAAACAATTTTATGAACTCTGTCAATTTGTAAAGTGGTGAAACATGTCATGGTGTGACAATTAGGAATGTTTCGATACGGAGAACGCATGGCGTGGTGGAACATTATACTATTGCAACACGAGCCTCTGTTGTGTTATCAATTAATTAATGGGAAAATATAATATACTGCTAGCAGTACCATGCTGCTAGCAGCCTTCTCTCACAGCCAAAATACCCACGTGATAGAATACATAATCAGCCCCCCCTGAATGTGAGGGCAGCAGGGGGCTGTTAACAGCAGTCAAGCCAACACCTTAATTAATATCATCAAATGGATAAGTTGTTTACTCAACTCAACTTAACTTAACGTTATCCAATCTTGTCGTGAGCAGAATATGAGGAGATTAGATTTAGACAATATATTCCTGCCCGTGGATAGAAAACTGTTTCGAGAAGCCGTGAGCAGAGTAAGAGGAGGTTAGATGTTGAGAATATACTCCTACTCGTGGATAGAAAGACTGTTTCGAGAAATACTTTCGTCAGATAGTATAAAAGGCACAAATTAATGTGTGTGTTTATATATGTAAGAGATGGAGAGAATGTGAGCGTATATGAGAATGCATATATATAATATATGTCAAAACACATAAAACATATTTGCATATAAGCATGAACAAACAT
Source organism: Solidago caesia (assembly GCA_028566075.1). Lineage (NCBI taxonomy): Eukaryota > Viridiplantae > Streptophyta > Magnoliopsida > Asterales > Asteraceae > Solidago > Solidago caesia. The sequence continues at coordinate 21,831,201 of JAOXNX010000001.1, read as the reverse complement.
ATTAGCATGCTAGCATAACAACATCTACACATAATATATTATCATAAAAATCAAGTTAGTCTATATAAGTAGGGGAGTGATAAATCTATAATAATTTTTAGCCATCTACAACAATACATGTTTTATATAGTTGTACACTGTGCAATATAATATGTACATTTGTCATGGATGGTTAAAAGGTGTTGTGAATTTATCACCACCCATATAAGTATATGTAAATGGTATAGAGATACTTACATCTTCCTTTAGGTAAATAGATATTACCCATATACAATTCTAAACATGGTTAGTGTTATTGAACAGTAACCATGTCATTTAAACATATATACAAATTTTAGCAAATTTTAATAAGGTTACATATTGGTTGAAGGGTTTAGAGTGGCAACCTTTTAAACTAGAGGTGTAAATACCGGTTAACCGATAGGTTATTTTTTAAAAAAAGACCGGTTTCGGTTATTTTATAAATATAAAAAAACCGGTTATGGTTAACCGGTACCGGTTAATAACCGGTTTCTATGTTTTAAAACTGGAACCGATCTACCCGGTTTCGGTTAATAATAACCGGTTAACCGATACCGGTTAACCTATTTAGGTTATTTTTTTTAACCGGTATTTACACCGCATCGTCATTATCACCCACCACCCACTCTTTCTTTATATTTATTCCATCACCATTTCTCTCCACCCATTCCCCCCTTATCATCCAAACACCACCCTTATCAAAAAGAAACAGAAGCAGAAAGAGAAAGGAAAATAGAGGAAGGAAAAGAATCAAGCTTGGGTATCATCTAACCAGAAAAGGATCTAACCGGTTAAGGTTTGGGTATCATCATCTAACCGGAAAAGGAAAAGAAAGAAAGCAGAAACAGAAACATCTAATCGGAAATGGATCTAACCGGAAAAGAAAGAAAGCAGAAACAGAAGCGTCTAACTGGAAAAGGATCTAACCGACAAACAAGAAATCAAGAAAAAGAGAGGCAGCGGCGATGGGTTTCCGGTGATGGTGATTTTCCGACGATGGGTTTACATGTATGTGTGTGTGATGTGTAGATAGATGATGATGATGGGTAGATGTATGTGTGTAATATGATTGAATGTATACAGCTACAGGTATGTGTGTGTGGTTTACAGGTATATATGTATATATGACTATGAGTGTTGATGTGAATGTATATATTATATATAAAAACCGGTTAACCGGTTATGAGAGTGACAAATTAACTGGTTATGAAAGTGGCAAATTAACCGGTTATTGCTTAACCGGTTAT
>JAOXNX010000001.1:21777768-21793123 GCA_028566075.1 Solidago caesia | reverse complement strand
ATATCAAAAATAATATTAGATTTTCACAAATACTTTTATGATACATGAATCTCGCTATTAGGCTATCATTGGAGAAACCAAATGTATGTAATGGAGCATGTTTAAATATTATTTTCTTTAAAAAATAAAATCAATCGTAACATATATATAGTCAATCCGTACATCGTACGGGTATTAAGACTAGTATATATATATATAGATCTATGGATTTGATAATTGATATAGAGATTATGGAGAAGTGATGGTTTTGATATACATATATATATATATACACATTGTACATATATATATACACGGAGATGAGATGTGGTATAGATTTGCAAATAATAGAGATCATTTATGGTATGGATTTGATATATGTATATCTTGATATATATAGATGTGTATATTTATTTAAAAAAATAGGTATTTTTTTTGTTAGAAGATGAGGTTAGAAGAATAAAAGGGATGGTGGTGGTGGATAAAAGAGACAAATAGGGAGTGAAAGGACGTAAATACCCTCACGTGGAAAGCACCCGTGAGGGGGGTTAACGGAATTTATTTGACGACCGTCAAAATTAAGGATCAACCTTGACCCTTATCCTTCTATTAAGGATCACCAGTGTCTTTATAAAAGTCAAAGAATAAAACATGATGTTTTGGGTAAACCATAGGCACGAGTTGTGAAATTTACTCTTATATTTATTAGTACATATTTTTGAAAATAGCGTAAAGTCTCCTATATATGCTGAATTTAAATATGCCATCATGGATGAAGATATTTTTGCTCATCGATCAGCTGCAAAATATTTTTTTATTAAATAACTAAAAAAATCACTCATATTTCATTATCATTTCCTCTAATAGTACTCCCAGTGTCTTTTTCAATACAACCCAATACATTATCAACTGAGCGTCACATCAGCAAAATTCTCTTTCAATACAAAGCAAATACAATTCCCCTCAAACACACCCAATGCCCAATACATATTTACATATTTAGGACCCACCATTTTATTTATTAAACACTACCTATGTACCCATGTGAGAGGAGGATTAAAAAAAAGAAAAAAAAAAAACATTCGTATTCCCCACAACGAAATTTCCAATACGGAACCGAATACATAGCCAATACTAAATGCTCCCAATGGTATTTTTCCCATATTGAAACTCAATACAAACCCAATACTAACCCGATACTAACCCACAAGGGTGCTCTAAGGAGAAGGCATTACAACAACCAGTCGGCCACTGAAAATCACACTGGACATTAATGTGACGTGAAAAAGCCTCCCACTCCACTTTTAATATATGCATGGTTCAACATTTGATAACTAATAACAAGCTAATATCAATTAATTTAATTTGCTAATATTCAGACTTTTTCTTACATAAGTTGATATAGAAAAGAAAAAGGGTACGTGATGGTTGGCAGGTTGATTCTTGTGTCTTGATTCATGTAATGTCATATTATTGGTGAATGTCTGGCCGGGTATTGAACTGTGCTTCTGGTTTTAACTATAGTGTTTGATACTATTTGTTCATTCAAAATATCCATCAAATTCAATTCTAGAATGTTTCTTTTGTAGTTTCACTGTGCTAGCTGTTCAACTATAATTCAAGCTAGCTAATTGATGAACTTGCTTACTATACCCTGCAAATCTTTAGTTGGATGAACAAAAGACCATAATGATACTAATCGCATTGCGAAAGATCAATCCCAATTTTAAGTAAAATACGTGTTGCTTTCATTTTTGCGAGATAGTTACATGTATATAGTTTCAGTAAATTAATTAGCCTAACATGCAAAACCTAGCATATGTCTGAAACTTGTAATATGCCGGTGTCAAATAATGCACTTGACCCACAATATGATTAAAAATCAAGTAAATAACTATTTTTTTATTTTTATAAAATTATCTCTAATCAATTTGACATATAACCATGCATGTGTGAGGTATAGGATCTCGAACTGTGTAAGATTGAGAGGGGATTAAAGACGAAGAAATCCCTACCTATCTATTTTTATTTAAATTGAACTTTATTTATAATACAAGATGGGTTAAGTCCATTAGAGCATTCCCAACGTCAGGCCCAATACATTCTAATACATGTTCTAGTCGGTGCCACATCATTAAAATCCCCTTCCAATACAAATCCAATATAATTCCCCTCCAACATGCTTAATGCCCAATACAAATCTAATCCTCCAGCATTCCCACTGCAAATCTTTATTCATTGGTTTTTTTGGTCCAGGATATACCACATGATTTGATTAATATATCATAACTATACATGATCCGTTTTTACAGTTTATTATAAGAATTGTACAATGTGATATATTATATATTAATCAAATTTTGTGGTATTTATAACTTATAAGAACTCCCTTTCAAAAGGAATTCAAACGTTGTAAATAGTCATGTGAGCATGTTCTAGAATAGCGACGCATACTTCCATTTGAGGTAGAAACATACCTTTCTGTTTTCGAGTGGCAGCAATGCAAAGCAGTACTCTGTACTCAAATATCTTTCCTTCAATAACTCGTGACAATCCATTCGTTCAACAGTAGGCCAAGGTACTCTTATCATCTCCATCAATGATATGTAGGTTCAAATCTTATCAAAAATAGTGTGCTGAGTAAGTTCCACATAGAGAAACAAGAAAATCTAGAGACACTTTCAAGGGCGTAGGGTTAAAAAAATAACAAGTTATGGGTGCCAATGTGAGGTTAATCCATTTCGTATAGGTTTTTGCCTCTTGGAGTGTAAATCCAGTGACACAGAGATATTTAAGATTATTTATGAGTAATATAGGTGTTGTAAGAGATTTGCCGTAAAAAAAAGAAAAAAAGAAAAAGAGTTTATGGGTATTTAAGATGTTTTTCATATTTGAACTTATAAAATACTAGATTTATGGTATTTTTAAATTTGCCCTTCGATAATGGATCCATGGCTCCGCCTATAAGGTTATCCACTGTGGTTACCATATATCACAATCGGTTGGAAAAAAGTGAATAAGATAAAATTGATTCCCTATTTGATTAACGCATGACCAGTTCATATGATTTGGATTAAATTGATTAAAATATTCCATTTGCATAGGTTGCCGTAGATATGTGGCTGCAGTTGCACCAAAATTCCTTTTGTTTTATTATGACTTAAATTATAGATCATATTATTTAAAAAATTTTGGTTTGAGTTGGACTGTGAATGTGTATGAAAAGTTGGATTAATTAGGTTGGGTTGTGTAAATGGAAGAAAGAAGTTAGTTTTTTAATAAAAGATTGAGTTGAATAAGGTTGTAATGAGGAATAGGGATGAGCAAGAAATCCCAAGTTACGATCCCGTCCCGGTCCTAGTACTGAGAACCGGTACAGAATTTTAAATGGGACCGGGACCGATATTCATTTTTGGAAGTTCGCGGGATTGGTACCAAGATTCTGCCTGAAAATGGGACCGGTACCAAGTTTTGACGATTTTCGAGATCGGTACCATCGGGATTGATACCGGGACGGTTCCGTGCGGCCGTGCCCATCCCTTGTGGATAGTCTAACATGTTTATAGAAAAAACTATTCCCCATCATATGGTATCGACTATCGATCATGCTCAACAAATTAAATTACTTATTGATACTTCGAATTCTGTTATAATAAAAACACAAACATAATTAGACACATACATTTTTCTCTTTATGTAAATACAAAATCATAAAAACTAGTTTGCAGCTAGTAGTAACAATAACTTAAAATAACCTCATTTCCATGCCAACAAATTCAGATTACCTTTGTGTTCTAACTCATTAAATACTTTATATTGTACCTCTTACTCGTACAGTCGTACATAAACTTTCAATTTTTTGAACAAATTTTCCAAAAGCGATAGCCCAATCCAATTGAAACCCGGCCCATGCATTACATTACAATATAGATAAAAAGGAGAAAAAGAAAAAAAAGAACTGAGACGTAAATTGATGACCCAAAAGCGATAGCCCAATCCAATTGAAACCCGGCCCATATCCCTAGTTATGGATTTGAAAAAAGATCTCAAATTTGAATCATACAAATGACATATTATTGTGATTGATGGTCAGGTAAGAGTACCACGAAATACTCGGTCAGATTTGGCAAGCGGTAATCTGTCAACGAATGGGTCCAGGTAATTTGAATAAAGAAACTTCATCCACAAAGGTGGTATAAAAGGGGGCAAGAGGGGCCAATACCCTTTGTAAATTTAAATTTTGTTATGAATTTTTAAATTTTTAATAAATTTTTTAAAAAAATTATTTAATTTTTAAATTTTATTCCTCTTGAATTTTTATCTTTTATAAAATTTTTAATTTTGTTCCTTTTAAATTTTTATGGGGCTCAAAACCCACGAAAAACGGTACTGAGCAGTTTCTTTCTTCCTTTCTATCGGGCACCGGTAATCCGGTTAGGTTTTTTTGAAGTTATATCCATATCATTGATAACATCTGACGCATCAACAAATTAAGAAACATTCGAAATCCTAAATTTCAACGAAAAAATCTTTGTCAGATAGTATTTCTCAACAAACAAAAACAAAATATAACAATTCCGAAGACCATAACCCTAACATTCGTCAAACACCAAAACACACACGCACTCAATTTCCCAAAAACGAAATGGTTCATCTGCCTGAAACAGTTGTAGAAACGATCATAAACAACCTTACAACCAACAGCGACCGCAATTCGGCTTCCTTAGTGAACAAAACATGGTACACAGTCGATAGATATAGTCGTCGCGTTGTATACGTATCAAATTGTTGCGCGATATTTCCACAAAGAGTGATAGACAGGTTTCCAAACCTCCGATCACTTATCTTGAAATACAAACATGGGATTTTGTTGTATCCCAATTTGGTCCCTAACGATCGGGCTAGAGCATCATTGGATCCGTGGGTTGATGTTTTGTGTAATAACTGTCCGTTGTTGGAGAAACTTTGGTTGAAGAGGATGAGTATATCTGATCAGAGTCTCGTTATGATATCGATTCGTTTTGCTAAGTTTAAGTCGTTGAGTTTGAGTTGGTGTAGTGGATTTAGTGTTGTTGGTCTTTCGGCTATTGCTTCCAATTGCTCGTAAACTTTCTTACTCTTTTCGGTTTTTTGTTAATTGTTTAGAATAACTGACTGAATTATAGTGTATGTGACTTTAGCCAGATAAGCTTCGATTATGATCATTTGAGGAAAATAAGTTACCCATTAGTGTGATATAAGCCGTATGCCACAAAAAATAGTACGTTCTATTGAGAAAGTAGGTTGTTATTATAGACAATTCGGCTTTTTTGATAACTTCTTCGGTATGTGAAATATTATCTTGGAAAAAGGTTTAGAATTCACACGATACATTAGAGTAGTAACTTGGATATACTTGGATGTATAGTTTCCCCCTTAATATAACAAGATCCTTTACGTTTTTCACTGATTATAGTAATAATCTAGGTAATTTATTATTGTAAGTAGTAAAGTTCTTGTGTTCTGTTACAAATCATAGTAATTTTGTTACCAATTATCACAACGTTTTAGCTCATGTTTCCGTGATGTATTAATTTTATTAACGTCAGACATATCTATAGGAATGTGATTAATATGTTAATAAAGAATGAGTCAATTGCCTAGGATCACAACCTTATTTTTCAATTGTTAAAACGTGCTTTTTTTTGGGGCCAGGGGCTATTAAAAGTTGACTCTGATTACAATTTGCAAATTTTTTTTCTTCTAAATGCTGGTAATTAAAGCTTATATCGCAATTTGGGCATGTATATGTATCATGTTTTTTGTGTTATACTGATAAAAAAAAAGTAGCTATTGATGTTATCTATACTACCATTATAATATGTGTAGAATTCTTGAGCAATTCGAAGTGGACAGATGTAATGTTACGGACAACACTGGCCGGTTGCTTAGTAGCTTTCCAGAGACTTTGACTTCCCTTGTATCGTTGAATATATCCTCCATTAAAGGAGTAGTGAATCCTGCAGATCTTGAGCGATTAGTTGCTAGATGTCCAAAGTTGACGACTTTGTTGTTGAACAAAACAGTATGTGCTAACACTATTCAAAGAATCTTGAGTCAATACTCTCGATTTGTGCACTTGGGTGTTGGATCTGCCCATCAAAACTTGGAGATTCTGCTACCTTATTTTCTGCTAGCGTTAGCATTAGACAAATGCCAATTAATTCAAAGCCTCTCGTTTTTCTACCTGATTCCCACAAACTTAATGCATGCCTTTTATCCAATTTGCCCAAATCTGGTTGCTGTGAATATGAGGTATTCTGCGGTGATTCCAAACGAGCAAGTCAAGTTCATTTCAAAATGCCCCAATCTTCGACGTCTATCTGTAAGTTTGCATTTGTACCTAAAATTCGTTACTTTTTTAATTTGTTGCTTATACCAGTTGTCTTAACTTAATTTGTGTTTCAGGTACGAGGTTGTATTGGAGATGTAGGTATTGAAGCTGTGTCTAATAACTGTAAAAACTTGGAAGAGTTGAGGGTATACCATGCTACAGGAATTACTGGTGTATCGGAAATGGGTTTGATTGCGATATCCAGAGGGTGTGAAAAGCTTAAATCTTTAACTTTCTTTTGCAATCGAATGACGAATGCTGCCCTAATAACTTTTGCCAAGAATTGTCCAAATGTTACCTGCTTCAAAGTAATCATTTCTACTGCCAAAATGCCTGATCACGTGACTCTACAAGCATTTGATCACGGTTTTAGTGCTATAGTACAATCATGCAAGAACCTCAAGAAGTTGACACTCTCGGGATTTGTAACCAATGATGTTTTTCTTTATATTGGAATGTATGCAGAAAGATTGGAGGAGCTTTCTGTGTTGAATGGAGATGAAAGTGATGTGGGCCTGCAGTATGTGTTCAATGGGTGCAAGAGTTTAAGGAAGGCGGAAATTCGTCATTATCCTTATGCTGATGATGCAAGTTTGGCTACATTTTATGGGTTTTAGACTATAAGATTCCTTTCGATGAATTATTGTGAAACTACATTTTTGCGTTTGTTAAGCCAAGCCTTAAACATCGGTGATATATAGACATAGCAATTAGCTATAAAAGTTCTTATATACTTATAGTAGGTTACATGATGCTGATGCTACTTTTGGAAATACAAGTATCTAGACTATGCAACTGCTTTTTGGTAATTAAGATTTTGACATCATCAGAATAACACGTTGTTCTTGACTGTACTAATGGCTACATTGAGCTGCTGATGGGTTGCAAACAAAAGCACGCAGAGTTTTCAAACCGCACCAATGCTGCTGAAGTTTAAGTCATTCCTAAATTTGCTGGTGTTTTAGCCATGAGGTTTCGTCATGCACGGTATTTGTAATGCCAATAAGCGTATTATTCCCCTACTGAGTATTGTTCACATATCCCTGTTTATAATGTAAAATAAAATGCAAAGTTTCTTAATTGCTTTTACTTATCAGACAGCCTAGATATATCAGATATTCGTCTTTTTTTTTTCTTTTTTTTTGTTCAGGATAGGTGAAATTCAATAAAAGAATGATCCAAATTTAGGAATAACTTTGTCCACATGAGGACTCAGTTTATAACTCTAGAATGCATGAAATTTTTGTTGTGTCTAATTGCATTGTAAAATTTAGAGTTAATTTAGAAACAGGGGTGCTAACGTGATTGAAATAACAAGTAATCAGACTTGGCTACAATGGATATAGAAAGACATCAACCAACGATTTGGTAATGTCGAAAGTTTTATGCAACTTTGATTTTTGATCAAGTTACACTCTGTCATCACTAGTTTCATTTTACTATAAAGAAATTCCTATGTCCATGCATGCTTACTAGTGGCCGGAGTACACAGCGTTTGTATATCTACTATATATGCTATGTTTGCAAAGGTGTGAGCACCTCTGCCTATCAAAGATTTTCATTAGATTGCCAATGTCAATTGATGTATGTATGTAACCCATAGAAGGAAATGCAAATCATTTAAGAAATCCCTGAACTAGAAAAGCCTCTGACTTCCTAATGCAAGTAGATTTAAAAGAAGTGATTCAATGATCAAACACTTGCTTAATACAGCAGCTCAAAGGATGGTTGGTAATGGTAGAAAGTAGAAACATCAAGGTCTGGACTGATGTGTGGATCAATGATGAAACACTTGCTTCCCGGTTTCATCGTCTTTTCATGTTAGAACAAGACAAACAGTGTTTCGCGGGGGACAGGATCCAAGGTGGACAATGTACCTGGAATTGGCGTAGAGAGATACGAACAGGGGTAGAAACTGAACAGCTCCAAAACTTGCTGACCGCAATTGAGCATGTTGATCTGAAAGATCCTGATGATTCATGGGTTTGGAATCTGCAAGGGTCTAACGAGTTTGCTGTTTGTCACCTTTGACATTTTATTCATTTGCATATTTTGCCTTCCAATGGTCCACGCTTTAGCTGATGTAAATATGTCCCGAAGAAAGTGAATATTTTCGCGTGGCGGTTAGTTAGAGATCTATCCCCCACTTGGTTCAATCTTAGTACGCAGGGGGTGCATATTCCCTCTCATGGCTGTCCGTTTTGTTCGACTGGGGTAGACACTGTCTCACACATGTTTGTTGAGGAAATTAGATTGCATTTGTGTTCATGCCTGCGATTACCTATTCCTCAGTGTCTACCAGAAGATACGGATTCATGGATTGCATCCCTTCAGACGCTAGTTAGTACTAAAGGCGTGATTCGAGCCATTTGCTTTGTATGGTGGTGGTCTATATGGAAACATTGCAATGACGTCTTCTTCAAATCAAGCAACCAAATATGTATGAAGTGTTTATGTCAATTGTTTCGCTAACTTTTCTTTGGTTGTGAAAACGTTGTAAAAATTTAAATTTATTGTGGTCTACTTGGATTAATTGTCCAAGTCCCTTGTTGTAATCCTTTGGCGTCCCAAGGTTTCATTCTTCTACTTTAATAAAATTTTGGCAGTTAAAAAAAGAAAGTGATTCCAATTTTAAGTATCAAAATAAAAGTGAGAAAAGAAGAAACCGCAAAGTTCTAAAAGAGGGTATGAATCATAAAAGACCCTCATCCAAAACTTCTTGATCCGTACATGCAGTAAGATGCCATTTATAGAGTCGGAGTGAGAGATTTTGTTATCGGGGTCATGTGTTCTAAGAACTAGAGTACTTTGACGGTGTCCGATCAAGCTCGCTTCAAAAGCCGTCTTTTCATTCAGTAGGCATGGTTGGCTACACACATGGGTGTTATTATTGTTTTCGTTAGATTAATGATAGGAAGACACTTGAAATGAATTCCTTCACTTACCAAAGGAACCAACATCCACTTCCTCTCATAGATTCACGTCATATGTCCTTATTGGTAGAGAATAAATCATTTCTCTTTTTGTTATTGATCATCAAACTCATACTCCAAATAGCATGCTAAAACTATACATTTGTGTCAAAGTTAATTATTCATACTCCAAATACCGGGGACAAATTTTATCTAGTTTTGGTAATTAATATTTCTATTCAGTTTCGGATTTCCACCCCAAGGAAAAGAAGATTTAAATTCTTGATCCAATTACTCTTGCACACAATATTATTATTAAAAACTATAAAGTATAGTTATAAAATCAAAATGCATTTCAATCAAATAAACATAGTTGTAAACGGGTAAACATATAAAAAGAGAGGGATACATGTCATGCTATACAGAGAAAGTCAATTTTTGACTTTGATGTACTTGGTTTAACTAGTATTCTTGTAACCATTCATTAGACTTTTCTTAAAGCATTTCAAAATATTTGAAGGTAAATATTTATTTGCAAACTATAATTAAGTTAAAAACGAATGGACAAATTTCAGTCACACATTTTCATCTATTTTTTCTTTCGTTTCTTCCCTTTTTTATTTTTTTTACCTTGTTTTTTTCATTTTTTTTTTTAATTTTTTATATTATTTTAAATAAAAACTCATTCAATAAAAAAAAAACTTTTTTCAAAAGGCGTAGCCGTATGGCTAAGGGGGAGTCCGTCAGTCCAGAGCGGAGCCCGTCAGATAGATCACCCCATCACTGATCACCCCTATAACCTATCACTCCACCAGCTGCCCCTTGTTAATACCTTTAAAGGCGGAACACGTACAGTATCATCATTTGTAAATAAAAATATATATATATTTTTTTTTATATGGGTTTTTATTAAAAAAAAAGTTAAAAAAATAAAAATAAATTAAATAAACTTACAAAATGAAAAAAACAAGATAAACAAAATAAAAAAAGAAAAAAAGAAAGAAAAGAGAAATATATAATTAAGATTTATCCCTTGATTTCTAACTATTTTTTTAATTTCCATTTAATTACAACCTAATATTTGAAACCTAAATTCTTCAAAAACATCTTGTCAATGGTTAAAACAAGAAGATTGTTTAACAGATTATACGATAATGGTTGAGGCCCGGATAAACCCAACTTGATCAGCCCAGCCCATTAACAGTAGTCTTGAAATTCGTTCCTGTACAGTGTACACCGACTAGAGTTTTAAAAAGAAAGAAAACCAGTTAACCCAATTTCTTCAAACTCTGGTCATCATCAACTTCACACCTCATCAAAATTCTTGTTTTACTTTCTTTTTTCTTTTTTTTTTGTGTGTGCAGAATTTGACTAAAACTAAAGTAGCTATGAGTTACCGTCATGAACATCATCCTCCAGGTAAGTAGTATGAGTATATAAACATATTCTTATATTGCAAATTTAAACTTATGAATCAAATTAAAATGATTTTAGTTATAGTTTATAGTGTCGTTATTAATTAAATTAAATTAAATTAATTATACTAGGACATATGGGACCACCAAATCCAATGGGACCGCCTCATTTTCACCAACCACCACCGCCACCACAACATGTCCAACATCATCACATCCCTCCACCGTCTCGGCCGTATCAAGGTTACTTCAACCCTCAGCCGCCACTGCTACCGCCACCACGGCCTTATTACGACCAACCTTCATATGATTCCGGTTGTCCTCCCCTGTTTGCTGCATGGTATGTTCCTTGTATCTTACAAAAATGTAATTGTCACAGCTTCTTTTTATTAAAACTATTACTTGAAAAGTAATCCAAATTTGTCCCAAATAGTATGTTCCTTGTTGGTAATTTAATAGTTGTTTTTGTCAAGTTTTGCCCAACAACAGAGACGTTGTTTGTTGAGACCCCAGGGAAGGTATTTGGGAAAAATTTATATACTTTCCCAAGTAATTCACTTCTTTTTTTTTGTTTGTATAAGTATCATTTATTTAAGAATTTCCGGTACTCATAACACCTAGTAAAACTATAAAATGTGGTACGTAAAAATGAACATCCCTTAACAATAATTATTAGTTGGTTTACTGTGCCTTGAACATAACATTAAGGCTATTTTTAGCAAACTTCATTAAATAATGCTTATATTCAGTTTTGTCATATTAGCTCCTGTTAAATGTATTAGAGAACTTAACTCATTATTATATCATATCATTATCTTTATAAGTATGCTGCAATTATTTTCAGACTTACTAAAAGAGTACTCCCTCGTTCCACTATTATTATTATCTCCCAACAATATATATATATTTTTTTCTTTCTGATTTAAGGTATATGTAGTTAATGCGATATTTAACATATAAAAAGTCTCTGTTGTCCTTATATTAAAATCAAGACTCAGACCCACTATAAATAGAAATTAAATACCTGGGACCTGAGACCTCTTGTTGATGGTCAAAATTAATAGCTATTTAATGAAATATTATCAATTTTTGTAGGACAAACATAACTAGTAATTATATAGTTTTGATTTCTTTGTATAATTCCATATGTAATCTTTGTTATGTTGAATGAAATTTGCCTTTGAAAATAAAAAATAAAAAATAGTAACATAGACAATAAAAATGAGTCGGAGGTAGTATTGCATTCCTTTGTCTCGTAATAAGTCTCCACAAAAATAAAAATAAAACATATATTTGTTTTTTTTTCTAGTCTTTATCTTGAATCTTTCTTATTGTCTTTCCCTTTCATCTTGATATTATATAATAACAAAATGACGAATTATCCGAAGAAGATCGTTTAACCGAAGCAAGAGCACGAAAAATTGAACGTTTCATTGATGTATTTATTACTACTATCTGTGGATTGAAATGCCCTCTATATATTTTGAAAGTTATTTATGTGTATTACGAAATTGTGTTTGCTATATTTGAACCGAATTATGGAAGTGGTAACTTTTATCATTGTTGGTGCAGTTTGGCAGCCCTTTGCTGTTGCGGCTTGTGCAACCGCTACTGATTGTTCCAGTTCAGCAATTGGTAAAGCGGATAAAGTCATGTTATGTTATGTTTTTCAAGTTGATGTAAAATAAGCAAAAACAATTGCTATGTTGTTGCTACTTTTATTTCCAAATGTATGTAAGAATTTTTGCATATAGTTCTCTTTAGTACATCGACATTCTTGAAATGTTTGCCTGTGGATCATAGCATAATGCATTGACATTTGCTTTGTTTTAACAAGCTGAGCATCTTTAGGTGGTGTAGCTTACAAACAAGTTATCAACCTATATCTCGCATCATGGCGTAGCTAGGTTATTTGTAATCTTTACATTCAAAGAAGCTTTTATCCCTGGTTTTCGGTACAATACCGTACCAAACTGCTTGATACCGGAACCGGTTATCATCAAATGTAGGAACCGAATACCGTACCGAAGTTATGATTTCGGTACCGGTATGGTACCGGTATTTTCGGTACCAATACCGCTTAGAACCGTTGAAGTATCTTTTAGTATTAACAAAAATAAAGGCTAGCTAAACGTACCTTATAAACAATCTTTTGTTTATTGTATATTCAAGCTTTATTATGACATATGAATATCTTGTTATACCTTTACAGTCAAGTTATGTATGTACAAATTTATTATACATTCCACATAACTTAATATACATGTTAACCATGTTTTATTAATCATTGGCCAATGTAAACTTAATATACAAAATATCAAATACTACCAAATATGTATAAAAAAAAACTTACTTGAGTTGTTTAAATGTTTGGTGATGATGATGAATTCATGAGTTTTGAATGTTTAGTTGTTTTAGGTTATGATTGGTTTTTTGGGTAAAAGGCTTTTAGCCCGGTAAGTATTTAAAGCAAACGAGAGAACAGGTTTTAGGTTATGATTGTTGCTAGCGATAGAATATAGTTTCTTTTATATATATATATATATATATATATATAATTTGGTTTACCTTGGGGAAGAATAAAAGCACAACCTAAAAAAACTCTATCATACTACAACCGTTATTTGAACTGGTATCACTAATACCGAACCGGTTGGTACCAGAACCGGTTATCATCAAAAGTAGGAACCGAATACCAAGCAGTACCGGTACCATACCGGTATTTTCGCTCCTTCCTATCATCATCAATCATGCATTCCAATTTATTAAACGTCAATAATGAGTACATCAATCGCCTAACTTTTGAAAAATTTCTACAGCTGGGTGGATATGGCATTCAACCACGGACGCTACATATATTACACGATTTCCTTTCTTGATTAACAACAAATCGTGTTCGATCCATGGATCAATGAAGATCTTCCAATCATTGTAGAGTCATATACAATCAAGAAAGGTTGCAATGTGACCCACCATTTAAACTCCCTGTTACCCATCTTGCTATATCTGTTTCTTATGCTTACCTTATCCTACTATTCATTAAAATATTTTGCATATGGGCCGGAGATTGTTTAAAACATACAGATAGGTTGCTACCACTCTAATTTTTGTGAAACAATCAGTAACACGTAAAATACAGATTTTTTTCTAATTTTAAATTACAGCAATCATCTCAATACATTTAACTAATCAAATAAAATAAATACCAAAACATTAAACAGAAGGGAAAAAAAAAAATGGGGAAAGCATCAGTTTTAAAAAGCTCGATTTTGGTGCCTCATGGTTCAAATCAGCCCAAAATTTGTTGATTTTTTCATCATCTGCAACCCCATTAACAAAAAAAAGAAGTTGTTTTTCATATAAAAGTATTATTAAGCTGAAGATTAATACATTCAAAAAGACTGTTAATAGCAAGCTAACTCCATGCAACACAAAAAAGAATCGAATTTAATCATCCATTTAACAGAAAGCTGCACATAGGTAGATGTATTATGTATATATCAAACTCTATTAAAGATAGATTTATAGATATGACTCTATGAGGGGCATCTTGTAAAACCCTAGAGCAGTCCAAATTTATGTTTGGAAGCCCATGTAATATATGTATCTTTGGCTTGATTTTGTATATGCCTCTCTTTTGGGCTTTCAGAGTTGTACCCAAAGCCCCAAACAAGCTTTTTTATCTTTAAAAAACCTTTGAAAATTAAAAAAATATATTTAATTGCAAGTTTGAAAAACACAAAAAGTTTTCTATTAATAAAGTGAAAAATATTTAGGAAACTGTAAAAATACATTTTTCAATATGTGGCTATAAGTAACAACTTGAGTTAGTTCATGGTCAGTCACCGCTTATAAAACCTGGTTCTCATCATGTGATGTCTTTAAGTGAGGCATGTTTTATCCCGCTTGTAAGCATGATTGAGATATATTTAGGTATTTGCTCAAGTGTGGGGCATTGGATGGAAGTGTTTTACTGAAAAATGTGTTGTGTGGTTTGTGCATGTTGGTACCAATGAGGTACCGGAGATCAAGAGGTTCCCTCCGATTTACCTTTTTTTTATGTAGCTATAAGTTGGAAAAATAAAAGTTTTTTGTTTATAATGAAAATTATTTTTGAAATAATATATTTGAACACATTTTATGTTTTTCATGTTTTTCATGTTATATTTGCATTTAGTGTTCAAATATAACATGAAAAGCATGGACTCGGGTCAAACTCGGCCGAATCGGTCAAGAATTGGTCGGATCGGTCAAAACTCGGGCTAACTCGGTCAACTTTTTTTTTATTTTTCAAATGGTTTGTAGTAGAAGAGTTTATGTGAAAGAAGAATAAGATGAGATAATATGTAAAAAAAAAAAAAAAAGAGGAAGAGAGAGGTGTTTGCCTGTAAAAGAAGTAGAAACCGTATAAAGAATGAGATATACGAATAATATCTATAATTTCAAAATTTACAGTTTTTCTATATAAAAAACCCAATCCAAGAACCCCACGATTCCGATCCGAGTTTTCAAAAACTCCTGACTTCCCCCCTCGTTGATCCGATCCCGAGTCACGAGTTCCTAACCTTGCTTATAACTAGGGGTGTAAAAAAAAACCGAACCCAAATAACCCGACCCAACCCGAATGGGTTTGGGTCATATGGGTCACCTTATTCGGGTTTATGTGGGTTATTTGG
>JAOXNX010000001.1:21754510-21767916 GCA_028566075.1 Solidago caesia | reverse complement strand
ATGATATGATAAATAAGGAAATGTTTAAACTTTTTCAAAAATTAAGACACCTTTCAAATGCATTATAAGGTAGTATATATATATATATATATATGTATATTTGTTTTTATTTGATATATGGGTTTTTTTTTAAGTTTTATTTCTTCGTTATTTTTCAGAGTAAACATATCTACGATGATGTGAATGTAGTATCTCCCTTAAAAAAAAATAGACACTTGCGGGGAACATGCGGGTGAACAACATAGTTTCAATTAAAAAGATATGAGATTACCCAATAATGAGATTAGCAAAGTGGGTGGTATGATTTGCCGGTACCGAAGATCGGCACGCAACATTGTCACTCCCTCTTGATTGGCAAGCATCAATATGCGGCATACGTTATATATATATTCTTTCTTACTCATTTTTTTTAATGTATAAAGCCGTTATTACTTGATTGTGATTATCTTGGTGGAATTTATCATGCGGTAGTATTGCCGGAATCTTGATTCCGTTGTAGTGTTAACGCCGGAATTCCATTTAAGCAGTATGTTGCCGGAATCTGATTACGTTGCTTGTGTACGCTATTTATGGTGCTAGTATACATTTACATGGGTGATAATGATAAACGATTTGATGGGTTTGCAGCCATGACGTATTCAATTTCCCGACCCCCAAATCTGAACCCAATTTGTTTAATGAAAAAGCAAAACATTTTTGACATAAATTGATATGAACACCCTTTGATTTGGCATAGACAAGCATGTTTTAGTGTAGTTTTTCTTTTAGCAACAGGACACGATAATTGACATGGTGACATAAACACCCTACACCTCGGGAGAAGAAGGGTAGATTATGGATAATACTTACTTTGATCTTCATTGTCTAAATATTTCTTAATTACTACATATCCTATATGCGTAGTTGCGTAAAATAAAAGTATTTTTTAAAAGCAAAATCATACCCATGTCATTCCCAATATATATAAATTATTAAAATTAAAATATTAAACATACCCATGGTAATAATGATTTTTTTTTCCCCACCAAAACTAAAAATATTAAATTTATAACAAATTGCTATCGGCTATATATTTGTCTAGTATTAGATGGATCATGGATGGCATGCGACAGCGATAATAGTGACGGTGATGGTAACGGTGGCGGTATGGTGATGGCGGAGTTTTATTAGAGATATTTTTGATAAACCATATGTTAATTAATTTATTAGAGATATTTTTGGTAAACTATGTGTTTTATTTGTTAAAAGTGTAAAAAGTCTAAGGACATTTTAGGTTATCAAGAGTTAACGTTTTATATAGTAATATAAATAAATAGATTTTAACTATTTTAATTAAGTATTATGAAAAAAGTTGGTGATTAAAATCTCGTTCTATAGTAATATAAATAAAAATAATTAGTTTGTGACTTAAAGATTTACTTATTGGCATTGAAAGGCAAAATGATATTTCCAAATCTTTAAAAATCCTTATGCAATCTTATCCTAAAAAATCCAATCTTTAATTTTTTATTTTTTTTTGAACGTAATCAATCTTTAAAATCCTTAATTCTACCACCATCCATACAAACATATCATTAAATATGGAGGAAATATATCCTTGGCTAAAAATATCTAGCCATTAATTTTTGGTTAAAGATTTACTTCTGTCAACCATTGAAGATGGTCTAACTTAAGATCTATTTAATCTCCGTTTTCTTGGTTCTTTCACATCTACATGAAGAGTTTTAAAAATGAAATTTTAGTCGTTTAATATTACAATTTATTATTACACCCTCCATGCCAAATTTATTAAATTAAGCAAAAACTGTTCAAATAAAAAACCAAAAATTTGTGACTTACATTAATAATTAAAAAAAAAGAGTTTCAATATATCAGAATTATACATGTACTGAATAAAAACATAAGATCCAGAAAAGGGATTTAAGTTGAAGAAATATTAAAATATATATATATATATATTTATAACAAAAGAAAAGGGAAGGGGAAAGCATCAGTTTTAAAAAGCTCGATTTTGGTGCCTCATGGTTTAAATCAGCCCAAAATTTGTTGAATTTTTCATCATCTGCAGCCCCATTAAATTAAACTCCTTTCAAAAATCAAAACAAGTTTAAACTCAAAATATATTTTTGAATATCAACATTTTTATTATTATATTGATATATATGCAAAGTCGCAAATACAAGTCAAGAAAACAAGCTAAGACAAGCACCCACTTAAACAATGAAACCAATACTAAAATTCAAAGATTTTCAGATTTCTTTCTAGTCTTTACCTGATGAAAGCTGCTGCTGCTGCTGCTGCTGCACATAGTTAATATAGATACGAGTTATTATATAGAGAGAGGTTCACAGAAATGAATGAAATAACGTAAAAACCCTAGAGTTTCATGACAGCCCACATGTACTTTTATCAAGCCCATAACTTGATTAATGTGAGTTGGGCTTTTTTATTTTAATTTTCTAGCTTTTTGTGTATGTATGTCTTGTGTGTATATATATATATATATATATATATGTATGTATGATGTGTCGATGATGTAACAGTGAGAAATTAAGAATTTGGTGAGAATATTGGTATTATTGTTAGGGTGAAATTTTGATAAAATTCTGAAAATGAAAAATGATGTAACGCTGATATAGCAGTTCAGAATTTTGAGAATGGGAGTTTCTTATTGACCTAGGCCTAACAAACATATAATTACATTTTTACCTATGACTTGAATACCGTTAGATAGGTTGTCAATATAATTTGCTTTTATTATTTTTAATTTTATGGTAGACATGCGTATTTTGTTGGTGTAAAGTTAGGATTGGTTTGGTCCAAGGTGACATTTTAGTGTTTATATAGAGTATAACATTCCATTAAAAGAAAGAGAATAAATTAATCAACTCTTTCCAAGTATCATTCATTTGCTATGTTTGTTTTTTCTCGTCCTTGGTGGTTTGCAAACTTCGAGTGTGTTGAAATAGTTTGTATATTGTGGTTTCTTATTTGGAGGTTATAGGGTTTGGTTGATTGGTACTATGGCAGCTCGTGGTCGATCGGCTTAAAATCCAGTGGCTAGTATGTTTGGAATCATTTACACTACTGTCATTTAATGTAAATCTAAATTCTAACAGCTTGATAGTTCTTTAATTTTAATATAATTTATATTTGCTCTTATAAAAAAAAATTCATGATCGATCAATGATATATTAATACTCTCTCCGTCCCAATTTAAATGTCCTAGTTTGACTTTTCAAGTTTTTTTTCTTTCAACTTTGACCGTAAATATATTTGTTTGTGTTATATAACACTTGTCACTTGATATAAAATATATTAATAGATTGAGTTTTAAATGTACCTTACATTGATATAATTTTCATTAACTATTATATAATACAGACAAAGATATTTACGATCAAAGTTGAAAGAAAAAGACTTGAAAAATCAAACTAGGACATTTAAAATGGGACGGGGGAGTATCTCTTTTTAACCAAATGAATACATCTTGGCGGTATTATTTTCCGAGAACAAACATGTTGTTGGTTCTGGAGAGGAAACTTTAATTAAAGAAAGAGGTCGTGAGTTCATTTCCAACTTCGTTAGACAGTCAATTCCTAAGCTGACCATTGTCTTTGTATAATTTTTGCCAAAGGGTCGTGCGGGTCCAAAATGGACTCTCGATGATCAGAGTGTCCCGACAGAACAACATTTTGAGAATATATTTTTTTATATGAAAAACATTTAAGATTAACCATAAAAATTAGTATAGTAAATCTCACAACTCCAAAATGACAATTAATTTACGTGTAGATTATCGTCTCGTTAATAAAGCTTCACTTAATAAGGAGTAAGGATATGTGGTCCATCAACTCTAGTCGGTCGGAGACTTGTATTCAAATTTAACTAATTAAATAAAAAAAAGATTGGAAATCAAGACCATAGACCCCCAATTTACCCTTTTCATATATTGCATCGACATGAACAAGAGTGAGTTCCATAATAGTTTCAAACACACAGACACACACAAAAGATGGTTGAAAATTAATTACAAGCTGGCCAGCTGGGGAATGACAACTATTGCATGTAATTAAGTTGTAATCTAGCCTGAAGTTAAATTACAATTAATGATGATTTTACACAAACAAAATAATTAGTTTCTGTTTCCATATCAAATTAAGTCACAATTAAAGAACCAAAAGAATTAACCCAAACCCACATGTTGGAAGGGAAACAAAAACATAAGGGGATAAAAATTTCCCATAATTAACTTAACATCAAAAGCAGGCAGGCAAATGCGGGTGTAGATCGAAACAATTTCAACAAATTTCTTCATCTTTATGATTTTATGCGATCCTACCATAGTTTAGCACCATCAAATGATTGATAGTCGCTGAAGACTGAGGAACCAAAGTTAATCCGACATCATTTCTCGGGTTATTCCATATCGTATCTCTTACATGTTGCAGCGTCGATAATGACAACAGTTGATGTCCTTTACATGTTATCTCTATCTGTTTTTTCATATTAAACATTGACAAAATGAACATTAGTAAGATGTTAATTGACAAAAGATCAAGTCTACGTATTAAAAAGAAGATACATGTAAATACATAATTTGCAAAGTCGAGTTTTTCATATGAGTGGTGATCCGTACACCACCAATTTTTAGCCGTACACCACCAAATATGTTTCACATTATTGTACAATACAACACCTTAAAACATTTTTGGTGGTGTACGGCTAAAAATTAATGGTGTACGGATCATCACACATGCTATAACAAAGAGTACGTAACACTAGAGTAAACATGTCATCATTGGTAAGGCTATATATAAATGGAAGTTTTAATCCCATGAAAGCTAAATTCCTATATACATACAAGCATGAGGTTAAAGAGATTGCACGATTGGAAGAAAACAATGCCCCTTTAATTATGACTTATTTAGCCCCACCACAATCTTTGCTATCAAGCCAAACCCATGATACAATATATTTAATGACACAATATATTTAAAGAAAATGATATATTTTTTTAAAAATTTAGTAATCTTCCTAACAATTTGATAATAACATTTGATAAAAATAAAAAATGAAATCAAGAGAGAAAATAACTGGATTACACTTGTCATATATTCAAGTTATTAGAAGGATTATTATGCTAAATTTTAAGAAGATATATCATTTCCCTATCCATATCTCCATATTCAATATAACAATAAAAGTACATATATAAACCTCTCATTTATCGTCGTGCTCAGAGGCGGAGTCAGCCTTATAACTAACACAACTTCTTATTAAAATTTTCATTCTAGAGGTTTAATTAACATTATTTTTTCTAATCAGTCATTCCTAATCAAACAACCAACTCATTAATATCAAATCTCACCTCCGCCACTGGAAGTGATAATTATTTTCAAGTATCATCATTTCTAAATGTATGCAAACAAAATACATTGGGATTGATTTCTTTTTAACAACTCACATGATTAATTTCCTCTAGATTTTCATCATATGCATGCATTGCTTTCTTTTAAAGTAAAAATATACCTTTTTTTATTTTTAATTTTATTTTTGACTAAAATTTTGATTTGAAATGAACTACTACATGTCACCATAAGTTTCTTTTCTTCATGTAAGTGGAGCACTTATATACAACGTATTATGATAGAGAACCGCTTTTAAACAAAAAGAGTAGTGGACCCTGATAGGAGAGAGCCATGATGCCACCTCCATACCTATATATTATAAATAGATCAATATATATATATATATATATATATTTATTTTGTTGAATTGAGTTGAAGCATGCGAAAGCATGACAAAATCATCATGCATGATAAAACTCCAAATATGGTAATGGAATTTGAAGGACCATGTTCTATACTTCACGTCAATCTTATTGCCAAATGTCAAAATTAAAGACCTACTACATATATCTATATCCTCTTCCAATTAATTTGTATACCGACAAGAAACTAGTTTAAGAACATGTTCCCTAAGACTTGGAGAAATGTTACGTATATAATATTTACATATAAATATATGTATTGCCGTTTAAAGTATTTTCCCCTTTCTAACCGAATCATCGCACATACTACGTCTGTTTATAAACATTTATTTGTAAATATAACGTTTCATATCCAATTCTCCTAGCTAGCACATTTAGACACATGTACATGTAAAGGTGCATTATCCTAGAGGAAAAGAGAATGTGAAACATACATGCATATATATAAATATAGATATGTATGATGGGGATTGTGGAATATTGTAAGTTAAGGTACCTAGTAATTAAGGAAGCAAATGATTGGATAGTAAGTTTTTGGTTTTGTGGCATGGGGGGAATGACATGGGATATTTGATTTCTTCACGTAAAAGCAAACTAAATATATAGCTAAATTAGTATAGCTGGCAACATCAATGATTCGCTAGAGCAAATACTTACATATATGCACATAAGGTTGACCTTCCATATGCTACGCTGTTACTTAATTATATATATATATATTTCATTATACAAAACAGAATGTTTATAAATCCACCAACCACGCATATCACTCTTTCGGCTACATAATATATATTCTTGGTGGTTGCATGTAGAGATCTTTTTTTCTTATTTATTCCACAAGATACGGTAGGCTCATGAAAGGAGCTAGTACAATAATTACGTTGACAATCTATTTAAGTTCTTGCCAATTTGCCATGTATGAACTAACTAAGAGTTTAAAATACGATACTAATTAATAGCTACTTGACGTGCATATTTACTTTTAAAATCTGTTTAGTGTAAGGAGTTGAATATCTACCTAGCTTGTAATATAAAAAAATATTATATCTTTTCTATTTATTTAATAAAAGAGAGTTAAGGATGATGTCATATGGATAATTTGTCAAGTTCTATGGATATCCACATATGATAAAGAATGTGTTTGAAGATGTAAATTTTTTCTGTAAATTTTTTTTGGTAAAAGATTTCTTTTCTACTTTATTAATTTCATTTTATTTTATGAATAATACGTAAGACTATGTTATGTTTTTATTTGAATCTCTTTGAATTTTCCTAACAAGTTTTTTTTTTTCTTATTTGGCTTTTTTATATTAGATGACTTTCTTAAAATTTACTTAAATTATTTATACTAATATTTTTTTTAAACTTAACATACAAAACATTATTAATTATTTCAAAAAAAAAAATAAAAAATCCCATGTTTCACATGGATATGCTAGGTAAGTAATGTAATTAAAAAATATGCTCAATGTATGTAGTTCAGTGAATACTTAGTTGATCTTCTGATTCACTTAAACAAGAAATGTTCAAGTAGTTCGAAGAAAATACTTGAAGACATGTCATGTCTCGCTGAAGTAGAATCAGTGTGTATGACTCGGAACCAATACAAGACAACCGTCTTTGGTCAGCGAATGAGACAAATCATTCGCTGACCCATTATAACATCTGATAAGAAGTGGGCGCCAAAATAGGTTGCAAGAAAGCACTCAAGTATCTGCAAGATGACTTAACATGCACTTTACGGCCGCATTAAACACTTGATGACTGTGCACCATCAAGCATTAAATGTTCTTGTCGGATTCATTACCAAGGGCGGGACTCCAATAAGCAATTGGCATGTGGAATCCACTCAAGCAACAATGATAACTTTTTTCTATAAATAGAGACAGTTCTACTACAAGAAAAATGTGCGAAGAAAGACTTAATTGTATCATGTAATACTCTGAGTACATTTCTTTAGCATGTACTCCGTGAACTCACTCAGCTCAGCGACATGCTTTAGCGAGCAGTCGTGAAATTCAAGTCGAATACTTTCAAGTGTGTTCAAGTATTTGATTAGGAGTAGTTTATTTGTCATTCAATTAGGTGTGTTTAAGTTTTGTGTGTCAAAATTATTTTCTCAACACACTTTGTAATTCGTTGACTCAATCAATGAGAATTATTCATTGAAAAGTATACCTAAGTGTTGTACATTTACGTGTTTTGTTTTGTGATAAACACACCCAATGTTGGAACCACATAATTTGATTAACTTACCACATAAACCTCTGTTGTTTGTCATTTGAGATGTACTCTATTTCGATGATGGCAAAAATACACATATCCATACTTGTAAAATGCAAAAATTGTTTTTCAATTTCAACCGATATCATGTTGTTAATTAATTATCTCTCTTGCTAACGTGCTAAATGGTAGGTTCCATGGTCAGCTTTAACAATAACATTGTATATCTAATAGGTACCAATAGTACGTATATTCGTGATGATTACTCCATAAGATCATATGAACTTTAAACTTGCTATAAAATGGTAGAATAAGACGTGACGTACGGTATGCCCCAAAGTTCTAGGCATCTTCTAGTGATATCATTTCTATTTATTGGGAATAGTCTTAATTGATATACCTTAATATAGGAAAATCCTCATAAAAAATTAGCCTAATAATTCTCTTAACAATTTGATCACAAAACTTGATAAAATCAAAGAATGAAATTAGGAAAGAAAATTAATGTATTATACTTATCATGTAACAAAATTATTAGAGGAATTATTAGGCTAATTTTTAAGAGGAAATATCATTTCCTGTCAATATAACATACGAGCTGAGGCGACATCCTTGAGCTTTAGGTTTTGTGATATACGTGATGACCTATCAATCTATAAATTATGAGTTAAAATCTCTTGTGAACACTTTCTAAGTTAGTGTGGAATTTGAATAGATTGTTTAGTTCTCTTTCTAAAAAAACATATGAGGCTACATGTTGTTGTTGCCACAAAACCCAAAACCCCTAATTAGTGGGATTCGACTACTTAATTATAATTCTAAGATAGATATACTTGAACTTGGCTTAACATTATGAATGCCAAATAAACAAACTACATATACATGTATTTTTAGGTCACTCTAATATAGATTTTATTTTTGGTTTCTTCATTATATTTGGGACAATTGTATGAAAATATATTAAACTTGTCACACCCTGTTATTTTATAGGGCTTATGTCATCAAAATGTAATAAACTATACACGATTGTTTATAGTATGTATCCAACTATATTTGTGTTTATTGTACGTATTTAACTTTTAAATTTTGAACATTATATGTACCCGACATATTAAAAGCTTGCAAACTGACAAACTGACACTCGACGTGACAACGTATATGGATGCCACATATACCCGGGTACATACAGTGTTAAAAGTTTGAAAGTTAAATACGTACAATGAACACGATTATAGTTGAATACATACTATAGACATTCGTGTATAATTTATTACACTTATAGTCAGCTAAAACACTTGTTGTCGGGTTAATAGGTAACTAGAAACATACATTAATTAGAGGTCGTAAGGGTTCCAATTGAATGGTTATCATGTATTTACCAATCATAGATTTGGCCATATATGTAGTTCTTAACTTTATCAAGCTTCCATTGGCTAGAAGTGGCAACAAAATGCAAATATTCAACTAAGCCAGCAAACTCATGCCCTAAGCTTATCGAAAATTTAGCATGTAAAGGTATTTTTAATACACAATCCACCACAAACCATCCTTCTAACTTTTTCATTAATCATAACTTATAGCATATGTATTAGTATATAAACACATAGATATTGGTGATATTCTAAGCTAAGAGTTAACGGGAAATAAGCTAGCTAGCATCTAACTATCTTCATGTACATATTGATAAAAACTCGCCATCCAACTTCATTTTGAACAAGGCGAGGAACACTTCCACAACAAATTGCCGCTAGCTTTCATAAATATATAGCAAGAGAAGTGATCGAGGAAAACGATGTGATCGATCTTATGCATACTCTTGTATATGTTGTGTTTAATTATATATGTAATATGTATGTATCATATACCTACATTGATGTATATGGTAACTAACACATGAAGCAAAGCAAAGGCTAGGTGTTGTTTTGTGTTTACTTGAGGAGGATATTGATGATGGTGGCACGTAGTTTTCTGTGTTTACCTTCAACATTTGTCTTTCATTTGGGGCCTACATGATTTTATCCTTCAAGCTTTGTGTTTCCATGTATAACGTGGGTGTCATATCCCTTACCCGAATTGATATAACCAATACTAGTTATACTATTACGTACACCATAATATGAAAACTACCTACAAATATATATACTCTCCACCTAATTATTCAAAATCTCAAAGCCAATTAAGGATATGAAGAATAGGAATAACCTCAATCCACATTGTAGTTTGCTCCAACGTTTCTTTCAATTACTCTCACCAACCATATTCTTACATATGTTATGGCCTTTTCCATTTTTAGATTAATCCTAAAAACACATATACATAGCTCTCGGGTATATATGTCTCTATGTGTACATACATATATGAGTATATACATCCTCAAGCTTGCTCTTAATTAACGTTGTATATATATATAATTGTTAATTTGACGTACGTGTATATTGAACCAAGGAGAAAAATGATTGAAAAAACCTATCCATTTATGTATTTTTGATATATATATATCATGAACTAAATACGAAGTAACAATTAAAGATGGCATTGTAGTAGGTTTTACTCTAATTACATTTCTTGAAAAGTATAACGTACTATCATACCAAGAATTAAGGTGGTGGAGGTAATGTAAAGTTTAACATACATACCTCGGATTCGCTTCCAAGTTCAAGCTTATTAACCAGATACTTGATTAACAATCCAACCGTCATCCTTCCATCCCTATGTAAAATAAAGTTACATAAGCTGTAAATCAATAATAAGTAGGACAAATTAAACATTTCAAAATAATAATAATAAGTAGTACAAAAGGTAAAGAAAATACAAGCATTCGTTATCAATTAAAGACCACAAAAATGGTAAAGAGTAATAATTAAAAATTTTACTTGATCCTTAGATAGCTCTTTGGTATTTGTGGCAAAAATGGTTCCTTAGCTCTGCATTAAATCATCACAAAAGTAAAAACAGAAAGATTAAATTCATAAGCCCCATGCAAATAAGCAATGATGAATGAGGTGTATATATATACACACTTTTTACAAAATTGCAAGTAAAAAGATAAAATAAATAAAAATAGGGTTTTGGGAGTACTTACTGGTTTTGAGAGGCTTGGAGCATAAACCATACACCCGAATGAGGTCTTCTAGGTGGGTTCACAACTCTTGCTATATTTAGTCGCCGGTGAACATGATGCTGACGTCCGTGTTGCTCCGATGAACCCGAAAAAGAAGAAGAAGAAGAAACCGGAGGGTTAAGAACTTGTGTCATCATGTTTGATGGAAAAGGCCTAATTAGTTGCAAATAATTATAATTAGTCTCTTGTTGTTGTTGTTGGTGTTGCTGCTGTTGTTGTAAAGTCATGGTTGGCACATAATTAATAGAACCGGCCCCTTGTTGCGGATGCAAAAAGAAAGTATTCGATGTGGGGAAGTGACCCCGAAATTCGGGTACTTGAAAAACGAGCTGAGGTGATGGTGTTGGCGGTCGTATCTGTCTTGACGAGCTACCACCACCGCCACCTGGCAATAAATCCAGGTCAACTAAAGGACGAGCCAACGGTGTATGGGGACCATGGCTCGTGGTAGTACTGGTGGTGGACTGCATGTGTCCACCACCTAAACTCAATTGAAGCCATGTACCATGATCATCCTCGTTTGTATTCATTTCGGTTGATCCAGCTTCTTCGTTGTTATTTATGCTAGTTTCGGTTCTTGATTCATCTTCAGCCATTAGATCTGAAAACCCTTTTCCTAAACTAATAAAACAGTCAAACCCACCTTCCGAAAAACCGCCATTTATGTACTTTGAGGATGATGATAAATGAGTAGGAAACATGATCATATTGTGATCAATCTTTGAAACTGACTTCCCTTGTAGTAGATTAATATTGATCTATGAACACTCAAGAAATCCATACATATAAAAAGAGATGTCTTGGAAATCTTAGATTAAGGGTTTAAGCTTTAAGAAAGACCGAAACTGGAAACAAATGCATTGATGATGAATATGATTTTTTTGGATACGGTGAGGGTCTGAGAGAGATGGGAGGACAAAAAAAGAGAATAAGAATTGTAGCAAGATCTTATATTACTAGTTTGCTTCTATTTGTTCTCTTGTTTGTTTTTTTTTTTTTATAATTATTTTCTTCTATTAACTAGGAGATAGATGAGATGATGGACCAAGAGAAAGTTCCTTGTTATATTCTTGAAAATGAAAATGATAAAATGGATGGGTACGTGGTCTGTATTTTTATTTTATTAAATAATTTGTTTATTGTTATATTAATCTTCATTAATTCTGTCTAAATGTTATTAATTAGAGGCGGTCAATCACTCCTTTTTTTTAATAAACATATATGAAAAACCGAGTCAAATTAATTAACTAAAAAAAAATTATCATGAAGATGACTAATACTAGCTCTTTAAAAGTAACTTATAATAAAATACAATTATTTAAATTCTCTTAAAATATTATATTAAATTGATATTGGTAAGATTTAAAAGGTCGACAAAATTTATTTATTGATTCGGTCAGGGTGTTTTAATTAATCGTAAAACGAACTTTTAAAAATAAGGTCTAATGGACTAAAAATTTTACATACCAATATAACTGACGATATTAATGTTTAGATATACTTTAATTTATTTTCTCAAAAATTAAAAAAGAAAAAAGTTTCATATATACTTTTCTAAGAGTCTTACTTTTAAGACACGTCATCAGACCCATTACATGAACTTAGAAAAATCCATACTCTTATACAAGAGCAACTTAACACGCCAAGAATTACATAACATGGATATGCTCCAATAGTAAGAACATCCAAGGGCCTCTAAGGGCTCGTACCCAAAGACGTCGTTGGAGATAGCTTGACACCCAAACATTTGGAACAATATTAAGTTACCTGATTCGTATATAAGAACGCTTTCTTTAATTTACCACCTCATGTATTATTAGTCTAAATTCTTTTGAATTGAATTACTATTTGCAAACAAACATACATACATGTCTGACCTTTCCGTTTTCAAACCTTTTTGGTTTGAAATATTTCTGCAGGAGTGGGTATCTATGTCCTTTGCTTTCAAGCATGTAAAGCTAGCAACCAGTGTGCTAATCCTCACAAAGGCTTTTAGGAGGGCATGAGTCACTATAATTGGATAGAAATCAAATTTATGAACTAGGTGCCAAGTTATAAATTGATCGCTTGTAAATAAATTTGTACTGCTCATATATATAGGTTCTGGTTAAAATAAAACAAGTATTAAAGTAAAAAAATAAAACATTTTTTTTTTCTTAACTGAAAATCATTGTGCATCATGAAAATCTCCGTGCATCAGTTTATATACTTATGCTCTATGAATCTTCGTGCATCAATTTTATCATGATCCAATGGTCAAGATCTTATCTTACTTGTTTTACTTTAATA